>BLKM01012994.1:0-308438 GCA_013340265.1 Coptotermes formosanus
ATGAGTACAGCTGTTGCTGTTAGGATACAGGCGGTGAACTGAACAGTGGCCACAACTGGTGCCACTACCATTTGACAACTATAAAATAAACACAACCAATGGTACCAGAATAACTTCACTTCATGTAAACAGAACTGACGTTACTGCAGTCACATAACAGAAAACTGTACAGACTGAATGGCATTAAGATCATTCGATCCTAAAATATGCTGGCAGTTTTTTGGAATAAGATTCTATACAATAGTTGTGTCACGTTCTATGCTGCTTATGGCTGGTTCTACTGCCAAGCAGCATGGTACGTCAATTTGTTGACTAGTGCGGGAACTGTTAGTTTCTCAACATGGACTCTGGGTGATGGATTCATTTAGTTAATAACACTGTCAGTAGCTCTAATCATACAGCTCAGAGTCGTAAGGTGATTTCTCTATAATGAACAGGAAAGAACTTTGAAGGAATTGGCCATGGCTTGACTTCACGTGTGACTGGAAGGGCTGACAGAAATGATTAAAAACCTCGCCAAGAATGCCTCATCTCCCTAGTGGGATTTGAACCCGCGACTTCTGGAATGCAATGCAGGGGCACTCCCCGCTCTACCGCGTAGTTGTAACGGCCTAAGAACGAGAATTCAACTAAATTTTCCTGAAAGTCCTCCATAAAGCGATGTTTTGCCTTACAGACTGCCTTTCAGCCTCCTGCGGTGTCACGGTGACCCCCACCACAATATTGATCAGGTTATGTATCCATCATAGCATTAATCATGTATGCTCTATTTGTCGTGACAGGCTGTCCTCCCGATGCTTGATGATTAGTAAAAGCGAAACAGTCGTGTGAACTACACAGTGTTGCAGCTCGTGCCGCTTTTGTGTAACGACGCCATCGGTGGCTCGGAGTGTGCACACTGTGTGACGTCACCATACAGACAGCTCAAAAACACACACTTCAGTGTTGCAATGCTGCATTTCAACAGAGCACGTTTGTAATCAACGCTAAATTAAAACCAACCGCGCACACAGCAGTTGGTATTACCCAGCAGTTGAGCACTAATAATTTTAAGAATAATGTATTACAAATAAAACACAAACTGGTTTTTAACCCACGAATTCAGTACTGTTAACTGTCACAAGAAATCAGTCACAGCCAACTCTGTTTGTGTCTCTTTGTTTGGAGATTTGAGCTACAAGTTTCGGCCTGTTATGGCCATCATCACGCTCCTCTAAAAAGACGTGAACATCGAAACTCTAGTGTCAGAAAGGGAAGGCCTTCCTCCTCACAGCGAAGCTAAAATATACAGCACTGTATATATATATATATATAATATAATATAATAAAAGTATGTGACTTATATAGGTACAAAAGATGCAAGGTGTATGAACAGCCGACCGTACAGTGTGTAATGACACGTTATTCCAGTGCTGGCAGTTCTCATCTGCACTGTGATCGGCACTTGCTTCCACGGTCGTGTGTGCAAAGCGATGTGCAATTTCCTTTCTCGGACATTTGACTTCCAGTTTTCTAGTTGCTTGTCAGGTATGGACGTGATTACCCGTACTCCGTATCTATAAGTACACACACGTACTGTAGGTTGTTGAAATGCTGAAAGCTTCCAGGTGGAACATTTTTTTCAATTGATGCATAGATAAAAGTGTTTGCTTAGTAGGCTGACGCTTGCTAACTGTGCACTCGTTAAGTACGGTTGCTTTCAGTCTATGTTAATGCACAGGTCTGCACCATTTGTGCCACACAGTTCGTCCGGCGAACGTGTGCCAAACTCCCCATGTTACAAGTCATTTTGACTGAAAACTGTTGTACCCCGATTACCAACCGCTACATTACTAGGTGCATTTGCGATGTTCTCACATCCTGTACGCTATCAGTCCTTCGCAGCCATCTCGCGCGCTTACTCCCATCTCTGCCAAACGCTACTCCCTCGTCCCCGCCCGCGGTACGACACACAGTTCAGACCGGAACATGCCTGTGGCGCATCGCCAGGCAAGATCATCGCCGCTACTCCACAGGCTAATTCACACATACCATGCCGTGCTGCGCCCATGCCATGCCGTGTCCTTCGTGAAAGTCCGCGTGGTAGCCGGAAAAATCCGAACTGCTAATCCAACGGTTTAAGGAAGCCTCGTTTGCAGTCGGTTGGTGCCACTCTTGACAGCTATCAGCACGTACAGCTGTGAGGAGGGTGTGACAGATGCACGTGGGCTTTATCTTCCGTCATAAGAAGAAAAGGGGGAAAACGAAAACAGGTCCGAACCCAGAATTATCCCTGGGGGGGAGGGGGGATGACTCTGAGTATATATAATTTGTTTGATTTTAAAAATCATGTTATAAAAGATCATGCTGTAAGCACAACATAACACTCTTTGCAAATGCATTTATATACATACGAATACAACTACATGTTCCATGACTCAATCACAGTGTCCTATCGTCTTGTTTTTTAATTTTATTGATTTACGTGTATTTTTTCAAAATTCTAATGTACCGGTCATCAGCCGATTTCAGTGGTTGATTTCGGCTGAAGGGAAACTCACGGAAAAGATTCGATATCATGATATCTACAAAACCTGTTTTTTTTTTTTTAATTTCTGTTTTGGGTGTTTGGGGGGGGGGCTGCAGCCCGGCAGCCCTCCCCCTCCCTTGGGTGCGCCCCTGAACGAAAATACTGCATTCATAGTGTGTGTCGAGCAAGCGAAGAGGAAGGAGAATTTCGCATTCAGTTTGGACGTCTGAAAAATGACGGGCAATTTTTTCAAATATTTTAGAATGAGTATTGCGGAATTTGAAAACTCGAAACAGTTGTTGCCCACAGACAAAAGAAGAATGCATGATGGAGACGCAGCATGACAACAGAAGAAAGGTTGGCTTTAATTTTAAGATTAATCCATAAAAAGGTGTAATTCTGTAAAACCTGCTGTCTCCGTCGTCATCAGAACAGATTAAACACGTCACAAAAGGCAGCAGCATTCTGGATAACAGCCTTCGTGAATGTCCGCGTGATAGCCGGAAGAAGCCGAAACTAGGCAGGTCGCCCACAGGCCGTCGAGAGACGGCCGATGTTATTTCACACATGCCATGCCGTGCCCCTGCCGCGCTGTGCCGTGGCCTTGAGAAGTCGCTTTCCAAGTGGCATGGCAGGGGAAAGGCATGGGCGCGGCATGGCATGTGTGAATTAAACGCGGTCGTCCTGTGTAAATCATATGTGAACGACACAACCTAAGGCGCTTTTCCACGAGCGGTTTTTAGCAGTGCTGCAGCGGGCAGCGCGGCTAGAGATGCATTGGTTCGAATGGACGTATTTCCACGAGCGTATGCTGCAGCGCTGCCGTCAAGGTCGTGCGCTGCTAAGGCTGCCAGCCGCGGGGACTGGCTTTTCTCCGCGGCTGGCAGCGGCGGTGTTATGCCGCGCTGCTAGGTGAGAAGCATTGTAAACAGTTGTGCCGTTTCCACGAGCGGCTGTGTGACGCGCTGCACTGAGCCGGAAGTTGCTGTGCTGCGTAAAGTTGTGTATAGTTTCGACTTTTTAAAATGTCGCAACAGTCACATTTGGAGTCATTCAACACTGAATTATTTATTGATGAACTACAGCAGTCAGCCATTTGCGACTCACAGCAGTCTTCCTACAGCAATAGACAAGAAAAAACATATGCATGGGAGACACTGTGCAGATTTAGCATTTCGTCACACGACTTCAAAGTCATGCGCAAATAATTAAAAAATTCATTTTCGTCACTAGAAATATATATAGTCACACAAAGTCGTGCACAAATTACAAATAACACAACCCCAGTAAAAATTTCAGTTACATCCCGACATGTTTCGGCGCTGTGATGCACCATCATCAGGGAAAGAAACAGAAAACACTGAGCGATAAAACACTAGATGACAAGACACAGTTCTGGTTGAAATACTGTTGACGCCTCACTGTCTGGGCGCTTTGCGATGAACAGCACGTGATGGCTTGAGAATGCAGACGAAAACACCGCGGGACACCCGACTGTAGTTAAAATGTTAAGAAGTTAAAAGCACACCATCACCGCACCAAGACGTTCACTATTGGCTGCCAAAATCGGTCACAACTACCAGATGCGGAAGCGTTGGTGCATGTTCAGCCGTGGGACTGTGGTTGTGCAGTGCGAGCACCAATAACTCATTTTTGGCCAGCGGTGGCGTCGTCATACAATATCAACATGATATTAAAATCGCAGCCAAGTATACAGCCAAACGTATGACGATCCACTCAGTTCTTGAAATTTTGGCCGTCTTCTCATCTAGTGTTTTATCGCTCAGTGTTTGTACGTTTTTTCCTCTGATGATGGTGCCTCAGAGCGCCGAAACATGTCGGGATGTAATTGAAATTTTTTACTGAGGTTGTTTTATTTGTAACTTGTGCAGCAGTTGGTATGCTTGTGTATATTTTTAGTGACATTACGTGCACGTTACGACAACGTGTAGTTCATTTTCGTCTTCCCTGAGTTCGTAAAATAGTGTAAAAAATAGCCCGTTTCTAGCCCTGTGCAGAGCAGAGGATGAACCCAGTAGTGGTGATGACGTTTCTTTTCATACATTCTCTTGTGCAACAGTGCAATCATGAGAACTTCCCTGTCAAGTCTACTACAGCTACTGGTGGCGTGAAGGCCAGCAGCGAATGGCAGCGCCGCTCGTGGAAAAGGAGCCTAAATCTTTAGCGACACGGCATGGCAAGGGAACGGCACGGGCACGGCACGGTATTTGTAAATTAGCCTTTAACTGCTTTGTTGGTCCACAAATTTTTCCTGCGAGGTCATCGCGTGTCACTCCGCTTGACTCCTTATGGGAGCGACGCTTGAAGGACGTGGACTGCCGCCAAAAATTGCAGAAAAGAGAAGAACTGTGCAGTTTAATGACCCTAAAAGGGGAACTGGGGAAATTATCACAAAGGCAACAAATTCTCAATTGACAGCATTCTTCTGTGGTGTTATGTAACATACCTTTTCTATTTGTACGGTGTGATCTGTATTTATTGCCGAACTTTCGGTTACAGCCATGCAAGCACACTGAAACGCCCGTGGCCCTGCAACTGTTCGTAACTACACACTACACTGATACAGCATTTTTAAGGCTGTACATTCCGTACATTGTTACGAAGAATTATAGTCAATTCCCCGTACCAACTAAATGCACACAATTGTTTATATCTGTTACCTATGTCGCTGCGACATGTTTCGGCGTTGAGAACGCCATCTTCAGGGAGTATGTAATGCCAAGTTCAAAACCCATTGTCAGTAGACACGCCGCTTATTTATATATCCACATTCGGTAGGCAGCCTTGCTGATACCATCGCCTAGAACTTACATTAAATTTTAAAGCCTAGCGGTAACTTTACGTACGACCAGGTTTAACATTAAAAAATTCTACGTGGTGCCCACATTGCGTTTATGTGTTTTGTACGGATCTCAGAACAAACAGCAACTTTTGCCTTATAAAACATTAAGAGACTGGTTTTTATAACCGAAGTGGAGAGTGTTTACAGTGCGGTACGCACTGAGTCCTTATATAAAACAAATACGTTTCGCCTTTACAGGGTAAATTTTATCGTTATAGACAAAGCACTAAACCATGATTAAAGTGTGCCTTATTGGTGAACAACAGATTACAGTCACTTGTGTCGTTGATAATGGAAACCCAGTAATGTGGCGTCATATGTGTCGGTCCAAAGCGGGTTTGGTCCTGTGAACAAATAGGATGTGCATGCAGAGTTACTAATCTCCAGTTTTAGTGCTTTATCTATAGGGATTAAATTAATGTAAGTTCTATGTGATGGTATCAGCAAGGCTGCCTCCCGAATGTGGAACCATAAATAAGTGCTTGTCTACTGACAATTGGTTTTGAACTTGGCATTACGTGCCCCCTGAAGATGGTGTTCTCAACGCCGAAACATGTCGGAGCGACACAGGTAACATACAAGAAAAATTTTATGCATTTAATTGTTCAAAATAATTGACAGCATTTTTACTCGAAGTCACTCATGTAACAATATCCCAAAGTTGCAACACCTTGTACAGAACATCCTATACAAATCAGTACTTCCCCTTGTTATTTCATATGCAGCACTTTCGTGAAGGCCCACGTGGGTCGAAACATGTTGCAGACATGATAACAGCAGTCCAGTGTGCCCAGATTCAGTGCATATGGTCGGCTGTAAAGTGACGACATACTGCAGGCACAATAACAGTCGACAAGCCCACATTCAGTTCCGGTTCCTCCGGTTTCCAACCAACAGCCTAGTCTCCATACCAACTGAGCTATTCCGGCATGTTTCGGGATTTAAACTGAGACATAAATTCGAAGCGTGTGACATTTGCGATGTTCGCTGTCCACTGCGTTGCCTTTGCACACAGAACTTCGCGCCCCCACCTCCCTGCGTCACCAAAATACCCAAAGATCAGAAACAAAAACGCCGCGTTACCTACAAACAGGGAACGGAAGCCGATGCCGATTATTACTCATTTACCGTGCAGCTCCTCCTTCATCCTGAAGGCCAGGCATAAAATCGAGCCGCTTATTTAGAGGTTCCCGACAAAATGTGTCAGTGCGGGTCATACGGGTTGCTTCAGGCTGTTAAGACAGCCGCGGAGATACAAGCAGGCTGTACCTTGCCTGCCGTCTTGCTACTCGTCGCCGAAGTGTTCTGCTAAGCTCACTGTACCTGTTACAGTACATTCGTTCTGTGTTCGTTCATCCGAGCAGTAAGTTTCTGCGTGTGCCCAAGGTGCGTAACGCTGTCACCCAGCCGTAACGTATTCCCACACAATTTCAAAATTACCGACTGCTGCCATTCAAGGACTTACAGTGCGATCAATACTGCCTAGGTATTCACCTGCGAAGGCCTTAGGTATTCCGAAGAAATACAGGCAAAGGTATTGAGTCTTAAAGCTAGAGTTTTATACAGCATTTCGAAAGCCCGTTTACGTTTTCTGTCACAAAGTAACCAAAACAATGCCGAAGAAAACATTTGAACCGAAATAGGAGGCAGTAACAAGAACATATGCTGCGTCTTGTTGTATGCAAAAACACGCAGAAGAGAGGAGGTGCGATTTAAAAGTTCCCGGACTGGGGCAATATACTACCTCGGTTACACGCCGGTGCTGCCGCCTTCAGTTTTATACACCTGCCCCAGCGGCTCTCCCGCTGCCGGAAGCATCTCTGGAACTCCCGTGCCATGACGCTGCCCCGCACATCCAGCTATTCAGCTTGAATCCCTGCCATATCCCCCTTTCTGGGCCACAACCTCAAACCCAGCTCTCACCTCCTGTTATGACGGTATAACCGAAGTTTCTGCTCGTTTTGTCCTCGTCTTGCAGAACCTTGCACACAGAAAGTCGGTCGGTCTTTTGTGGTCGCCACGCGGCGGACGGGGCTCAAACGTTGCGGCAGCCCGTCTCTTGTTCAGATCTTGGGTTGCAGTGCCGGCGCATGCGCATGCGCGGTCTGACGGCACTAGAATGTTACAGACATCGTTAATTGTACGACGGCTGTCATTGTGCATGGTTTGATCCACTTTCGTCAGTCCGAATGGACGATGGGCGACCTGAACATTGAAAACCTAAACCCAAGCATGGCTACTTTTGAAACCTGAATATTATTCAAAGGTCTGGGTTATACTCGAAGCGCCATCATGGAAACCGTTTTAAGCATTTCATGAGCCTTACAGTCCGCTGCCTCAAGTTAAGAACAAACCTGATACCAGTTCTCTGGTCCTCAAGTTCTGCCATTTCCCTAGGCTACAAGGAGCACAGACCGAACTCACAAAACACTTCAGCGTCAATTGCACAAAATGCAACGTTTTATTACAGCAACACTCGCCACACTAATTCACAATAAACTAACTCAGCGGTACCTAGCGGCACATAGGTGCAATATATCCGGTTAACGCACCGCCCTACCAGACCGGAAACTTTTGACTCGCACCTCGTATGTCGCTGAAGAGACAACAGTTACGTAGCCACTTTTACTTGGTATTATAATCTCGTCTTATGTTGGCTTCGTGTACGTAAGCTGACATTGCTACATGTAGTTACATAATAATGAATCTAACAAAATTATTTGTGACTGACCCCCACCCTTTTATTTTTATTTATTTTTTTTTTAAGATTTTGCTGCCGTGGCCTGCATGACGTGGCGAGATGTGGCATTAACTGAATTACGGTAGCAACAAAAATAAGACACAACATTTTCTTCTCCGTCTTGGTCATTTTATTTTTCTCTTGTGATGACACAGGAAATATCTGCCATTGTCCATTTCGCAAACTCATCTTCTGCGTTCTTTCCAGAACAAAAAAGATTGCATTTTTACTAACAACTAATAATTACCAACCAATGCACTATTACAACAGTTTATATTAAAATATGTATAAACCCCTACATATGTTTCGACTAGAAAATCATCATCTGCAGGCGGGCATTCATTAATGTACATGTCCAGCCAGGCGTCCGTATGTTAAGATCACACTAAGAATTAACCGCATAGGACCTTGCAAACACTGTACACACGGATCCTTAACATGCTTATTGAAATAAACACAAAGTTAAAACATAGAGATGCCACCTTGTTGTGCAGCACTTATCCAGTCTACATATGCGCAGTTCAGTTTGTAATTTCACTTGGCCGTTCTTTACGTAGCCAATCGCTGTCGTGTGTGGAAGTGGAACTTAGGGGTATGTGTACAAACGTCTGTAGACAGGATTTATGGTAGTGCCCTGTGGTGGTGTTCGGTTTGTGTATGTCGAAGTGTTGAAGTGTGTATTTTTACTGAATATTTGATGCCACTGTCAGTACCGCACCTCACATGGTGCACAGTGTTAGGGTCAGGTTCACCAGTTAGCAACTGGATATGATTTTGGAAAAGGCGATGGAAGCCTCTTCAACGTATTATCATTGTATTTGTCTGGACGGGCTGTTTGAAGTTAAATAATTTTACCCGTTATATATTTTCTCCATTTCTTGTAGGGTCTACTAGTTTGTCGTCTTACAACGTTCAGGTTATCGGCCTTAACTCAGCTTGGATCCTGCAATATAATCTGCTTGCTCTGATCTACAAATATCGAACATTCTTCATCACACCACGCTCGACACTTTGATGTTCTCTGTAATGTTTCCCTAAGCCCTATTTGTGTCCTTGTTACCAACCAAGTTCTCCAAAGCTGCAAACTTGTTTGACACGTTAACCTGATACTTTTGTCTAACCTTTACGTCGTTCTTTCCTCAGATCGAACCTCTCCATAACAAACCCTTGTGTTGCTCGTTTAATTACTGACAGTCTCTCCCTAACTTTTGTAACCACCAAGTGATGGTCAGTATCACAGTGAGCGCCCCTGAAATATCGTACATCAAGTATAGTTGCATGCCATTTCCTGTCAATGTACGACCAATCGTCCCATCAGGAGGTGTCCGGGTATATTTACGAAGGGTTCAATGGAGCCACACTGTGCCCGTGACAAGTGGAGTTTTTCACATGGCAAAACTTGCTGCTCTAACGCCATAGTCATTACTATGTACTTTCATATAAACTTCCATTCCCCGAGAATATCTTCTCTCTCGAGTTTCGCATTTCTCTCTCCTACCAGAATTTTCGTACGATACTTTTAAAACCGACCGAATACCTGCTGATTCCTCACAGACTCATTCCTCCGAATCATCACTGTTATCTTCAGTTGGGGCATGCGCATTCAGAACACACTATGGCTAACAAACTGTCCTCTGTTTACTGCTGGTAACATTCCCTGACGTACAAAAATCCCGGTCCCTAACTGACGATTTTCCTTTTCACTAGAATCAAATTACAATCCTCCGCCATTGCGGTGCCAACCTTGACCCACCTGGCACCCTATACTCCCACTAAATATAAGACACACAACTGAATTGTGTTGAATGACCCTGGCCTGCTGAGACTCCCCGTGTTCCAAGTTGCAAATTTCATGGTTTGATGGCAGGTAGGTGGGTCACTGCAGAGTGCTTCCAGCATGGGAGGAACTGCATCAAAGCCGAGGGCACTACGTAACAGCCTGTACAGGCCTGATTGTTACAGAATGGTGATTGTCAAAGCGAATACAGACATCAGCAAATCCAGAACAAGGGGGGATGAATGAAGCGGCCATGTTGTCTCAGACCTTCACCCCTACGAAATAAAACACTTTGAGCCCTTCTAACGCTGGGACACATCAATACCGTCGTATTGACTGGTACGTCAGCACAGCACAAGGAAACAGCAAGAGACAGGTTGAGATATGCGCTCTTCTGGGCTACTGCGCAGCGTAGATGGGAGTTTGTTACCGACGTTTCGGGAGAAACTACGATTCTACGCTGCGTTGAATCCCAGCAGACCGCAGATCCAATTTACACCGCGTTGGAAGCTTGAAGTCACGCAACAGGCAGCTTGATCGTATCACGTCAGCGGGGTATGTAGCACGCATGCGTGTATTGAAATACGCACAAAATTGTGACTGTAACACCTGAACGGAAGAAAATACAGTCGACGTCGGTCGTAACGACATCGAAGGGACCGAACCATTTGTGTCGTTATAACCGAGTGTCGCTGTAAGCGAGGTGTATGGTAAAAGTGAAGGAAAAATATTTCAAGACAAAATACAGGCCTGCAGGCATACTGCTTAAATGTTCACGCTATGATCTATTTGAAATTTAAATTAAATTAAAATTTAGAAGAATAAAATTAATCTATTATACGTGTCAATTTCCCTACAGGCTTGCGCAGAAAAGTGCATTTAGTTACTATGTGTGGAGAATAGTAACCGTCTACAGCCAAGGTTATAAAATTAACTGGTAAATTCCACTTTTTGAGAATATATCTTTAATCTTATCCTCTATGTTTAGAAGAGATTGGAGAGAGTTTTTTGTTTTGAAAGCAACTTGTAGCAACTTTGAAAGCAAAATGTCAGAGTGACCAATCGGTCACTCTGACATTTTTCGGTAAGGAAACATACTACATATCAAAAGTTTTCAAACATACAACCCTACAATTTGCTTTCAAAACAACAAACTCTCTCCAATCTCTTCTAAACATACAGGATAAGATTAAAGATATATTCTCAAAAAGTGGAATTTACCAGCTAATTTTATAACGTTGGCTGTAGACTGTTACTGTTCTCCACGCATAGTTGATACACGCCAATTGGGACAATGAATATTAAAAAAAAACATTAAGTCACATTTAAAATTTAGGAAAAAAAAACTCTACTACAATTCTAAATTTGCACATGTGGTAAGAAATGTCTATAATCTGTGACAAAACGTTGCTGTGTCCCTGGCCTGGCTTTGTAGAAGCCGTTCACAACACGTCTGTTGAGCTCGAAATATCGACCCTTGAGTGGCCACAAATGCAAAAGAAGCACAAGGCTCAAATCCGGCCGGCGTAGTTAGGTCGTTCTTGTATTCTGCGAGTTAACGCCACTCTCCAGAACATAAACGATTTGCTTTCCCGCAGCAAACGAGGGTGGGCAGTGATGGGATGGGACACGACGTCGCCTGATAAACAGGTGATAAGTTGCATTTACTGGGGTTGGAGAATACCGCGCTGAGTCATGCTTCTTGGAAAACTTCATTAACACCGACGATTGGCAATGTTGTTATATCCGAGGTAGATGCTTTTACGTGTGTCGTACTAAGTGAGGCAGAAAAACACGTGCCTTATGAGGAATTAGTTGGTACCAGAGAATGTTTGACGCCATATCCACGGTGTCGCACAAACCGAGTTCAACTGTAACAGGGATACATAGGCCTGGAAGAAAAGAGAATGTTAAGGTGAATATTGGGACCATGGGCGACCTCTAACTTTGAAGTTGGTGACTAACTGAGGAACTGTTACGGCCTCGAGGACTCTCCTGCCTGGAGACCACAACCGGTGGTCTGTACATCTCATCCGACCAGCTGTACAGCTCTATGGGTGATGTAGAAATAAATTACATTAAAACTGTGCTTCGTGGGGTTAAATTCGCCACTGCGCTGTTGTTTCAAGAACACACACACACACGCACACACACAGGGGGCACCCAAGGGCGGGCCGGGCTGCAGCCCCCGCCCAAACCCCCAAAACCGAAATTTAAAAAACGCAGATTTTGTAGATATTACGATATCAAGAGTTTTACGTGATTTCCCCTTCAGCCGAAATCAGCCACTAATATCGGCTGATGACCAGTACATTAGAATTTTGAAAAATCAATTAATAAAATTTAAAAAAAACAAGAAGACAGGACACTGTGATTGAGTCACGGAACATGTAGTTATATTCGTGCGTACATAATTGCAGTTGCAAACTGTGTTCTGTTGTGCTTACAGCATGATTTTTACAACATAATTTTTGAAAATAGAACAAATTATATATAGCCTCAGGGTCAGCCCCCGCCCCCCAATAAAAAATTGTGGGTGCGCAACTGCACACACGCGCGCGCGCGCGACTGCAATAAATAACACACCACAAAATAGACTGCAGACTTCACCAGCCGATTCTTATGAAAACTTGTTAGGCAGTGCAAGACACGTGCACACAAAATTCGGACACTGAAGGGTGCGTACAGGTAATGGCAAAGCTCACCCTATAACAGGCCATTAAGGCACTGAGGGGGAGTAAAGGTATAGCTCTACTCTTGCTTTAACCTCGGCGGTATATCGGGGTGGATGGTCATCCCCACGCTCCGCCCGCCTTAACCCTGAGAATGACCCGGTAGCCATTGTACAGGAGGCTGGGTCTAGGCGGATGCAGAAAATCTTGCCACCAACCGTGATTCGATCCCCGGACCGTCCAGCCCGCAGCGAGTTGCTATACCGACTGAGCTATCGCGTCCCATCACAGAAGGGTCGGCAGTGATGCAAACAGGACGGACCAACGGTACTCGGCGTACAGACGGATGCAGGACTGCATAAATACAGCGCAGAGAATATTCATGAATTAACATTTAACTCAAAGGATGAGATACGCGCCCTTCTGGGATCTTACGCAGCGCAGAGTGCTAATCCTTTACCGACGTTTCGGGAGAACCTATCGGTCCCATCTTCAAGGGTCAAGAAGCCGAAGAAACCTTTTTCTCTCGACTTTCTTGACCCTTTAAAATGGGACCGATACACTGTCCCGAAACGTCGGTAAAGGATTGCCACTAGACGCTGCGTAATATCTCATAAGAGCGCAGATCTCAACTCTGCCTTTCCCTCTTTACCCCAGACGCAGCTGCCGACACAGCGCCCTGCACATCCCCTTGTCATTCGCACTCCACACCGAGCACCGGCAGTTCCTTTCGGCACAGTGGTTACTCGTTTGTACAGAAACGCCAAACCTCTATTCGGGTTTTGTATTTATGCGTCATGTCAATGCAACGAGCGTACGTTAAAGTGAATTCTTAGTCCGCAATAATTACTATCATCGTTACCGCATTCGATATCATACAACCTGCACCTGACATCTGACGTTGGAATTAATAACCAAGTGGTGGATATTAATGCACAGTCGATAGTACAGCGTTCTATAGATCATCTCACAGGCAAAACCAGTTTGCAGTATTGTGTTGGGTCGGTAGTGAGGAATTACGTGAGCAAGTAAGACTGGAAAGAGTAACGTGGCGGCGTTGTCAGTAGTTTTCATAGCAAAGCAGAACGCATTACATCAGAAGAGCATAAAAATCCACATTTCTAGCCGCAACATAATTTTGAATAGCCGGGTCAAGAGGAAATGTGGAGAGACGTTGATGATCTCAGGGCTTGAGGACGCAGGACCAGGCGTCAAGCAACGGGGAGAATGGACGACGGGGTCGGGGTTAAGGCACGATGGTTAAAGCCGACACATTCACCAACAAACGCACACAATACAATTACATAAATTTGAAACAACTGCTACATGTTTCGGCACCGAAGCACCATCCTCAGGGAATCGCAAATACAAACGAGTACAAGCAGCAGTACGTCACTACAGCACGCACTGCACCCCTCCATAAGGTCGGTAGCTAACTGCTTCCCAGTCTACACGGCATAACACGCGGCAAGACTTGCAGTTTTCACGGTGACCACTGTGACAACCGCCAACCTCGCGGCGCACAAAGGCTGTGTCACAGCCACAGCAACAGCAGCATGCGCCTACACCCACAGTGCTACCAACATGTGCAGTGCCAGGCGCGCACCTACAATATTTCCTTGGCAGCGGGAAGCGGGCGGCCGACCCTGAGGTTATGTATAATTATGTGTGATTTTAAAAATTATGTTATGAATATCATGCTGTAAGTACAACATAACACCGTTTGCAACTGCATTTATGTACATACAAATACAACTGCATTTATATATACACTAATATAACTACATGTTCCATGACTCAATCACAGTGTCCTGTCTTCTTCTTCTTTTAATTTTATGAATATATTTTTCAAAACTCTAATGCACTAGTTATCAGCTGATTTCGGCTGAAGGGTAAATCACGTAAAACGTTAGATATCCTCGTGTCTACAAAATCTGTATTTTTTAAATTTCGGTTTTGGGTGCTTGGGGTGCTGCAGCCCAGCAGCCCCCTTTTGGGTGCGCCCCTGTGCAGTGCCATCGCATTTTATGCGGGTTTCAAATAGTGCGATACAAAATACAATAAAGCCTCATTTTGTGCGCAAATTTTGAAATAATACAAATCCAGAAAATTAAATAAATTCGTCAGGCCGACCTTCAGCATGAAGTTGAGACGCACACAGCGCGTCCTAATTAGGCGCCTGTTGCGTCAGTGCCGTCAACACATGATTCTTCCCCGACGTTTTCCAAGCAGTGCACTGCATTAATCAATACAACTGCATTTGAACAAAATTACATTCTTCGCGTCCTTATACTGTGCTTATAAATTGTTTGCCGATGCCGGTGGCTCCGCAGTCTAAGGCGCGCGTCTGCGGTTACTCGCTTGCTGGGATTGCGGGTTCGAATCCCGCCGATGGCACGGAAGTCTGTCTGTTGTAAGTGCTGTGTGTTTTCAGGTACAGGTCTCTGCATCGGGCTGATCACTCGTCCAGAGTAGTCCTACCGAGTGTCGTGTGTCTTGAGTGTAATCGTGAAGCCTCGACAATGAGGAAGCCCTGGCCCACTAGGGGCTGTTGCGCCATGGAAAGAAAAAAATGTTTAAAAACAGAAATACGCTGCACTGATTGTAGATTCACACACTCCAAGAACGCATCCACCCTACTTTATATGTGTTCCTACGCAAAAATTATTCCTAAACTACGCGAGGTCTTTAGGAATGTTCTCCCTCCCATAAAACGCGACCGCCCTGTACAGTCTTGCAATAGGATTTATGATTCTAACTACAGCACTTGTTCAGTTGGATCGCCACTGTTTCATAAGCAGAGTTATGCGCGTGCAGCCCCATTGTCCAGGCAGAATGACTCAACTGCATGCTACATTGCTATTGCTCTCTCACTATGACGTGTCCAGTGATAACATCACAGTACGTGTGTGTCGCTGAAACTGTTTGACGTTACACACCCTCTGCGCTCCTGTCCTTCGCGGGACGGACAGCAACTGCCGCCGGAGCGATACCAACAGCTGCAAGTTTCGCAACGACCTATAAGGCTGATGACATCACAGCCGGCCTACTGCTGCTGACAAGCGGCAGTTTCTGTGATACTGTGGTAGTTATGGCGTCGCGGTACGTAGGCCGTCGGGTGTACTGCAACATGCAAATGAACTCACGTACAACGTGACATTGAGGCGCGTTCGCGTAACCATTGTTGCCTTGAAAAAGCAATAAGTATTACGTATTCTGAGTGTGTGTCTGTAGCCTTAGTAATCCAGCATGCAAAGCGCATGCGCCGTATTATATTGCCATCTGTGGCCTGTCCGGCTGTACCATATTTTTCCACATTCTGTCATAAACGGCACGATTTTGGGGAAAAAAGTTTTTGAACATAAAATGTGTGTTCTGATTTTCTCTACAACTTTTGTCTGAAAAATTTCTCATTCTAAGAAGATTTCAGCGAGATATTACCATAAATGTACACAGGTCTTCATGTAAAGTACCCGTTATTCTTTTTGTTCATAAAATATTCATATTTTATCAACGTTCCCTCTAATTTTTTTTACAGCTGCGCGGACCTACTACTCTTCTGAACACAAAATTTTTACACTGCCTGACGACTGCGCGGTACTTTAAAAGTTTTTCGTAATATGCAGTATTGTCATATTTACAATGAAAATTGAAAAATTCCAGCTACGCGGCAACAATTCAGTGTGCGCGTGGCCGCGCACCCGCGCAGCTTAGAGGGAACGTTGTATTTCGTAACTTTTTTGTTCATAAAATATTCACGTTGTACATAAAGGATGCGCTGCTATGGAAATGTCCACCCCTGGTTCTTAGAGGTTAAATTCAGGGAATCCCCGTTAGCATTCAGTGTTGTTAACTGCTGGCACACACACACCGAACTGCACATTTGAACAACCCAGAATACGACAATAGAAACTGATACCGCAGTGAAAACGCGAAGTCCCGATTGGACAATTAAAGAGGCTTTCTGTGACGCTGCTGCCTATTGACACCGTCTGTAAGTACATCCTGCAGCACGCGCCGTGTCAGGGTCTGCAGAAGCCAAACAATGGGCCTACATAGCACCACAAGTAGCACAAACGTGCAGCAGCTGGGACCGTCTGAATGCATTCTAAGTAAACACACAGTAGTCGAAATGTCTTGTTTGTAAACAAATGTGAACATGTGAGTGTGAATGGCCCGGGCGATTGCCGTCTTCTGAGATGCGACGCAGTGTAGTTTGGGAGATAGGTACAGGTGTTTCGGAGGAAGGAGACGCCTCCATTTTCAGGCCACAAAATTTCTTCGAAAGTGGAAATTTTCGCTGTCATATCGTGAACCAAAAACTGTACCAAATTATATCTGCGCTCTTCTGGGATATTACGCAGCGTCGAGTGGTAAATCTTCACCGACGTTTCGGGACAATGTCCGAGAAGAAAAAGGATTTCTTGACCATCGAAGATGGGACGTATAGGTTCTCCCGAAACGTCGGTAAGTAAATACCACTCTGCGCTGTGTAATATCTCAGGAGATCGCAGATCTCGTCAACATCACGCGGAAGCCTGAGATCACCGCTGTGTCAAGTTCAATAAGCGCGACATGTGTATGACTTCAAGTACGCACACGTGTGACCGGTACGTGTATATCACACGTGGTTAGTAGCGACACGTGCCGGTACGTATACATCGCACATGGTTAGCAGTGGCGTGCCGGTAAGTGTACATCGCACGTGGTTAGTAGTGACATGTGCCGGTACGTGTACATCGCACATGGTTAGTAGTGACACGTGCCGGTACGTGTACATCGCACATGGTTAGCAGTGACATGTGCCGGTACGTGTACATCGCACATGGTTAGCAGTGACATGTGCCGGTACGTGTATATCACACGTGGTTAGTAGCGACACGTGCCGGTACGTGTACATCGCACATGGTTAGCAGTGGCGTGCCGGTACGTGTACATCGCACGTGGTTAGTAGTGACATGTGCCGGTACGTGTACATCGCACGTGGTTAGTAGTGACACGTGCCGGTACGTGTACATCGCACATGGTTAGCAGTGACATGTGCCGGTACGTGTACATCGCACATGGTTAGCAGTGACATGTGCCGGTACGTGTATATCACACGTGGTTAGTAGCGACACGTGCCGGTACGTGTACATCGCACATGGTTAGCAGTGGCGTGCCGGTACGTGTACATCGCACGTGGTTAGTAGTGACATGTGCCGGTACGTGTACATCGCACATGGTTAGTAGTGACACGTGCCGGTACGTGTACATCGCACATGGTTAGCAGTGACATGTGCCGGTACGTGTACATCGCACATGGTTAGCAGTGACATGTGCCGGTACGTGTATATCACACGTGGTTAGTAGCGACACGTGCTGGTACGTGTACATCGCACATGGTTAGCAGTGACGTACCGGTACGTGTACATCGTACGTGGTTAGTAGTGACATGTGCCGGTACGTGTACATCGCACATGGTTAGCAGTGGCATGTGCCGGTACGTGTATATCACACGTGGTTAGTAGTGACACGTGCCGGTACGTGTACATCGCACATGGTTAGTAGTGACACGTGCCGGTAAGTGTACATCGCACATGGTTAGTAGTGACACGTGCCGGTAAGTGTAAGATCCCAACGGGAAGCAGCCTACATTTACACAGATGCAAGCCCTTGTTCTGTTATTGTCACGGACGTTGTTTACAATATTAAAATAATGATCACGACGAAATAAAAACTGCAACAAAGCAACAACGAAACACCTAGGATAAAATTGCACGTATTGTTTGACGAAGCGAGTGTCAGGCAATGCCATGGGCTCCTACTGACAGTGTATTCACCTCTTACGCAGGATCAATAATTGGTAGGACTGAACCAGTCCGTTCTTTCACCTCACATTCGGGCAGCAGCCGGTTACAGGTGTGTACACCACTTCCGGTTCTTTGGAAAAAACTGCAAAATGATCGCTTGTTAACCTGCAAATGCACAACGATTGCTTGATCATCTGCAATTCCGAATATAATTAGGACGAACAAATTAAGTAGAATGAGATGGGCGAGGCACGTAACACGCACGGGAGGGACCAGAAGCGCAAGGGATCCGCGTTATTCGTGGTGGAGACCAGAGAAACGTCATCTACGGCGAATCCCCTTTAAGTGGGTAATTCCCGACAATAAGGAATAATGTTATGTGGGATAAAGAGGACCGGCGTCACGTGCTCTCTCTGCCGTGACCTGCACTGCGTGGTCGTGAGAACTGCCGAAACATGTCGTCACTGCTACAGACCTGCACTGCGTGGTCGTGAGAACTGCCGAAACATGTCGTCACTGCTACAGACCTGCACATCGTGGGTAAAAGTCGGCACAAACCCTGCAGAAAGTGTACGAAAGTAGCCCAAAGAACGAGCGAGGGAAATTTCTCAAAAGGAGCGATGAAAAATGGGTAGACCAAACGACGGACAAGCAATTACAGGCAGAACTTACAGCCTGTTTCCCCACCTCATCGGTCTACAGTTCTACATATCTACACCTCGTTATTGTTGCTGTATGTTGTATTTGCTAGTAACACGCTTCTCAAGTACAGATGCTGGTAAGGTCACCATTTATCTTGTAGGTTACAACCTAACATTCGCATTGTCGCCATATTTGTAGTTGTGCCTTAAGAACAGTTCACATCGCCCACATTTTACTTCAGTTTCAAAGTAACTGCCTTAGCCAGCTCAATCCAGTCCATGCCCCATCCAACTTCTTGAAGATCCATCTTCATATTATCCTTCCATCTACGCCTGGGTCTCCCAAGTGGTGGCCTTCCCTCAGGTCTCCCCACCAAAATCCTGTATGCACCTCTCTTTTCCCCCATACGTGCTACATGCCCCGCCCGTCTCATTCTTCTCGATTTGATTACCCGAATAATATTTGGTGATGAGTACAGGTCATTAAGTTCCTCGTTATGTAGTCTTCTCCACTCCCCTGTCGCCTCGTCCCTCTTAGGCCCAAATATCCTCCTCAGCACCCTATTCTCGAACACCCTCAGTCTTTGCAAGTAACAGCAACAACCCCAGCAAGTTGTCATAACAACTTTACGGGCTTAATCCATGCCTCTAAACGTGTGACACTTCTTGGCATCATATTCTGTTGCACCCACACAGTGATCGCTGTATGCATTAAATGTTCGTTACAAAAGTAAAACTGAACGCTTTGTACACCACAAGCAACCCACTAACAAGACCACAGCTGGACGGATAGACTGCAAGAACTGAGGAGGATGTGACAGGAAGGAGTCGTCACCTGTCTTGAGATTCTAGCGTCGCATTTGTCTGGAAAGCCTGAGGAAAACGACGAAAGGGCATATTCTACGTGTACACCGACTCGAACCCTGCACAAGAAAACCCCTGATCTCCGGCGGAGGCTAGCCAGGAATCTGCACCCCTTACGTTTGCAAACGAATTAAAACAAGTTAGGAAACATATACAGGGCCTAACACGTCTGGCGCCTTCGCCATGTTATTTTCCTTATGCGTCTTCTCCACGTCTTAACCTTTTAAAGCCTAGCGGTAACTTTACGTACCACCAGGTTTAACAGTAAAAAATTCTACGTGGTGCCCACATTGCGTTTATGTGTTTTGTACGGATCTCAGAACAAACAGCAACTTTTGCCTTATAAAACATTAAGAGACCGGTTTTTATAACCGAAGTGGAGAGTGTTTACAGCGCGGTACGCACTGAGTCCTTATATAAAGCAGATACGCTTTGTCTTTAAAGGGTTAAAGGAGGTTTGCTGTGCTTCACTAGGCTGGACAGATTTAGAGTTGATCATGGTCGATATTGATGTTTAGATAGTCAACTATTTCTTCGGCCTGAGCTCGCACGTCACACAGCACAGACTGCCACATGGCAGGCGTGTGTGCAGGTCGTCATGTAAGTGCCTGCTATTTTTCTCCGACGTTAACCAAACGTCAACTTTATCGGCGGATTTTAGTAAAAATTCCCAATATTAAATTTCAAGAAAATCCACCTTGTGGCAGCTGAATTATTTCACGCACAAACGGTCAAACGGACAGACAGACAGACACGATGAAAATGGTAATCCCCTTTTGCAACTGTTTTGCGAAAGCGCCCGAAGATAAGAAAATACGTCAACATGAGTGCCAATAGATCTAATTTAATTAAATCCACGCTGTAATGATCAGACGTGCAACTGGTGGGCGATCGGTAAAAAACGTTCTTAAACCGCGTAAACACGTGTTTCGGGGCTAACTTTCAGGACGCCCCTCTTGGAAAAACTGGTGGCGCCTATATTCAGAGTATGAACTAACGGTGAGCCAGTGTAATCCAATCCACACCCTCAGTTCCAACACCAGGCAATGAAAGTATCCGTCGTTCCTGTGTTCGTTACACGAGGGGCGCTCGGAAAATTATTTGGACTCCCCTCACTTGCAGCTATTTTATTATCTTTAGTGTGAATACTAAACAAGTGCAGCTCCACATATCGAGGCGACAGGGCAGTGAAGAAGACTACATAACGAGGAACTTAATGACCTGTACTCATCACCAAATATTATTCGCGTAATCAACTCGAGAAGAATGAGATGGGCGGGGCATGTAGCACGTATGGGGGAAAAGAGAGATGCATACGGGATTTTGGTGGGGAGACCTGAGGGAAGGCGACCACTTGGGAGACCTAGGCGTAGATGGGAGGATAATATTAAAATGGATATTCAAGAAGTGGGATGGGGCATGGACTGCATTGAGCTGGCTCAGGATAGGGACAGGTGGCGGGCTCTTGTGAATGCGGTAATGAACCTTCGGGTTCCATAAAATGCGGGGAATTTCTTGACTAGCTGAGAAACTGTTAGCTTCTCAAGAAGGCCTCTGCTCTATGTAGTTCGTTAGTTAGTTAGTTAGTTAGTTAGTTAGTTAGTTAGTTAGTTAGTTAGTTAGTTAGTTAGTTATACATCGCTGCCATCTCATTGGGACCTTCCGGGTGGTTTCATGGAACCATTCTTTAGGGGTGCTGCGATTCCACTCACTCTGCAGTTCTGTTGCCTGTGTTGGAGCCCTGTCGCCGTCGAACACAGAGCTGCATGCAGGTGCTTCCCGTCCACAAACTTCAGCTAACCGGTGATGAATATCTGACAGTTAACGCCTTCTTCCCGCAGGAACCACGTGGTCCGTCTCTGCCCATGATAATCGCTTTCCATCTTGTGATTCCTGTCCACGCACTTAGACCACTCGACTTCTTAACGTCGCAGCAGCTTTTCACTGACACGCACGACTAGAGTCATGTGTTGGTGAGATAATGTACTGAGACTGCACTATCCGATGATAATTTCAGTAAACGTACAGCTCGTTATTTGCCACAACGGCACCCCCTGTCCAAATCATTTTCGAACACACTTCGTACGTAACGCGGCTACGAGAGAGCAGCACGAGCGCTGGCGCTGGGGCAGCATGGTGGTGGCCGACATGGATCGCACACACGGAGTAGTGGCCCTGTGCAAGCCGCCAGGTGAGGTAGTGATGAGACGCTGCGATGTTGCTGCCGCTGTTGGTCCTGACGGTGTTGACACCACTGCTGTGTGCACAAGGTAAGTCGTGACACACGTTTATGGGCAAGACATGTCCCATATTCCGTGTCGCTCTGGCAGCATCAGAGTCACAAGAACAATCGGCTGGGAGGTGACACCGTGTAATTACTAGACTAAACATGGATGGAGCAGGTGCCGCCGAAACATCAGTAAATTTCTACCGGACTGTACGGCGTCACATCCCAGAAGATAGTATGCTTCATACTGACCACACATCACAGTGTCACTTTGCGGTGGGCGAGGTAGAAGCTAAGTAGGCCCTCCCTGCCCGTGTCACCAAGGCGTATCGGAGAGTATAGGTATAGCTCCACTCATTCTTAATCTGGTGCTAGGTGGATGTGGGTGGTCAACATCACGCCCCGGCCGCTTTACCCCCCGGGGAAAAACTACGGGACCAAATTAATAGGCTGTGGGTGGGAAGGGGGTTTGCTACAGCCTGTCTGGGCGATTTGGAGAAGACAAAAAATCTCTCACTCCTATTGGGATGCAAACCCCGGATCGTCCAGCCCGTAGCCTGTCTCTGTGCCAGCTACACTATCCCGTCTCCCGAGTAATGCTACAAAACATTAGCGCACGAATGCGAACACAAACTGCATGGTCTATATGAAGATCGTAATAGGGACGGAGGAATGACAATTGATGAATGCGCTGTTACTCACATATTCACTGATACAGGCTTTCAAAACAACCGAAACATATTTAATTGTATAGACTTGATTCCCAAGGCCATCTATGTTATGTATATTTTTTATATAACACACATATGTGAAGGTTTGTTATCTCAATCCTATACAACTGTGGCTATTTTCGTTTTTATTCTTGTAAAAAGCCTAGTGATGGGCCTTCTGGCCGAAACATGTTGCTTATCGTGTGACTAATAAAATTTTTGTGTTTGGACTGGACATATTGCATTTCTTATGAATTTAAACTGTCCCGTCTGCGAACGGACACACTATAGATATTAACCCTTTAAATACTAAGAAAAAGTGAAAATAATTCCCTATCCAATGCTCCCCCATTTCCGAAAGAGCCCAGGCTTCTCCTGTTTGTCCACCACAAATAAACCTGAAGTATAGGCAAAGATTCAGCTCGTACCGCGCAGTAAACACACTCCGTCTCGGTTATAAAAACCAGTCAGTTAATGCTGTATAGGGAAATAATCGCTGTTTGTTCTGAGATCCACACAAAACACATAAACACACTGTGTGGGCAGAACGTAGAATTGTTGAATGTTAAACCTGGCGGTACGTACAGTAACCACTGGGCTCTAAAGGGCTGCAGTCCGTACCGCGCAGTAAACACACTCCGTCTCGGTTATAAAAACCAGTCAGTTAATGCTGTATAGGGAAATAATCGCTGTTTGTTCTGAGACCCACACAAAACACATAAATACACTGTGTGGGCAGAACGTAGAATTGTTGAATGTTAAACCTGGCGGTACGTACAGTAACCACTGGGCTTCAAAGGGCTACAGTCCGTACCGCGCAGTAAACACACTCCGTCTCGGTTATAAAAACCAGCCAGTTAATGCTGTATAGGGAAATAATCGCTGTTTGTTCTGAGACCCACATAAAACACATAAATACACTGTGTGGGCAGAACGTAGAATTGTTGAATGTTAAAACCTGGCGGTACGTACAGTAACCACTGGGCTTTAGAGGGCTACAGTCCGTACCGCGCAGTAAACACACTCCGTCTCGGCTATAAAAACCAGTCAGTTAATGCTGTATAGGGAAATAATCGCTGTTTGTTCTGAGATCCACACAAAACACATAAATACACTGTGTGGGCAGAACGTAGAATTGTTGAATGTTAAAACCTGGCGGTACGTACAGTAACCACTGGGCTTCAGAGGGCTACAGTCCGTACCGCGCAGTAAACACACTCCGTCTCGGCTATAAAAACCAGTCAGTTAATGCTGTATAGGGAAATAATCGCTGTTTGTTGTGAGATCCACACAAAACACATAAATACACTGTGTGGGCAGAACGTAGAATTTGTGAATGTTAAACCTGGCGGTACGTACAGTAACCACTGGGCTTTACGGGGTTAAGAATATTCTCTAATCTCCTTTCATCGCGAAGCTACTCAGTGGAAGCATTTTAGGAGCATTAGTGTTACGAATGTAACACTAACGAATCGAAACTCCATGCATGAAGTAATTAAGAGCAAACTGCAGTCGGGCAATGCTTGCTATCATTCGGCGCAGAATCTTTTGTCTTCCAGGTTGCTATCCAAAAACACAAAGATTAGGGTATACAGAAGTATTATTTTACCTCTTGTTTTGTATGGGTATGAAACTTGGTCTCTCACACAGAGGGAGGAACAAAGACTGAGGGTGTTCGAGAATAGGGTGCTGAGGAAGACATTTGGGCCTAAAAAGGACGAGGCGACAGGGGAGTGGAGAAGACTACATAACGAGGAACTTAATGACCTGTACTCATCACCAAATATTATTCGGGTAATCAACTCGAGAAGAATGAGACGGGCGGGGCATGTGGCACGTATGGGGGAGGAGAGAAGTGCATACCGGATTTTGATAGGGAGACCCGAGGGAAGGCGACCACTTGGGAGACCCAGGCGTAGACGGGAGGATAATATTAAAATCGACCTTCAAGAAGTGGGATGTGGGGGTCATGGACTGGATTGAGCTGGCTCAGGATAGGGACAGGTGGCGAGCTCTTGTGAACATGGTAATGAACCTCCGGGTTCCATAAAATGCGGAGAATTCCTTGACTCGCTGATAAATTGTTAGCTTCTGAAGAAGGCCTCTGCTCCATGGAGTTAGTTAGTTAGTTAGTTAGTTAGTTAGTTAGTTAGTTGGTTAGTTAGTTAGTTAGTTAGTTAGTGTTATGAATGCGGCCTTGCAGTAGCCGCGGCACACTACTGCACTTAGCTGTGGCTTACAAATTGACACACACAAGACACTGTGCTCTGCTTACACGCAAGCAGTCAGTACAGTGAAAGAAATCGCGGCTGACATTTCTGCTTCGCGCTCGAGAAGTCACGGATTCAAATTTTGGCGCCGAGGCCGGAAATCGTGATTGAGGTCCTCGCGCTTTACCTCAGTCACTCCAGTCAGGCCACGGCCGTTTCCTTTCCGGTACTTTCCAATTCATTATTAGCGCACCCTGCAGGCACTTACAGCAGACACTTGCGCCGTTGCAGTTCCTTAAGGTCGCCTCACGCACACTCACCAACACTCACGCAGGAGCTGACTGCACTAAGCAGGTGCAATTACTGGTGAAGACAACTCATCTGCTTGTGACGTCAGAAGACAATTACATCACACAAAGAATCTGCGGATGTTTCACTGGGAGAGGTGCGTCAGTTGATGTGACTGTATGGGGGCAATTAATGAATGGCACGAACAGAGCCGGTCATAGTGGCTGCACCGTCAAAGGCTTTAATACTGGGGCAGTGGTTTCGAGTACCACTCGTACATGCTACGCCGCTGGTTATTAGACGGTGAGCAGTGGGTATTTCTTGAGCAATACAGCCGCACGTCAGCGAACACAGAAATTAGATACAGTTCGTATAGATTTCTCAAGTATCCGAGCGAAGAACGTGCCGCTGGATGCCACTGTCACATGTGTGTCCAAACAATTAACTGCAGGCACGTTCCGTATTCTAAAACCTCACAGCTATTAGGAGTGCCTGGGCAAATACGTTCCGTAGGATAGATTGAATTGCGACGTGATGAAAGAGGCGCACAAGTCGACGGCCTTCACGGCCCTGTTACGACATCGTCACGGTATTTCCTCCCATTTCCACGGTTGGCTGTTGCTTTCCGGTCGATGAGGTGGCCACCTCATCGGGCTGACAGAGCACCGCGCCATAGCTGCGTGCTATAAGGTAAACCTATCCAAATTTACGGCTTACGTCCATATGGAACAATTTGTCGAGAACTATTACAACTGTCTGTAGAACACACCCTGCTTACTGTCCGCACATCCCGTATTCACCGACCCGCTATTTCGTATACTCGCATATCTCCTATTGATTTACCCGGTATTTCATGTACAGTGGAACCCGGTTATAACGACATCGGTTTATACGACACCTCTTCTATAGCGTCAGATATTCTGTGGTACCAATTAATTCCTCTCTGTTAACCGTAACATTATACTCCTCGGTTATAACAACACTCGTTTATAACGACACAAAATATTCAGTCCCTTTCATGACGTTATAACCGAGTTCCACTGTACTTGCACATACAAGTGTTCTATTGATCCACCCGGTATTCCACAAACTTGTGCATCTCCCACAAATCTACCCTGTAATTCGTAAGTCTGCACACCTCCTTACAATCGCGCCGTCGTTGACAAACCTGAACATCTATCGATCTAGCCGGCATTTCCTAAACTTGTACAGTTGCTGTCAGTATAGAATAGAATAAATAATGGGTCGAGCCCTTGCGGTTCCGAAGCACGTAAGCCTTTAACGCGTCCTTTATGTCCCCTAACTGAAGTTCAAGTCATGAGAGGCCTGTCCGTTTAATAAAGTTGCAGATCGCCCCCAGACTTAGACCCTGAAGTCCTCAGGGTCCAAACAAGAAGTAACCCAGGTGAGTATGTGCGAGTGTCGCCAAGGCTTCAGGGTCACACAAAACATGAGCTCGGGTGTCTTCTGGTCCGCGTTTCCTACACAATGCACTGTCTGTCAGTCCCGTTATGTGGAGGTGTCCTCTCAGGGGGTTATGCCTGGTACGCAGACCAGTGGCTGCCCTGGAGTGCATCCTATTAACCCTTTAAAGACGAAGCGTATCTGTTTTATATAAGGACTCAGTGCGTGCCGCGCTGTAAACACTCTCCACTTCGGTTATAAAAACCAATATCTTAATGTTTTATAAGGCAAAAGTTGCTGTTTGTTCTGAGATCCGTACAAAACACATAAACGCAATGTGGGCACCACGTAGAATTTTTTAATGTTAAACCTGGTGGTACGTAAAGTTACCGCTAGGCTTTAAAAGGTTAAAGACGAAGCTTGTCTGTTTTATATAAGGACTCAGTGCGTACCGCGCTGTAAACATTCTCCACTTCGGTTATAAAAACCAATCTCTTAATGTTTTATAAGGCAAAAGTTGCTGTTTGTTCTGAGATCCGTACAAAACACATAAACGCAATGTGGGCACCACGTAGAATTTTTTAATGTTAAACCTGGCGGTACGTAAAGTTACCGCTAGGCTTTAAAAGGTTAAAGGACAGTGGCATGGTGTTAGCAGCAATACGAGGGCGCGAGATCAACCCTTGAGCCCTCCCTGAGTGCGGGGAAGACCCTGCCACAGTGTTCTGTGCTGTTATGCAGCCAGCACTACACTTCCTGTTTATCTACCAGTACTTAAAACACTAACATATCTCACATTAACCCATCCGGTACTACACGTACCTTCATATCTCCTATTAAGGATGTTTATAAGCAGGGGTGCACAAATCCCAGGTGCCAGGTCGCTCAGGCGACTAAATTCTGTACGGTGGCAAATTCTATTTGTGGGTGCTCAGTATGGAACTGGCTTCTTGTCGCCCAGCAGGCGCCTAGAACTTTGAGGTAGCGCCCACATTACAAAGACGTAAGGACCCCTGCTCATAGGTACATTTCTGTGCGAGATTTAATATTTGTTAATACTCGTGGCCGATCCCAGTGGCCGCGCGGTCTAACGCGTGGGTCTGCGGCCGAGCGTTTGCTGGGATCGTGGGTTGGAATCCCACCGGGGGCATGTATGTTTGTCTTGTACAGTGTTCGTGTTGTCAGGTAGAGGTCTCTGCGACGGGCCGATCCTTCGTCCAGAGGAGTCCTACCGAATCTGGTGTGTATCTGAGTGTGATCAAGTGAAAAATAAAAAAACCCTCTACACCAACTGTGAACAGGTAGAAGAGGGAAGGACTGCGTTAATACTCGTGTATTTAATGTACGTAATTAGGTTCTTGCCGATCCCAGTGGCTGCGAGGTCTAAGGCGTGGGTCTGCGGCCCTAGCTTGCTGGAATTGCGAGTTCGAATCCCGTCGGGGACATGGTTGTCTTTCTTTTGTGAGTGTTGTGTTTTGTCAGGTAGAGGTCTCAGCGTCGGGCTGATCACTCGTCCAGAGGAGTTCTACCGAGTGTGGTGTGTCTGAGTGTGATCGTGAAGCCTCGATACTGAGGAGGCCCAGACCCACTGGGGGCTGACGCGCCATTGGAAAAAAAAAATAGTTTCTTATCAGATAGAATGGTAATACTATTTACGGTATTGATGAAATATGCTGAAATAAGAGCGAATTTAAACTGTTCTGAACAGCAAGTCTGCAGGCCCACATTGCCTGTGGAAGTCGTGCAGTTCACAGCCGTTACTGCTGCGTGTGTCTCGAATTCTTGCGAGTTGCCTTTTTCCTAATTCGCAGGCATAAAGTCCACCGAGAGCACAACTTCTGTGCACATGTGACATGTCTATAAAAACAAATTAAATGAACCAGTTTGTAATCACCTTTATAAACACATTTTGCAATCAATGTGTACACTAAGATTACACTAATGTACACTAACAGACCAAACCAATACCAACCACCCAGCACAGCTTTCAATACCGTTTCATATTGCCATCTTCTGTTTCTATTCGTAACTGCTGCAAACTGCCATCTTCTGCTACAAACTCATACCGTATGACAAAACAGTCAGCATCTGATGCAAACCTCGGCGTTTTATAGGCCTGTGTTAAACTATTTAATTGTTTTTCGGTTATCATTGCAAAAATAAATTTTCGGACACCTTGAGTTCAGTGGAAGGAAGAAATCACCGGAATCGTGGCCTACTTGCCGTGGCCGATCGGAGCCTGGGTCCACCAAAGTTACAACTTACAGTGACACAGCATCAGAACCTCTCCGTTTCCGACCTACCGCTATAGCGTCTCGTGCAAGACCGTTACCACTTTAAGTAGCCATGACCATGGCTCCGTTTGAATTGATTCCGCCGTCCGTACGGGCATCCCATTACATGAGGGCGAAACAGCGGGCTTCGACTCGCGGCCAGCGCGTTGCCATCTCCTTCCCGTTAACCCCTTAAGGAAGCGTTTTTCGGGTAGCGCTGCCACCATTCGGGGTTGCTGCTCCCCATTCCCCCCCGCCCCCGCCCCCCCCCCCCCGGGGCCTTCCCCAGGGCGCACAGACTGCAACCCCACCAACTTCTTCGGAGGAACCGGATCGTGCTGCATGTCCTGCTCCCTGCTGTGATGGGGCACCTTAAACCATACGCGGGGCACAAACCGACTAACCACTATTCACGCACATTTGCAATACAGGCCTGATGTTACTCTGAATGGACGATCGCAGTGGCCGCGCGGTCTAAGGCGTAGGTCTGCGGCCGAACGCTTGCTGGGGTCGTGGGTTCGAATCCCACAGGAGGCATGGATGTTTGTCTCTTGTGAGTGTTTGCGTTGTCAGGTAGAGGTCTCTGCGACGGGCCGATCCCTCGTCCAGAGGAGTCCTACCGACTGTGGTGTGTGTCTGGGTGTGAATAAGTGCAAATAAACAACCTCGACACCTACTGTGAACAGGTAGAAGAGGGAAGGACTGCGAAACATTACTCTGAATTAATCTCATCGGGTTGTCCACTGACGTTATGCTGCCTGGTTCCCCCACCACGAGATTTCCGTGATGCTATGAGGACACATTAAATCACCCAATGCATCTACCAGCTGTGAGACTAGACAAACAAAATGGCTGTTAAGCACGCACTCACCCCATGTGACGCACCAGAGTACCAACGGTTGCAACAACGCCATGGCCGCCATGTCGCTGGGATGTCTACCACCGTCCGGTCGCACCGTGCCTTGCAGCGCCGTCTAACCAACCCTCTGTTCCACTGCATTGCAGACAGCCTTCCCCTCCGCATCGCAGCACTGACTGCACAGAGGGTCAAAACAAATTAGCTTACAAGCTGTCAGTAGTGCGATTTCTTGTTAGAAACCACAAATCGAGAAAATACTGCAGACAGCATGGGTCTTCAGGTGTTTACTTTTCTAGATACACGTCACCGCCAAATGGGGCACCACGCTTCTAAGCAGTGTTGTTGGTCACGGCGATAAAGCGCCTTGTGGACTATACTAACAACCACTGGCCACGCAACGCGAGGGGGGGGTAGGGGACTGTACCCCCAAATCCCCAAAACTGAAATTTAAAAAACAGATTCTGTAGCCAATATGATATCAGAAGTTTTACGTGGAGTTTATACCGCTCGTCCCACGCATATCTTTATTCAAACGCCGTACTCCTCCAACCAGTGCGCCGCATGCAATATCTTTACAGTACGACGCTAAATAATATTTTCACACTTTGGTGCAACATGTTTCGATCTTGTAGGATCATCGTTAGGGACTTACCCGAAGTTAAAAACGGAATAATTAGATGCTACACTCAGCTTTTACAGTTGCCGATGACATTCGGCTCCTAACGCATAGCATAAAGACAGATCCACACACGCAGAACTCCGGTTCAACCAACCAGTTCTGGTTCTGCAACACGCTGCCACCTGCTAGCAACGCACATGCCGCATAATGGCGTGCGCGCGTGTGTTACGCTACCATTAACCGGACGGTTTGAGACGTGAGCTCTTCTGGGATGCTACGTAGCGTAGAGTGGTAATCATTTACCGACGTTTCGGGACGGACTATCGGTCCCATCTTAACGGGTAAAGAAGTCCAATAAGGAAAAACTTCAATGGGACCGATACGCTGTCCCGAAACGTCGGTACATAAGCACCACTCTGCGTGGCGTAATACCCCAGAAAAGCGCAGATATCACCTGCATCGCGGCGGAAGCCTGTAACCGCGCAACCGGACAGCTTTTTCCGCCAATGCCGTATTCAGGTTACCACAGTGATGTATTCCGGAATGTGACGCCGTGTGCCCGTAGCCCGTTAGTTTGTTGCCGGTGCAGGTAATGAGACACCGGACTGTACGACGTGACGTGTCGGGAAAGACCTAAGCAGACTTGGTAACGCCTATTGATTCGCTTATGAACTATGAGAATCTGTGCACTATATACGTTTCTTATGCCGGGAGCGGGGGGGGGGGGGAAGGGGGGGAAGCTTTCTCCGGAACCGTTAGTCAGGCGTCCACAAATTTTCCAAAAAAGTGGGTGCCACAAGAGAGGCATGACGGGAGTGCCACACTGAGAACCCACAAATATTTTGCGCCACCGCACGCAGCCGCCCGAGAACCCAGCCACTCGCTTGTGCGTGCCCTTGGTGTACCGATCAGGTGCAGGCACAAGGGGGCTGACCCTGAGGCTATGTATAATTTATGTTTGATTTTAAAAATCATGTTATAAAAACCATGCTGTAAGCACAACGTAACGCTGCCTGCAACTGCGTTTATATACATACAAATGCAGCTACGCGTTCCGTGACTCAGTCACAGTGTCCTGTCTTCTTGTTCTTTTTTTATTATTATTATTAATTTATCCTTCGAAATCCCAATGTACCGGTCATCAGCCGATTTCGGTGGCTCATTTTGGCAGAAAGGTATATCACGTAAAACGTTTTACACCGTAATATCACAAAAGCTGTGTTTTTTGTATTCCGGTTTTGGGGTGTTTGGGGGGCTGCAGCCCGGTAGCCCCTCCCCCTTGGATGCGCCCCTGGTAATACTTAATGTCCATTAATAATTATGTGTGCAGGCCTACCAATGTTCGAAATCGCTTGTCATACACCGCGTGTTGGAAGCTGAAACGGACGGCTGCTGTGTGCTCTTACACGCATTTATTGTTTCACTTCCGGTACACAAAACGTTAAGGTCGTCAGAAAATACGTTTCGCATGGTGATGTGTATTGTGTGGCACATTCCTGTGATGTAACTTAAATGTCACACTAGAATTGCTCTGAATTTCCCCACAAATATCACCAAACAGAACACGCAAGTTCCAGACGCAGGGCCATCTCTGTGTCAGTTCCGATGCACACAGCGACACGTGTGTGTCAGTTCCGCTGCACACAGTGACACGTGTGTGTCAGTTCCGGTGCACACAGCGACACGTGTCTGTCAGTTCCGCTGCACACAGTGACACGTGTGTGTCAGTTCCGGTGCACACAGTGACACGTGTGTGCCAGTTCCGATGTACACAGCGACAGGTGTCTGCCAGTTCCGCTGCACACAGCGACACGTGTGTGTCAGTTCCGACGCACACAGCGACACGTGTCTGTCAGTTCCGCTGCACACAGCGACACGTGTGTGTCAGTTCCGATGCACACAGCGACACGTGTGTGTCAGTTCCGCTGCACACAGCAACACGAGTGTGTCAGTTCCGCTGCACACAGCGACACGTGTGTGTCAGTTCCGATGCACACAGCGACACTGGTGTGTCAGTTCCGCTGCACACAGCGACACGTGTGTGTCAGTTCCGCTGCACACAGCAACACGTGTGTGTCAGTTCCGCTGCACACAGCAACATTTCACAATTTTAATATAAATTCTCTTGAAATGTCTGGGAGAAATTTATGTGTCTATTCGAATACAGTGACGTCACGTAAGTCACCAACCTCCCGATCCCTTTCAAACATTCTCACTCACAGTACATCACGATCGACACGACATAACGTCATCAGTTGCTACAGGAGAGAAAATTAGCAAATAAACATAGCCCTAAGATGTTCCGACTGTTGTCATCGGTCATTTGTTGAATGCAAACAGCGAGTTGTAATGCTCACAGCAGAGGAACAGGCTATACTGCTGAACAGCGATTTGTCATGCTCACAGCACAGGAACAGACCGTACTGCTGAACAGCGATTTGTAATGCTCACAGCAGAGTAACAGACTGTACTGCTGAACAGCGAGTTTTAATGCTCACACGATAGCATCAGACTGTACTGCTGAACAGCGAGTTGTAATGCTCACAGCAGAGGGACAGACTGTACTGCTGAACAGCAATTTGTAATGCTCACAGCAGAGGAACAGACCGTACTGCTGAACAGCGATTTGTAATGCTCACAGCAGAGGAACAGACCGTACAGCTGAACAGCGATTTGTAATGCTCACAGCAGAGTAACACTGTACTGCTGAACAGCGAGTAGTAATGTTCACAGCAGAGGGACAGACTGTACTGCTGAACAGCGATTTGTAATGCTCACAGCAGAGGAACAGACCGTACTGCTGAACAGCGATTTGTAATGCTCACAGCAGAGGAACAGACCGTACTGCTGAACAGCGAGTAGTAATGCTCACAGCAGAGGGACAGACTGTACTGCTGAACAGCGAGTAGTAATGCTCACAGCAGAGGGACAGACTGTACTGCTGAACAGCGAGTAGTAATGCTCACAGCAGAGGGACAGACTGTACTGCTGAACAGCGGTTTGTAATGCTCACAGCAGAGTAACACTGTACTGCTGAACAGCGAGTAGTAATGCTCACAGCAGAGTAACAGACTGTACTGCTGAACAGCGATTTGTAATGCTCACAGCAGAGGAACAGACCGTATTGCTGAACAGCGGTTTGTAATGCTCACAGCAGAGGAACAGACCGTATTGCTGAACAGCGGTTTGTAATGCTCACAGCAGAGTAACAGACTGTACTGCTGAACAGCGAGTAGTAATGCTCACAGCAGAGGGACAGACTGTACTGCTGAACAGCGAGTAGTAATGCTTACAGCAGAGGGACAGACTGTACTGCTGAACAGCGAGTTTTAATGCTCACACGATAGCATCAGACTGTACTGCTGAACCAATCTAATTTCACGCTTCAGTTGCGTGTTGGTGACGTTTCTAATTCTATTACAGAATAATGAAAGTTCACCTCCATAACAGCCAACTTTGGTACAACCCTCGTGATTTGTGTTGGAAATCAGAAGCCTGCCCAAACATTGCTTAACTGTGTGCCAACTTGATGTCCCTTCGTGTGGCACCTGCGACAGTGCTTAACGTGCCAGAGCAGCAGCCACACAAATGTGCGGGTCCCTTCCTACCATTCAAACTCCAAATCTCATCCCAAACACGCAGTCCCTGCTCTTCTGCACCTGCCGCAACTCACCCTGTATTACCCGAAATAAGGACAGCTTGCTATCCGACACTCCGTCAGGCTATAGTCCTGACCTGGCGCCGTCAGATTTTCATCTTTTTGGGATGCACTGAAGGATGCACTGCGTGGGACAAGGTTTGAAGATGACGAGAGCGTGATCGTGCAGTGAGGACATGGCTACGTGAACAGGAAACCAGCTGGTACAGTACAGGGAAGGAATGCATGCCCTTGTTTCGCGCTGGCGTAAGGCCGTAGACGTAGATGGAGATTACGTGGAAAAATAGAATGTGTAAAGGAAACATCCAGTTATACTGTGCGTGAATTTCATACATTCTCAGTAAATAGTTTCCGAGAAACAAAATGTGGGGTATTACTTTGTGGGTAACCCTCGTACATTCTAGAGCTGTAGAACAGGGGACCAACACGTGCACATTTTTTATAAAATGTTCGTAAAACAGGTTGACTCACAAACCCGACATGTTTCGGCACAACTTGGTACCATCATCAGGGGTGGTACGGAAAATAAAACGCTAGTCATTAAACATTAGAGGTACAACGCACGCCTTGTGTAAGTAGCAATATAAAGTTTACTGCCATTCTATCAACGCACACATCTAATACGTCTGCTATGCCTGCTTTATAGAGCACTCCGCCACTTCCAACACTAGTTGTTGCCTCAGATTGACTTCATAACGTAGTGCCCGTTAACCAAAAAAAAATTATTTTAAAATTGCTTTAAAATTGTTCACTCCGTGTGTTGTCTTGGTCAACACAGTCAGTTTATTACAGCAACCAAATGCATTCTAATATTCACGTATAAGTGTTACAAATAAAGCTGCTACATGTTTCGGCGTTAGTGCACCATCCTCATAGAGCACAGGCTGCCAAATCACTGACGGGCCACTATTTGTATCGTTCCACACTCTGTTGCAGGCTACGTTGTTAATATCTCTGTCGTATAAGAGGCGCAGCGTCTGTTTGAAAATACACACAAGTCAGCATGTGATGCCACAACTCTAGAGGTTTCCACCACTAACGATATAATTATTATAGTCTGTTAAAGGCATATTTACCTTGTATAGAATATTTTAATTTGTTTTAACTGTACGATCCTGCTTCGTGAACGATGATATAAACGGCACAGTGCGCCACCCGGAACAGTTCCGGGAGGTTCAGTGAACGTGTTATATAACCACCCTGTTCAGTTCACATCCAATTACATCTCGGCCAAAGAATTGCCTTTGCCTCTTACGTTCTAACAGCGATGAGTCTGAACACACGGATATGTAAGATATAAAACTAAACTAGGAATTGTTCAGTCTGTAGCATTAACCCTTTAAGGCCCACGGTTGCTATATGTACCGCCAGTTTAACGTTCAACAATTCTACGATCTGCCCACACAGTGTGTTTATGTGTTTTGTGTGGATCTCAGAACAGCGATTATTTCCCTATACAGCATTAACTGACTGGTTTTTATAACCGACACGGAGTGTGTTTACTGCGCGGTACGAAGTGAAACTTTATATATAATTCACGTTCATCTTAGTCTCTGAAGTCTTAATGGTGATCAGTTTTTAAAATCTATAAATCGCATTACATTGGGACCCATGTCCCTAGGTCAGTTCCGCATATCGAAATACTGGTGCCACAGGATATTTAGAGGCGTGGGATATGAAAGGAAAGGACAAAATTAGAGTTTGCATCCTCACTATTCCTAGAATAATTCGGTGCACTGGGCGTGCCCAGCTCGGTGGATTGTATCAATGATTTGCATGAGTTCATACAGAATGATTTGCCTCCACTGAAAAGAGAAACACAGCACTGCAGGTGAAAGTTGTCTCGCCGTTTACACACTGATGTGTCCACAGGGAGTGGGTGAAGCCATAAAAACTGCTAACCCGAAATTCGGCCCAGGATCATCCCAACAGCTACGAATAAGGTTAACTGCCACGAAAATGTCGATCAGGCTCGCTGCCTGCGGTCAGTTTACAGTTCCACACAGGTTATTTACTGACGTGGCACCTGGATAGCTCAGTCAGTACAGTAACCAGGCCACAGGCCGGGCGACCCAGGAAATGTCACTCCATTCCTGGCCGGGGCTAGAGATTACTCCATCTCCAAGGCGTCCAAACCGGCTCTGGGGCCCAGCCAGTCCCCTATTTAATGAGTCCCGGGGGCCTTTTAAATAGTGGTAAAGCGACTGGGGCCTAAACCTGAACATTTATCTCCGTCTAATCCCCAGGTTAACAATGAGCGGAGCCCTACCTCCAGTCCCGTTCAGCTTACCAGACTTTGTGCTTAGTTAACCCCTCAAGGCCCATCGGCTCCTGCATGTGCCAAAATGTTTAACATTCAACAAGCAATGCGCGTATAAAGTAACATTGAGGCGCGTTCGCGTAACCAGTGTTGCCTTGGAAAAGCAATAAGTATTACATATTACCGAGTGGGTGTCTGTATTCTTGCCTTAGTTACCCGGCATGCAAATCACGTATTCTCTGCGCCGCATTGTCATCTGTGGCCGCCCAAACACACAAATACACTGTGTGGGCAGAACGTAGAATTTTTCGGCGCGTTCGCGAATTTGAGAAAAGCGACTATTAGCCTTGTCATGTCAGTCCATCCGTCTGTCTGTTCGCATGGAACAACTCGGTTCCAACTAAGAGATTTTTATGGAAATAGTGTGTTAAGGGTTTTCGAAACTCTGTCGAAAAAATCCAAGTTTCATTAAAATCTGACAAGAATAGCGGTACGTAACGTGAAGACCTGTATACATTTATGGTAATATCTCGCTCAGATCTTCTTATAATGAGAAATGTTTCACACAAAACTTGTAGAGAAAGTCAAACACATTGTATGTTCAGTAACTTTTTCCCGAAAATCGTGCCGTTTATGAGATAATGTGGAAAAATACGGTACAGCCAGACAGGCCACAGATGACAATATAATAAGGCGCATGGGTCTTGTATGCTGGATAACTAAGACTACAGGCACACACTCAGAATACGTAACATTTATTGCTTTCCATGGCAACAATGGTTACGCGAACGCGCCTCAGTTTTAAGTTATATATGCACTGCCTGTCCTGTTAAGTTCATATTGCTGTATAATGTAACACAACACAGTGACATCCAGGCGACTTGTGCCCTGACAGTCTGTTCTACAGGAACACATCACGAAAGAACTATGCCCTGACAGTCTGTTCTATAGGAACACATCACGAAAGAACTATGCCCTGACAGTCTGTTCTAGAGGAACACATCACGAAAGAACTACGCCCTGACAGTCTGTTCTAGAGGAACACATCACGAAAGAGCTATGCCCTGACAGTCTGTTCTGTAGGAACACATCACGAAAGAACTATGCCCTGACAGTCTGTTCTAGAGGAACACATCACAAAACAACTATGCCCTGACAGTCTGTTCTAGAGAAACACATCACGAAAGAACTATGCCCTGCCAGTCTGTTCTAGAGGAACACGTCACAAAACAACTATGCCCTGACAGTCTGTTCTAGAGGAACACATCACGAAAGAACTATGCCCTGACAGTCTGTTCTAGAGGAATACATCACAAAAGAACTATGCCCTGACAGTCTGTTCTATAGGAACACATCACGAAAGAACTATGCCCTGACAGTCTGTTCTATAGGAACGCATCACGAAAGAACTATGCCCTGACAGTCTGTTCTATAGGAACACATCACAAAAGAACTATGCCCTGAGAGTCTGTTCTATAGGAATACATCACAAAAGAACTATGCCCGATGTTCTGTTCTCCAGGAACAAATCACGAAAGAACTATGCCCTGACAGTCTGTGCTACAGAAACACATCACGAAAAACTATGCCCTGAGAGTCTGTTCTACAGGAACACATCACGAAAGAGCTATGCCCTGACAGTCTGTTCTATAGGAACACATCACGAAAGAACTATGCCCTGACAGTCTGTTCTATAGGAATACATCACAAAAGAAATATGCCCCATGTTCTGTTCTACAGGAACACATCACGAAAGAACTATGCCCTGACAGTATGATCTACAGGAACACGTCACGAAAGAGCTATGCCCTGACAGTCTGTTCTATAGGCATACATCACAAAAGAACTATGCCCGATGTTCTGTTCTACAGGAACACATCACGAAAAACAATGCCCTGGCAGCATGTTCTACAGTAACGTATAAAAAGAACTATGCCCTGATCATCTGTTCTACATAAGTATATCACAGGAACTATGCCCTGACAGCCTGTTCTACAGGAACGCGTCACGAAAGAACTATGCCCTGACAGTCTGTTCTATAGGAACACGTCACGAAAGAACTATGCCCTGATATTCTGTTCTACAGGAACACGTCACGAAAGAGCTATGCCCTGACAGTCTGTTCGATAGGAATACATCGCAAAAGAACTATGCCCCAATATTCTGTTCTACAGGAACACATCACGAAAGAACTATGCCCTGACAGTATGATCTACAGGAACGTATAAAAAGAACTGTGCCCTGATCGTCTCTTCTACATAAGCATATCATAGGAACTATGCCCTGGCAGTCTGTTCTACAAGAACACATCACAAAAGAAGCATTCCCTGACAGTCTGCTCTACACGAACATATAACAGAAGAACTATTCACTGATGTTCTACAGGAACACATCACAAGAGAAGTATGCCATGATAGTCTGTTCTGCAGGAACACATCGCGAAAGGATATGCCCTGATAGTCTGTTCTGCAGGAGCTCATCACAAAAGAACTGTGCTCTGAGAGACTGTTCTACAGGAACACATCACGAAAGAACTACGCCCTGACAGTCAGTTCTACAGGAACACATCGCGAAAGAACTACGCCCTGACGGTCTGTTCTACAGGAACACATCGCGAAAGACCTACGACCTGAGAGTCTGTTCCACAGGAACACATCACAAAGAAACTGCGCTCTGAGAGCGTTCTACCGGAACATATCAGACAAGAACTATACCCTGACAGTCTGTTCTGCACAGAGTCGAGGGTTCTGATGTTGCAGTGACGCCTGTTCGAAAGGCTACTGGCATTACCACACACCATGCTTTTACTCTCTCGTATTCACTGCGCAGAAAGAAAGTACTGTCGCCCGTACTGAGATGTCAAGGGCAGCTGACTTCACACAAGTATTTTTCACAACACCATGTGTTTGTCCAGTTGTCCGTAAGATGCCCTGACACCTGAACGTTTAGTTCAGCCCCGCTTGAGCACCTCTCACGGGCAGAGCGCATACACTATGCCAAATCGAGCCACACGGAAACGAAACGAAACGAAACTAAACGAAACAAAACGAACGGAAGCGAAACGAAACGGAACGAAATGCAGGCGCAAAATATCGCCGAAGCATTGTTCTCTGAATTGCTTCGTTACGAAAAGCTCACTCAGGTCAGAGAGATGTTGTTAGAACAAACTGTTTAAGTCACAATGTCACAGAGCGGGAACGGAAATATTTTGCTTGAAATTTGGCTTTTGGCTTATACCCAGCCACAATGAGAAGTCGTGGTTTGAGATGTTACAAGCAGCGCATTCACCCTGCAGCATGAGAAATGCAAACAGAGTTTTGGTTTAAAATCCCAAGGACAGAAAATACATGGGGGGGGGGGGGGGGGAATTGAGGATATGTTGAAGAATAATATTAAAATCAATTTTCAAGAAAATGTGTGACGGTGTAAACTGGGTTAATATAGCCCAGAAATGCAACCAAGTTCTGGCGCTTGCCAAAAGCCGATGAGCATATGGGCTCCAAAATGGCGACAAGCTGCCTTAACTTCTCAGCAAGGACTCTGCGATATGAAGGAGTTGATATCAGATCCTCCAAGCGTATGATGCCCAAATTAGTACCGTCCAATCATGCCACTGGTTAATTATAGGTGAATTTGAGACCTGTGGTCTGTGCAGTAATATTTGGTAAGGTCTACTGTGTGTTTTTTGGATAAAGGGAACGAGTGTTTTAACACTGCTGTCGTAGTTTCTGTGGCAATTCGAAAGCCAGCTTCTTCAGACAATCAAAACATTCGCAGTAATTAAAGCTGTTTGGTTTTCTGCCACTTTTCAAGGCTTGGGAAATTTTCCATGCTGCCTGAATGGATTGAAGGTGAACCCACCTCGTGATACAAGGCATGATGAGAAGAGAGTTAATTTGATGTTCTGAGAAACGTCTGCGCAAGTTTCCCATGCATAACCTTGTAGCATTGTACTCGAATGTTTCATGGGTTAGTTCTTGTTATTAATTTGGGGTCCATCACACTGCACGCAGGTCTAACGTCATCTTGTCTTCATCCACGAAATTCAGCACAGACGGTTATTTTTGGAGAATTATGTGTGACACGATCCGAAGTGTGAGCAGCTTCAACCTGAACCTCTGAAGTGACTGAAATAATGATTCCACTAACCAGTGATTAGGAATCACAGGGTTTTTGCATTATTTGGCCTACTTTCCTTAGTAAAAAGAAAAAACTGGGCCTTCTACTTCGCAGTGCTCTGCGTTTATTGCCCCATTTCAATTTTACAAACCGCTAACCGATGTTTACGAAGCGTGGTACTAAGGTTAGACAATTAGTGGACACTCCAAAGTCATGTTCTTTTAATTTCCTACAATCAGTAATAAAAACATGGCGGACCCGCGAAATTATGAGGTGGGAGCAACACTAGCGACACTTACTATAGGGTCCTGGTATGATGTATGATAATATGCCTGGGGGAATAATAGACTTTTCAAAGTAATATTCTTCTGGAATATAAGGGCAGTATTTTTTCACAACGTAAAATATAAATATGTCGGTCATAAGCGTAACTTGGCTAAAAACACTGGGGGGGGGGGCACTGACCATGGGTATTAGAAACCTTATTTTACAAAGGAGTCAAATTTGGAAGAAGGGGAAACTGGTCCCGTAAAACGCAAGTTTTTCATTTTTTTTTGTTCTGTCTATTTTTATTTGCCATTGCTCAATTCAGTAACCAAATAAACTGTTCCTAGGTTGAAAAAATATTGGGGGGCATTTGTCCCCCTTCCCCCCTCCCCCAAGTTACGCCTATGATGTCGGAAGTGCCAGCATATTCTTAGCTTTCGTTTCGATAGCAAAACTTGATGAACCATTGAAGCAGGGCATCTCAGATTCGTTACGCACATACATCATGAGCATATTACGTACGAAATACTGTTTGTAAGTCGGCAAGTACGTGCGTGGTAACTGCGCGTAACGATGGGATTTAAGGCATGCAAAATCCGAACGTCAGTAAACGGCTACAGATTCATACAAAACTGTTGTTACCCACGCGAATGGAAGAGAACACTTAACAAGAACTACGTGTAAATTGGCTGATTACACTGAAGTGCAACATAAAGAGGGTGTTACGGTGCCAAGTGGACTGATCTGGCTCAAGATGTGCCCCATTTGCGACATTGAATTTCCGATCCTATAAAAGTGCTGAATTTTTTACTTGGCTGAGAGGCTGCTTGTTTTAACTACTTCGTCGGACATTTATTGAGTGAAAGTATGACAGACATCATATTCGTTTGTAAGTGCATGTGGGTTCACACTACACGTGCGCCCATTGCGTACTGAAACTAATAATTTAGAAGCTGACTATTATTCAAATCCCATGCTTTCGCTATTCTTCTGACATTAAACTTCAATGAAGTAGTAAGACAATATGTCTTAATTTTTTGGGAGAGTTCTGCATTTATGCAGTGTCCCAGTGGCCCACTAAAGCAAATTTAGAGTTGAAAAACTTCAAACTTTGTCCTTGATTTCCGGCTTCCGCCGTGATATTGATGAGATCTGTGCTCTTCAAAATTTTTGTTTTCATGGCTGCTTAATAACAGTACTGTCTTACTGTTGAATTAACAGATGTTATGTCTACTCTTACATTACTACACTGCCTGTAAAGTCTTTATCACGCCAAAAGCAATTCTAGTCAAGAGATCACAATCCAATAACGAATTTGGCTTTACTACCCAGTCAGTTTTTAAACTCTATGCTTCATTCTAAACATTCCTAATTTGTTCAGCAGTTTCAGGTATTACTGAGTGATCCTTTGTTAACTTGCCCGTGATGCTGCTAGATGTTATAACACTTCAGTTTGGCTCTTGATAAAAATAAGTTGCTATAAACAGAAACAATTGTTGGCTTTTTATGACCCACAGTACTGTTCATATTTTGGAAATTTGTGTTGCCCTGTTATTGAGGCTTGGCCTTCTTAGACAGCAGGATTAGAAATGTGCGCTTCAGACATTATACATACTAATAAAATCTGTTGGGATTTGTTAGCTACAAGTTTAAGTAGCTTTGTGAAAGTCCATCATAAAGTGCTTGGATATAAAGTCAGTTATTCATGGAAGCAAACAGTGTACTTTGAATTTAAAAATACTGCTCCAAAACTGATACAGGAATTAACTTATTATTCAGTTGCAAAATCACACAGAACAAATTGAGGGATTGGTTTGCAATAAGCTTTATACACTCTGGCTGTAGCATATCATTAGACTGTCTTATTTTTAGTCAATTTCATGATTTATACATATAAATCAAGACACTTAACAACCACTTCTTCTGTTTCTTAAGAAGGTAATAAACAGTACAAACTGGTATAAGCAATCAAAACCTTTTATGATCAAGCAATATCCCCAGCACATAAAGTTTATTACTAACGTCTCTTGGTACCTGCTTTGAGGTTTTAATTTGGAACTGTCACTGACCAGTACTTCTATAGACAGTAACAAAACATCTCTGGCATAAAGGCTGCCGTATTCCGAGATCTGACGCCGTATAGTCTGATAGGAATATACTGACCTTGACGATGGAGGCAGCAGGATACTTTGAAATGTCAGTACACTTCTGCAGACTGTGTGGTGTCACATACCAGAATATGTATGATATCAACCGTAAACTTCATTTCCGATATATATTCCTAACATTCATAAAACTTCAATAGCATTCTATTCCCTTTCCCTTAAAGTAATTTCATATAAACACACCAAATTTATGCAGATATACTTCAACCGTGCTGATACTACACAAAATTCAACTCGTATGCTTTAGCGGAACACCATAACTTGAAAATGACGCCATTACGAAGACAAAAACCTCGAACTAGACGAACACATGGATTGGAGCTAACCAATCATGGATATATTCTGTGCCACGAACCAATAATCGTACCGATTACAGATTTCATAGAAGATTTTGTGAATTGTCAGTGTATTTGGCATTTCAGTTCGAAAGACAAATGCATAGTTGCACTGTAAAGTGATAAATTAGGCGTTCTTAACCCCCACAGTACTGTAAAATCAAAAAGTATTATGAATCCTATGATGTCGTAATAAGCGGTTTATACACCGTGACCCCCACTTTTAGGGCCACCTGACGTCTTGGTATCCGTGGTCGTCGTCCTGTTGTTAACGCTCAGTTTTCATACTTGGTACGTCGGCGCGTTGAGCTCTTGGCCTGGAAACCGACTATACTGACCGCCGTAGTTTTATGTTTTTTGCCAGGCCTTGTAGGCAAACTCCGTGATAGCACCCTATGTTCAGCTATGACCGCTTCCCGGCACGTTGCTTGCAAAATAATCGCTCACTAAAAACCCAGTCAATCGGCGCAATATAATTCAACATGTGCTTAAATAACATACAGTATCCCAGAACCCTTCGCCACATGCACACATATATGGCAATATTTACTTTCAGTTTGTTAGGGATTATGTAGGGTTTCAGTGAACATTCTCATACATACATATTGTCTCTTCCCTTGTGCATGTTGTTTACAGTGTAACAAAATAAATCATGTTTAATGAGTCTCAAGGACATTCCCTATTTATTCCTCCTATAACCACTGGTTTTGAGTGCCAAAGTAATTTAGATATGGAGGCAGGTAAAAGAAAAATTGCCACTTTGCACACTTATGGAGGAGTGGCAGTATAACTCCACACATTTTTAACCTCAGCACTAGTTGGTGTAAGCTTGACGTCCTGACCGCTTTACCCTGTGGAAATGGTACATGGTACCCATTGAATAGAAGGTTGGGTGAGCCCCACAGCAAGTCTGGACATTTTGCAGTTGAGATTGAACTCTTATCCCTGTTGGGAATCAGAGAGTGATTTCTCAGGTGTCCAGTTTGTAGCCTATTCACTGTACTGACTGACCCTTCCTATGATGTGGAAGCAGTATTGTTCAAGGTATGTGCTGTGGCTGAATCATCTAATGAGTGGCCCACAGGTCAAATGCCCAGTGCTGGGGTGCAGCTGTCCTGAGCTTTGTATAAACAGAATATGTTACGTCATTGGCTGGGACACAAGCCACCTGAGCACTTATAACTGCTAAACACTCCATATTTTTTAATAACTCATGGGAAATACTGCACCATTGTAATGAATAAAATACTCATGTGGCCTACACACATATTAGTTTTTTATCATGTAGCCCACTATTAAAAATAACTTAGACATTCCTGCACTATGGTTACCTGATGTGCTATTGTGCACAACATATTTCTAAATGAACTTTTAGTACAGACAGGAAAACAGTTAAACACAACCACATTCTTCATAATTTTCTTCCCCAGAGATTCCACAGCCTATATTGGTATGGCAAATGCTTTGTAATGTTACTCCTGTGACAACAATTAGCATATAACAATAATATATATAGGAATTCTTTCCTCAGTACAGTACAACTGTGGTGTTTGAGCACTCGTAACAGTCACCCTGCTGTAAGTCTGATGTTAATAGTCTGTAAGAATAGTTTAATTTAGTTTGATTGATTGTTTATCCATTTCAGTCAAACATCTGACATATAACAGGTCAAGTCAATCAATCTTAGTTTATCTATACATAACTAAATACAACCTTGATAAAATTACGCCAGAAAATTTATACCAACAATACATAAACTAATGTTTATGACAAGACATCAACCCTTCTGTTAATCATAAGCTAATATTAACCACATTTGGCATGACATATAGGCCTACTCTTCCACTGCATGTTGTAAAATGAAGGACTTCGATGCCCTCTTTTTTTTAAATTATACATGTCCAGTTCTTATATAGGATTAGGTACTGTGTTATATAATTTCATTCCCATATTCTCTAGTCTTTTCTTTAAAAGATCTGTGTCACAGAACTGAACATGGAGATCCAGGTTCTTTGTGTATTTAAATTGTCAAGCCCTATATTTTGTATACATTTTCTTTGTTTCTTTTAATATAGTACACTGTTTCAACTCAGTATAGGCTTACACAAGCTAGGCAATATATTCATGTCCCTGAATACAGTCCTACAAGAAGTTTGTTTTCCTACACCCCTGATTATTTGCACAACCCTCTTTTGAAATTTAAAGGCCCTTTTACTTTCAGTATTCAAACCCCCAAAAATTAAACCATACTCAGATGAGCATGATAATTAGTAAAATATCTGACATTCAGCTAGCCTGTTGCTTTAATTTTGTGTGGCCGTTGTTGGTAGATTTTAGGTCAAAATTTTCATCTCTGCCTTAAGCATGCTATCAATGTTTTTCAAATTGAATTAATCAGTATCACATTAGAGGTTTGTATCCAAATGTTAAAAAATAATGTCTGTTTTGTATCATCTGAATTTTAAAATGGCAGTGGACTGACGCGTTGAAGTATGTTGATGGACAATTTAAATTTTGCACTATTTTCATAACCATATTCATAAACACATTGCATAGTCATAATTTTTCCAAAATTAAGGAAATATTTCTGAAGAGTGTTACTGCAAAAAACTGAACAGGTAATTCTGTTTGTGAAGATAAGACCACATTTTTCTTTTTAAGAAGCAGACTCTGAATATATTTTGCTTTTTTATTTCTTTTTAGGACAAAAGCTGGGATTTTCTGAAGTCCCACAGAACATCAGCGCTGCAGTTGGAGAGTCATTGTTACTGAAGTGCACAGCAAATTCTGTAATTAAAGATTGCCAGTGGTCATGGACTTCACTTGAAGATGGCCCTAATGGCACAGTGACACTGGTGAAAGAATACCCAGCATTTGGTGATGAAGTGACAAGTGACTGTAGTGTGAGATTCAGTAGCTTATTGCCACAGCAAGAAGGATACTGGACATGTGGTATTCGTGGCCCAGGAGACAGCAGCTTCATAAACTCACCTCCTGCAAAGCTACTAGTTCACCACAGAAGTAAGGTTATCATCAAATGTGTCTGTGAATGAATAAGAAAAGTTTAGTTGCGTATCATGATGCAGTTGTAGTCTTGACAAACAATTTAACTATAATGAAGGCCAAATTTAGTTTGAAAGATTTTGTGTTTTTAGATCAAGATTTTGTGTTTTTAGATCACGCTTGTTGCGTTTGTTAATTATATTTAAAAGCACAGAATGATGAAAATTCAGTGAATTTCCTGTCTATAAATTTACATGGCATTTTTGTGTTTTTACTTTGCACTCAGTGACAGTGCTTTGGGTATGCAATGTTTCTTTCTCTGTATTCTGATTTGTTGTCACACATACTGAACGTCAACAGCCACCTTCATTAAGTGGGGTTCACAAATGTTAGTACCTGTGATTTATTCATATGTGATGATGACTATGCATTATCATGAAGTATGCACACAGCCATGTGAACAGGCATAATAATTAAAATCAATGTTGAGTCTGTTTTATTTGCAGAAATTCTGTCAATTCATTTTTCAAATACACTGAAGGTTTGTGGACATAATGGTTTAAACCCAATACCATTTCTTACAGAGAGTAAGATGTCTGTATGGTTGCTCAGGACTGGGACAAGCAATGGGCTCTTGTGAAAATGTTAGTGAATATTTAGGTTCCATGATACGTAGAAAATTTGTTGACTAGATGAGGAACTGTCACATTCTCAACAACTCTGCGTGAAATAGTTGGCTACTGGTCAGTCAATTAGTTAGTTAATCAGCCAGTCAATAAGACAGTCAGTCAGTTAGTCAATCATTCTGTCTGTCTGTCCATCTGGTTACACAGGAAATGTAACTGCTACCTTTTAATTCATATAATTGCCAGCTTATTATATTCTTGGTATGAAAACACTGAATTTTGCTGCTGGTTTCAGACTCTGTGTGTGATCAAAACTGGTGCTGGTTCTCTTATGGTTTTTGTGGCGATTTCAGTATTGAACCATAAATGTATTTCAGTTGTATTTTGATTTTTGCATGATCCATGATACAGCTGTAAAGAAAGAAAAGAGAGGGGGAAATATTTTTATCAGATTAATGAACTGAATGGTTTTAAGTTTCAGTTGTCTGTGTGTATGGTTACTGGTATTTCAGAGCAAATGGCTGCCTGCATGTTCACCAGACCAATTCAGTCCATAAAGGGGTCTGTTGTTGACTCAGAAGTTATTTTTTGAGGTCAGAGACACAGAAACCATGCAAAATTGTACAAACATAATCTTCGTAGGAGAATGGGAATGACCTAGTAAGCAGGATAACAGTATTGGTAACAGCATTTGTGTTGATTTGTAACATACATTTCTGTCTCTTTTCCACTCTTGCAGTTGAGTTTTCTGAGGTAACGAAGGATACTGCTCTGGAAGTTGGTCAAGAGTTGCTCCTAACATGTAAAACAGCTGAGCAAGTGAAGCAGTGTCAGTGGACATGGAGGGGACTCACAGCAAACACTCAGACAGAACTGATGGTCAAGACATTTCCACCATTTGGGAATGAAAGTCGGGACTGCAGCATCCGCTTAAGCAGTGTGTTGATTGAACAGGAGGGTTTCTGGACCTGCGGTGTCCGTAATTCTGAACTTAATTTCACAACAGCACGACCAACAAAACTTTCTGTACACTACCCACGTAAAGGTGAACTGAGATTTAAATATTGTGATTATCAAGTTACAAGGGTTTAAAATTACAGCAAATATTGTGATTATCAAGTTACAAGGGTTTAAAATTACAGCAAATAAAATCAGTACTGGGGCAAGTACTTTCTTGTCTTATGACACGTGCAATTGTTAAATATTATTTCTTAAAGAAATAAAGTTATGCTAGTATGAAATGTTCCCATAATAGCTTTTATAAGTGGCATCCAGAGGTAGAGTCAGCAACATACAGGGACCCCAAATGAGTAAGTTTGTTGTATCCAGAATTAGGGATTATCAACATCTAATGGCCCCATCTGTGTTAGTTTCTGCTTTCACCTGATGACAGAGACAGAGAACCAGGAGATGCTAACAGTTCCCACAAATATGTCATCTTCACAAGTCTTTATAATCAGCTCATTTAATGTGTGACTCTTACCAAGTAGGAAGTTGTACAGCCTGTGAGCCTGGTGCCCCCTCAAGTCACCACACATTTAGAATATATGTGTTCACCACAACAAAGTAAGTCTGTGTGTGTTCATACAAGACAGTGCATGTATAGTTGGTGCCCCTGATTTTCTTTCGACCATCTGGTGAAAATAGGTGAGATATTCATCATGTCTTTTCGAATAAACAATAAATAACCTCAGCAGTTCGCACTGATATTAACTATTCTCCCTGCAGATGGCCCTGCAGGACCAAAATATGTAGGAATATGGGATAAATTGGTTTGTCCTGAACTTGTTTACTCATACGTCCTGATTAATTCTTTAATCAGTTACAACTTCTAATAAATACAGATGACAATGCAACAATATAAGATATCTACTGACAGTGTCTATTGCTCTGCAGAATGTGCATGGTATGGTCTTGAGGCTTTGACATTCAAATTGTCTAAAGTCTTGGCCAATAAAGGGTCAGCTTACAAAATTTTTTTGTAACTTCGTGTGTTTAATTTCCTCCGGGTGACAATGTCATAAGCTACAAATTAATGGTACAATTACTTTCCCCAGAAGAGTGCCCTGAATTATCAGTGCTATTGAAAAGGAGAGATATTGTTCATTTCTGAGAAGCACAGGTGCATTTGACATCTATTAATTATAACTTACATGCAAACCATTTCCAGTCCTGTTTGAATCATGAAATTATCTTCAGGCAAAAGAGCTTGCCTTTTCCTTTTGCAGAATGTAAGATAACAAATGAAGCAAATGGGCTAATTGTCCAGTTCATAAACACTTGTGCACTTCACCGATACCTGTGCAGTGCTTTAAACCTTCAACGAATTCACCACGTAATGACAAATATGAAAGAAAGTCCTATAATTCACAAACTATACGATAAGTGTAGAAACACTTCTATGTACACAGGAGGACCTTTCTTTTATTGTCCCACGGAGCATAGCAGCTTTATCATGTAGGAAGCATGCATCTGCTGGACATCCCATGACAGCTTCAGTAATTAAGACAGTAACAAAAGAAACACACTGTATCCTCCCCCTAACCAAATGATTTATTCTAAAGCTATTTCATCTGTGATGTACATGCAGGTCACTTTGAAAGAATTTATTGTTTTTTCAGAAGTTGAATTCTCAGAGTTGCCGTACGATACTGAAGTGACTGCTGGGAAGCCACTTGTCCTTACCTGCAGAACAGCACAACCAGTGGAAGAATGTCAATGGACATGGAAATCAACATCTTCAGCTAAAAAAGCAACAGAAGTAGTAATGAAGCAGTTCCCATCATTCGGAAATGACAGTCGAGACTGCAGCATCCGTTTCGACAGTGTGGTGAGCGAGCAAGAAGGACTGTGGACATGTGCTGCTCGCTTTGAGTGGCAGAATTATTTCACAGCTGCACATCCTGTGCAACTGTCCATCTTTACAGGTAATCTTCTATAAATATGAATTATGTTTGTAAAGACAAAGGCCATCAGAAGTTGTGGTACAGACCCATGCATTCATAACCTCAGCAATAGATAGAGATGTGTGGTCAACTTCGTGCACCAACCTGAAACCGACGTGAAAGTTTCCTGCATCAAATTCAAATTAACTTTATACAATATGTCGGTTGAAATGTCAGTTTCCAGCAATGAGCTGATATTTTTCCAATTTTAAAGGGTCAAATTGAAATTAAGTTTTACACAATTTTGAATGTGAGGTCTGTTTATACTAAAATCTGTTATTTTAATAATTTCCAAGGGTTGAATTAAGATTAACATTTTGTGTAATGTTGACAGTGAGGCCAGTTTCCAATATGATCTGATATATTTCACTTTGTTATTATTGTGTCATTTACAACTTGCATACAAAACTAATTAAATCATATCATTATGTCTTTTTCCATGTACATAATATCAGCAGTTCTTGGTGTAATAATGCAACTGAGTACAGACGTATATCAGAATGATGCAACTGTTTATAGTCTCAATTCTGGAGATTTACGTAACAGTTCTTGCCTCATGTAAAGAAAACAGACCCGCTATTCAGATGGGCTAAATCACTTGTGGCAGTGGGCTGTTGTTAGCAAGGAGATAGCTTTCTTTAAAGAAGAACAGATGATTTCCTCGTGAGTCAAATATGTACCATATTTAAGCAAGCCTGTTCACTGTGGAGTTGGCTGATTAAACGTTACGTTGCATTAACTGGGGGAGAGTGGGGAAGTTAGGTTCCAAATATCCAAACCTGAAGACTTGACTTTAAAATGCTTAATCATTTCTTTCCTTTTACCCTGAGGAATGAATTTCCGTTCCTGTTAATGTACTGTTCTTACGAATGAACAGGAAGCACTTTTTGTCTAAATTAATGAGCAGAAATAAAGGTTCTGTTAATTTCTGTAACATACCATTCAACAAAGTAAACTTAATGTTGGTCTGTCAGATGTTTTGCTGAATTGTGGTAGACTTTCTGTTGTGCTCATGTAAATATGATATTGGTTCTGGCTAGGAGTGGTGTTTGTGCAACTCTCCCAAGACATTCAGATTGCTATTGGAGAGCCAGTATTGCTGCGCTGTGTAACAAACACAGCAGTGGAGCTCTGTCAGTGGTCATGGCAGCCTCTAAAAGGATCCAACGAGACTGCTGTTGTCGTTAAACAGTTCCCAGCATTTGGTGAGGATGGAAGAGATTGCAGTGTGCGATTCAAGAGTGTCCTGGAGGAACAAGAAGGCATCTGGATCTGTGCTGTGCGCTTGTATGCACATTCTGCATTCACTATAGCCTCTCCGCCTGCTACGCTCACATTACTTCCTGCAGGTTGGTATGTGTGGGATGTAGTCATTGCCTGCAAGCCATAAATTCTAAAATTGTAATAATGGGTATATATTTCCTCCCTAAGAAATTAACTTTGGAGCAATGAAGTAACAAGGAAAGGGCTATGTTCATGATTACCATCCTTGGGATGTGATACCATGCAGTCTGGTAGAAAGGACCAACATTTTGGGAGAACTTGCCTCCTCCATTTTCTGGGTAGAAGGAAACCAAACCTAGTGGCATTTGTATACTTGGATCCAGGACATTGTGGTCAGTTGAACAGGTGATAGAAACAAGAAGTATGTACACATATCAGCAGTGATAAACGTTGGAAAAATATCACTTGGAAGGCAGAGACAGGGGGGAAATGTTAAGAACTTATTTTAAAGAAAATAACTTTTGGTAATGAGTTGAACTGCTGAATTATACTCTCTTCTGCTGAAATTTTGCCTGCATTGTTCTGCATAAAAAAATACAGTATTTCATATCCAAAATTAAAATATGAAGCATCAAAGCATATAATGGGAAATAATAATTTTTGTTTCTTAAATTTCAGTGCGTGTAAAATTCTTAGAGCGGCCAGAAGATGTGAGAGTGGCTGTTGGAGATCCTGCTTTACTGCGCTGTGCCGCAACAACAGCTGTGGATGACTGTCAGTGGACATGGCGGCCCCTTTCTGAGCCCAATAAGACAGAAGTGTTAGTGAAACAATTTGCTGCATTTGGCAACTACAGCCGAAACTGTAGCATTCGCTTCCATAGTGTGCGGAAGGAGCAAGAAGGTCTATGGGGATGCACTCTGATAGGTCCTCCAAACTATACCCTGTTGGCTGCGCCTCCATCTAAACTTACTGTATATGAGCCAGGTACACTTCCTAACTGTGTCTCTTCTTTTGGTGATACACATAATGTACCTTTATATGCATCACTGATCTTGTGTACATATTTTGATGTTCATGGAGTCATGAATATAATGGCTGAGTAATTCACAGGAGAGCAGTCCTTACTGGGAAGAAAGTCACACACAAGCTTAAGAAACTTCCTTCACATTGTGGAAATTGGAGGTCCTTGTTGTGTTCACAGTAGCCCACTGCTGCTCAGTCCTACACCAGCTGAATGCAGTGCGCGTCCCTATATCCTTCTGTCTGTGTTCCAGTTCCATATTACCCTCCAGTTTACAACTGCATCTCCCACGTGTTCAGCATTTAATGTCAGCATCTTTCATGCTCCCAAAATGGTCTTATTTTGTACTTGCACAAAACTACAACAGAATTCTTAAATATATTGCTATAATTTATATAATTCAGAGAAGAGATTTATGCTTATGTTATTCAAATAACAAATGAGAAAAGTTTTGAATCAGTCTACACTTCTGATACTTTTTATTGTATTGCAGTGCCAATAAATTTTGTGGAACTGTCTCAAGACATCCAGATGCCACCTGGTGGTCCACTGACAGTTCGTTGCACAACAGCTTCTGAAGTAGCAGAATGCAAATGGACATGGCAGTCACTGGATGAATCAAACTCGACAGAAGTTGTGGTTAAGCAGTTCCCAGCACTTGGTAATCTCAGTCAAGACTGCAGCTTGCACTTTGATACAGTGCTAACTGAACATGAAGGCAACTGGACCTGTGCAGCTAGGAACCGTGGGGAGACACGCTTCACATCTGCACCCCCTGCCCGCCTCACCTTGCTCCAGCCAGGTACTAACACTGTGAATCACAGAAATTCAGTGGAACAAACATAGACTGCACCTGTAAGTCCTTAGTGGCATTCAGTATTCGAGCATGTTGCGTCCTTTATTCACATTCTGAAGCATGTGTTTCAGCTGTTACTTCTTCCTGGTGAAGGTTTCACATCTGCTTTACAGTTTGTGACAACTGTGTTACTTCCCATATTAGTTGTAACCTTTCATAGTAATGCATGGTACTTTTATTTACCTCCAGTGAAAGAGAAAATGTTATTTTAGAACTGCACAGCTTTTAGACATTGTCCATTTTCTACTGTTCAGAATCAAAGAAAGTAACACAGTATTTCAGCAAGTGGATCTATTTGTGTTCTTAAGTAGAGAGGTGAGACAATGCACACTGGGTTTGACCTGTTAACAGACCTACTGTCCACCTTTGCACCAGATATCAGGATCTCAAATTAAGAACATCTCTTTCTGTGGGCCCAACGGAATTGGTACTTCAGACAGACAGACAGACACACAGACACACACACGCGCGCGCACACACACACACAGACAGACAGACAGACAGACACACACACACACACACACACACACACACACACACACATACACACACACACCTCTTTGTACTTGAGAACAGAAAGAAGGCTGGTTCCTGGAACACTGTGTTACTTCCTCGTGGTGTTTGGACAAAGTCCAGAAGTTAAGTCATTTTAAATAAACACCAAAATGTTTTATGTCCGTAAAAATAATTATTCTATAACTTTCATGATCTCAGGGAAAATAAAGCCTTTGAACAAATGTTCCAGTAATTTATTTAATTTTAAATCTGTACAGATGTTAATGTACAGCAACAGGGAGTTGGCACGTTGATTTGTGTTTAAGTACGGACTCTATGTTTTGTAATCATTATTCTAATTAATGATGTATATGAACATTGAATTGTGTAGTCAGGATTTTAGCAAACATCAGAACTTTTTACAGATACAGCCATACAAAAGGCTTTATTAACACTATCAGTGAAAACTGTTAATAAACTACACTATAGTTTGACATAGCCAAGACGTCACATGAACAGTTCACTTTTAATCGGCTGCATGCAGATGAACATTTTTTGTTAATATCTGTGATATTCAGATTTGCGATGAAGTTTTGACAGTGTGAAGCACATGTATGTGTGTAGCAGTCACAAAATAACTGTAAAGATTTACAGAATATTAATTTTACATACTCATATTCTTCAAATCTATTACTGAATCATTGTTTAATCAGAGGTTTCTACTTCAACACAGTCTTTCACACTAATGGATTAAATGGGCCTTCCTGACTGCCCTGAACAGCAGAGAGAAGACTGTAAGAATTTCACAGAGTCTAGACACAGTCAGCACAGTTCGATAGCACAGTTTACGGTTTCAAGGTTGTCTTTCTTCATTACTTCATTAACAGTTCACCCTTCATGAGCACCTGTATTGTGGTAATGATTTTGTTGATCACAGTGCTTATTAACTTGTATGTGGACACATCTTAACTACAGCAACAACTGCAGGAAACTTTTGGTAAGGCACATGTCTGGCATTTATATCTCTGAAATCAATGCACTTGAAACAAACAGCAAAAACACAAATATTAGAGATGCGTATAGTGGCATAAATATATTTAAAAAGTGTTACTAACCTAGAAGTAACTTAGTAGCAGATAATAAGTGTGAGCTATGTGCAAACTCCCACAGTATTTTGACTAGATGGCAGAATCGCTGCTGTCAGGTATTGAGTGTACACGGGGTTAATGATGTCAGGCAGACTGTAGGACATACAGCTGAGCGACTAGTGCCTCAGCCCAGTGCCTCTGAGGTTTTAAGTTTTAAGCAATCTACTTTTGCATATGCGAATGCACAAAAAAATTCGCGTAGAAATTCATTTTATATATTTAGGCAGCAAGGAAGTTGGCTGCGTTCTTAAGACATGCTGCATAATATCTGTTTTATTTTCCATAGAATGCTGTTCACTTCGTAATTTTATCTTTCTCTGTTCAAGTAACACATTTTTCATAAACAGTGTGCAAAAATTTAAATGCCAACCCAGTGGCTTAAAGGTTAAATGCCTGCTGAAAAGTTGGAAATACATATATAAATTGCCACATATTGATGTGTACACAAAAGACTGAAAAGTTTACTGGCAACACAAAAGAAATCTTAAAGGACAGTATGTGGTAGCTACAAGGATACTAGAGTTTTCCAGTTTGTTATGCATGTCAATACAAATTCTCACAGCAATCCCTAACATAGTGCTACTTGATAACAAACTGTGATCAAGGAAATTTTGTTTGTGAACTGTGTATAGCCTTGGTGGACCTAGCAAATATTGTAATACTTAAAATTATTTATTTCGCGTAAAATTAGTCTTATGAAATGTGCATCATGTACTTTTGTGAATAGGTACCAACCTTTCACTTGAACCTGCTGCTTCTGTCTTCATGACTTGTACTTTCTAAACAAACTCTCACATCCCACAAAACTGCAACCTGAATACACACCACTCTGAAACCCCCAATCAGATGTGCTGACTTTCTGTTAAGTACCTGAAAACAGTTTAAAATATCATTATTTATCTGAATGTAGCTGGATAAATATGAACAGTAAATATATGGCGCTTGCTGTGTCATAAATGTAACTTGCATTGTCTGTAACCTGATACAACATGATATTAACTGCCAGTGAAGGTCATGTTGTGTGTGTGTGTGTGTGTGTGTGTGTGTGTGTGTGTGTGTGTGTGTTATATATTTGATACTAGCATTAAGGCGGCTCAGTGTCTAATACAAGAATGTGATTATATCCAAAAATGATTGAAACTGAATACAAACCTGTCTTCGATACAAATAAGATACAGTGATATGTTCAGATTATTTTATGGTTCCCACATAAGAAAAATGAAGATTATGAACCAAAATAAGACCATGTTGATGAATACTTGATCATAAAATTAATGTGAACAGACATTACAATCTTGTTATAGTAGAATGACTATCATGCATTTATACACACAATGTCTCTGTGTCTAAGTGAGAGTAAATGCTTGGCAGACATGTAACAAATGGCAGCATCTCCTTAGAAGTGGGGAAATATTATCACACTGTGCATTTAGGAGTTGTAAGACTAGTACTTTACTTGAATTTTATGTGTGACAGGCATCCTGCTGCAAGTTCTTGAACTTTAAATATACTACTCTAAAAATGGTCAGTTTGTTAATGTGGATCGTAGGAACCATAAATTAAGTGCTTCATTACATGTTGATGTATTTTTACTGCAAGTCAAATTAGTTGTATGTATTTCAAAGAAATGAAGACCAAAGAATACAATAAAGTAATTTCCAGTGTCATCTGATTGCTTGTTTTCATCATTTGGAGAAATTACAGTATTGTGCAGGAGCATGACTGACCCATGTGGTAAGGTGTTGGTACTCTTTATCACAACATAGCAGCCTGTTATCATCAGCACTGAAGCTCTACTCTCAGGTACGGTCTTGCCTGCTGTCTCCTTCAGCTGTCCCTTGTTGCATGATCACACACAACTGCATGCCTTCAGGCCATACGCTCATATTCAGCCTCATTTCCATCTTTTCCAGAATCAGTGATGGTGGCATTATGGTCAGCACCAGAACATAAGGTCAGCTTGGCTTGTCGCCTGAGTTCTCCAAGGCCTACGGCAGTATGTCAGTGGAACCACCCACCACACGTAACAGTGACAAATCAAAACCAGCCACAGAGGTAAAGCAAAACTTACATCATGCATTTTTAAAATACAGTGATCCCCAAAGTTATGTCACAGGTGGTTCTGAGAACAGCAACAGTAGTAGACAGGCCATAAATCCAGTCAGGTTTTCCTATAAACATGATGTTAAAATGGCACGGGTGGTTCCAGACAATCTATTTTGACCATGAAAAAATATTCATACTTATGAAAAATTTACAAGCCACATTCAGTGAAAAACAAATGGCAATGTAAGAAAGAGGCAGTTCCTCTTGAACTGTAGGCGGGTCATATGGATCATCATCTCCAGTGTCCAACAATGCAGGTGGTACTGCACGAGTCCCTGAAGATGACATGAAGAAACCAAGCATCATAGTCTAGCAAGACAAAGACCTCTTCTTCTCCTCCTTCAGAATCCCCTCATAGCAAGCAAGCATCCTGTAATTCCTTGCACTGTTGCTGCTGCTCACTGCTTATTTGAACTGATGTTCTCAAACACTCGTGACGAGTTCAAGTTCCTCAGCCAACTTCAAAACTATCGGAGTCGTCTCCTGAGGCTGAGGCTCAGGTTCCTCAGCTTCTTCAAGGGCGCTTTGCTACTGAATTTTACAAGACAGTACAGCGTGAGTTCCTAATAACGGGAGTTCAGCAACTCGAACACATCTTCAGAACTGTATTTACAGATGTGCGTGCTTGGCTTAATATACTGGGTCTTACAGCCAAAAACATAAGTCCAGAATGACCTAAGTCAGATGACTGTACATATCTGGGTGTCTTATCTGTTTATCTCACTCAATATACAGTTGTGTTCAGGAGAAACAGTTGGCCTATGTGCCATCTTTAGCATAAATAACTCACACACACAGTTGGCATACATAACTCTGTTTGGGACAGACAGTGGGCACACATGCTGTGTCTTGTATAGACAGTTCATATACAGCTATATTTATCACAGGCAATTTGCACACAGGTCCGTTGAGCACAAAGACCTGACACACAAATGCATACAGCAGTATAATTCTGAATCATACTTTTAGGCTAATTTGGTGATTATTTGTACCACCTGCTATTACATACCAGAATCACATTTTTATACACTGTGTATTTGTTACGCACTCATGATTTGTACAGCAAACAGAAACTATTCTTCCAGTGTTAACAGACGGGTGTTTATAATGGGAGCTTGACTATTTGCCCTGATGTAGAAACTGAATTTTTATATATTGCTGCGTAAAATACATACCTGTACATGTTAAATGCATGTTGGTAACTGTCTTTGGAATTTCAAAGTAAATGTTCAGACCTTCTAAGTCAAAAGGAAATATGTCCTGTGAATGTCAAGTATGTGTGAAAACACTGTCACACTGTTGTCTTGTCTTCGAAACAGTCTCAGTCAGCTACGTGGCATCTCATGGTCAAAATATGTTACTGGTTTAAACAGTTCAGCATGACCTACAGTTTACGTTGACAGCAAAGAACTGGGGAGAGAAATTCAACTTTTCAGTTATTGTTGCAGAAGCTTCTAAAAACATTTCTGTCAATTTCTGCAAAGACATGACAATGTCTCATACTTGGCATGTTGTGATGCAGGTTTTCCATGGAATATAACGCAATTTTGGGTATATGCACAGTAGTTTTTGGTCCAGAGATGGATGACTTGGGGCAATGGAGCTGCATCTTCACAATAGACAACTGGGAAATAGCATCTGCAAGTCTTGTGTTACTCACTACACCACCAGGTAAACTTACGTAAGACACTGGAATTCTGTCAGGGCACGAAAATGAGACATGTTTTGATGTCATTAGGAACTCTGCTTTCAGTTTTGTAAGAGAATATGGAAGAAGCTGTTACGTTTAAAGCTGAAATACAGATATATATATATATATATATATATATGTTTGACAAATTGACCCATAATGTTATAAAGGACCATGTCCTAATGTAACTGTACTGACTGTAAACATTTTGGAACTTGGAACTGAATTATCCCACCAAAGGGAAAAATACAACTTCTGCTTGAATACTCTTCCTGTCCATATGGCTGGATCTGAGCTAGATCTGTCAGTCACAGTGGCCAAACGTTAGCTGTCAGCAATGTATGTGTAAGTAGGCATTACATCTGTCAGTCACAGTGGCCAAACGTTAGCTGTCAGCAATGTATGTGTAAGTAGGCGTTACATCTGTCAGTCACAATGGCCAAACATTAGCTGTCAGCGATGTATGTGTAAGTAGGTGTTACATCTGTCAGTCACAGTGGCCAAGCGTTAGCTGTCAGTGATGTATGTGTAAGTAGGTGTTACATCTGTCAGTCACAGTGGCCAAACGTTAGCTGTCAGTGATGTATGTGTAAGTAGGTGTTACATCTGTCAGTCACAGTGGCCAAACGTTAGCTGTCAGCGATGTATGTGTAAGTAGGTGTTACATCTGTCAGTCACAGTGGCCAAACATTAGCTGTCAGCAATGTACACGTAAGCAGATATTGGATCTGCTGGTCACAGTGGTCCAAAGGTTTCTGTTGATAAGATATGTTGGTTCTGGCAGTTTGAGTGGTCCTCTGCCTGTCAGCAGTGTAAGTGAACATTACATCCATCAGTTTGGGTGGCCACTGCTCACTGTGAGCAATATAAATATATGTTGGATCTGTCTGAGTGGTCCACTCTTTGTTGCCAGCGATATAAGTGAATGTTTCGGTCTTATCAGTTTAAGTGGTTTGCAGTTTTCTGTCAGCATTATAAGCAGGAAATTGGGCTAAATAAAGGTAAAGGTCAACCCATGAAATGCCTATGGAGGCACAGAGGGGAGGTGGAGGTACAGCTCCTAACCATTCACAACACAGCACTAGAAGGAGACGGATGATCAATGCCACACCCTGGCCACTTTACACCCAGGAAACACGTGCTACCCATTGTACATGAGGCTGGGTGAGCCTTAGGGCCAGGCTGGACAGCACAGAAAATCTCATCCCACTGGGGTTTGATCCCTATACTGTCCAGCCTATAACAAGTCACTACACCAACTATGCTATCCCAGCCAGATTGGATTATGTAATTATTACGGACAGTACATGTAAGTAGGTTAGGCCCTTCTATAATAAGTTACATCCTGAAGACAAAAGTGGAGAATCCATGAAAATCTCAGTGAATGTTGGTATGTTCTAAGAGATCTAAATGAAGCATATCTTGTATCCACATCAAATGTTTTGCCCCTGAGCCACTATAATAAGATTTTTATATGTTCTGACATGTCTTCAACATATTACACACTTGAGCTGAAATGTTATCATCAGCAAAATAACACAGTACATTCTAAACGCTCTGCTCCTACAGATAATTTCCTGTAATGTCTGGTTTCACTGTTCAGTCCTGACTGACTGCAGCTGCACGGCGCACATGCGCAGATTGTTTTTACTTACATAATGAAAACTGCTACATAATTTCTTTTTCAGATGAGAAACTCAGTTGGCTTGTTGGTGTGTTGGCAGCAATGGTACTTATTCTAACAGCGGTACTAGTAGCTGTGTTTGTATGCAAGTGTCGGAAACAGAAGTCTGAAAACAAAGGTGGTCTCGGTAATCCGGTGCTCTCCGGACACTCTGGAGACAAACGCAGCCCTGATCGGTACACTGATTCCCCCACCAAAATTAACTTCCAGTTCCGTGAAACTGCAGGAAGAAATGTCCCTACTCCTGACGTCCCTACCACAACACCTCCGCACATCTATGAACGGGTTGACCGGTATGTCAGTCCTGCCACATGTAAGAGCATCTATGAAAATGTTGAATGAGCACCTCATGGCAACAATATTCAGTACTTCACCAAATGTAAATAACCAAAGATTATACAAACAGTGTGCCTAAGGTCCTGGGAGTATTTTGTAACACATTACCATGTTACAGCTTTCAATGTACATAATATAAATTTTCCATGAAAAACAATACATTATTTTCCTTCTTTTTCTTGAAGTGCAAGTCTTGCAGTAGTATATACTGACAGTGAGTACAGCACACATGAGGTGTTTGTGATGTGTTACAATGGCACAGTTGTGGTCTCCCTGTGTGCTAGGATTCATATTTCAGTTTTTATTTTAATTTTCACCCACAGATGGAACTACACACATCAGGACTGAATGAAATATTTACTACTGAGGTACTGACATCATACATAAATAAGACTATTCGTATGATGTTTTAACTGTTTTGATCACATTACCATATATCGCTTACATGCTTCATTTTCTGCTATGAATATTGTTTGTGGAATCAGAATTGTGGCAGTTTAAAAGGATTCTAATTTAATCTGTGCAGACAGGAAAGTTCCCCATACTATTACTGTTTTGTGACTTAAGTCTACAGACAGAGATAGCGCATAAAAGTGACATACAGTACTATAATAAGTTTTACACTAATTTGGGCATTGAAGTATACCACTACTTTGTACGTATGTACCGTGTATCTGTGGCATTTGTTAAGTTTACAGCACAATATCTTTCATTCGCTTTCCAGAAGTAAGGACCCAACAAACGGTAAGAAAACTTCCAATTATGATAAGTGAAATTCACATGCAAAATTTATTCACATAATTTTGAGCAACTGTACAGAAGATGCTACCATCTTTGGTTAATTCACTCTTCACAGTTATAACTCTGTGGCTCTTTAATAATGTGGCGTGTGCTTCTCGTACCCACCGGCATCTGGGCTAGTAAAAGTGGCATGGATATTTTTATTTTACTGAACAGAAAAAAAATATGACTTCCTTTTCAATGTGTGAGCACCGCAGTTTACCAGTGTTTGAACTTCAGTTTGCAGTACAAATCTACAAACATTTATTTATAAATGTCTGAAATCTGATGTTATAAAATGACAACAGATTCATTTGAAATCCTATTATTTCAGTTTTAAGTTTGTCTGGGAGTCAGTACAGGAAACCATGGCACTGAATATGACTGCACATAACAGAAATATTCACATCACTTTTAAATGCTCTTGCTTCATTTGCCTTTCTTCAGTAACTAAGGCTGAAAATACTTGTTTCATTTTCATGATATCGTTTCTGTGGTTTCAAAAATCAAGACCTTTAGAGACTGATTAATAATATAATGCGGCACGTCACACAAATGTATAGAGATATTAATAATACACAGCAGAATGTCACACCAATTTATAAACTGATTAATAATACAATGCAGCATGTCACACCAGTTTATATTTCACATAAATACTTGTGTCATGAGAAGCGATTTACAAGGTGAAACCTTGCAGCTATGCAATAGGACACTCCCAGACTGCCAGACATGTCAGGTGGCTGAAAGGAAAATAAAACAATATTTCAAGAACCATGTCTGTTCTCCCTGATAATGAGAAGAGAGATGGTTCATGAAATGTTTGTTTATTTGCCTTTCAACCACCTGACATCTGGTAGCCTGAGACAGTGTTACTGAAAACTGATTTGTCTGTCCTCTGCAAACAAAATATGCACTTCCACCAGTGTACCTTTTAGTTCAGTTTCAAACTTACAAGACTACACATAAAGTGACCAGCAATATCTTCTGATTTGGCCACTTCGCATAAATTGAATGCACTTCTACTGCATTATCATGTGTCAGTTATGTCCCTGGAATGCCACACATCTGCACTAAAATGTAATGTAAGGTGTTCATGGTGCTGAAGATTATTTATCGTTACTTCTTGGCCATGACACAACATTCTTATACTTGACTCCTGGATCTTGACACTATGTAGTTTGGTGAGTGGGCAAGGAACACTCCTGCAGATGGAGGCAATCTCTCCCTCCAAAACTTCGGTCATGTCAGAAGACCAACACATGAATCAACAGTGACAAGCTGTAGCACCACACGTCAGGGAAGCTAGCTGACGAAAATTGTACCACAGCTTGCCACAAGTCTTAAGACCATAATCAATCGGCTAAAGATATTGTGTAGCTCTGAGTTGAAGCATGAACTTCTTTACAACTCACACAGTTTCACAGCATATTTATTTCTCTCTACGGCACAAAACATGGTTTTCTTTGCCACATACCAAGTGTGTGCAGTCTGGTAATTTCATGGGGATACATTTCCAGAATTTTGAAGTGGCTTTGTGGCACTTGAACATGTACCAGCCTGGAGGTAACATGTCTGCTAAATCACTGTCATCAGCCTTATGCTCTGCGACAAGTGTTTGCCATGTGCTGTACTGTGACCATGTGGCTCAGAACACTGTATTCTAAATTAACGCAAGTTTTCATACCACTGTGTAATCAGTACTTGCATTATGGTCACATGGTATGTTTGAATGCACTATATTCTCTTCCTGCTTACAGCAATTTGTATGAGGTACGGTAATACTGACAAATTTTTAAAGTCTGTTTCCAGTACAGTATAATTTTATCCAAAAAGACACTACTTGGATAAGCATTTTACGCAGAACACTGTCTGTTTTTCCACTGCATATGATTATGTGTTATAGACATATACTGTTAAATGCAAATAATATTAAAGTTATTCGAGACCAATGAAAACGTATTATTTGTACACTTAACGTTTGTGAACCTGCTTCAACAACAACCCTTGGTTCTTTTACCAGCAGCATTCTTGCAAAATAACATGGGTCAGTTGGAAAGTAACAGAATGCGAGTGCCAGAGGTGCTGACCACCCACACCCTCAGCATCACACATGTGTACACACGACACGGGAGATCCTCGAATCTAACGTGTTCCAAAATGTTCCGATTTTCAAGTTGGCGTATATTCACCTGAAATTTTGCATTCATGGCTTTACTTGTGAAAATCTTCTGCATATATTATAGTTGTTAATTTGCTCAGTTTGTTTGCAACCAATGTTTATGGGAATTTCTATCCCCCCCCCCCATGTGTGTATGTGTGTAGGTGCATGCTTGTGTCAGTAAGAACTAAAGACAGGAAATACTGCCAGTGTTCTCTCTCTTAGGTCCAAATATTCTCCTCAGCATCCCGCTCTCAAACACCATCTCCATTCTTCCCTGAATCTGTTAGAATGTGACACTATGGGGACTGTTTGCATCTATCAAACGGATAGATGAAGCCACTGCCACATAGACTGCAGCAGTCTTGCACAGCCACTAATAATATGCCATGGATGTCTTACGAAACACTGGATAGCATGAGTGTGATTATGAACTACCAATGCCTCTCACCCCTTTCCCAGTGCAGACAACAGGGATTTATAACATATTTCTTTCTAGTTCTATTTATTTATTTTTACCCATTCTCAAAAGTTATCTAAACTCAGTACACTGCTTTATGAATCAGTGGAAGCTCACACACTAGACTTCTTGGGATAATTCATGACTCAGCATTCTCACACTTCAGATACATTATATGCATATAACCATCAGTCACACACTTATTCATAAACACATACATATCTACTATATGCTTATTCATATGCCATACAGATGCACTATACGCACACCCACGTCAGACATAACATTTACTGACTACCAAACTGTACTATTTGTACATCTTAATAAAATTCAGATGTTACATAATCTACCCCATAGAGATGTGATCACTTTCTGATAACCTACCTTCTTCATGTAATTTTTAAAACTTTCTATCAAAACTGTTTCATAGACTGTAATTCTTGGTTCTAAATTTACATTCTACAAATCATTGCCTTTTTCAAGAAGTATGATCTGGAACAGGTGTCCCACAAGGACCCAGCTCAGGACGAGCCCCCACACCCATCTGTGGAGGGATGCAGATGCAGTTTCTGAAAACTGTGTTCTGTCAAGAATAAAAGATGTTGGACAAAGTATACAGCACTCTAATAACAACAGTAATACATCTCCAGACCCACTTCAACATTATGTATGTCATCATCTTATAAGGACAAATAAATATGCCCATCTCGCTCTTAAATTATACTTTATTATCAAAAAATATATGTCAGGAAAGCACAGATCTTATGTAAAAGATACAGTAAAATACTCCTCCACTGTAAACATTGTTTGACAATGTCTTTGGTATGTGCCATATTCTTGCATTGCACAAGGCCATTCAGAGATTATTAAAAAACGTTGACTTATTCCCACTACTTGGTGGAGATGCTGCCACCACCTTCTGCTGGTATTCTCGCCGCACGGCCTCCAACTTTTCAAACTCCAACTGAAATTTTTAAACTTGTGTCATCAGATGTACACAAGTTAGACTTAAAACCATAAACTTACATATGTGATTGCATGTTTAACAAATCAATATTCAAGAATTCTGTTCTGCTGGGCTGTCAGACACTCACTGCCGGGTCAGAGGCTCCCAGCTCTTTGAAGGAATGTACTGCCTTCACCTTAGACAGTTCAGGTCCATGAAGGCTGGACCCTGAACTGTAAGATGAAGGTGATACGGTCCTTTGATACATCAGGAAGCACTTACCCAGCAACACAGTGTCATATCCTAGACAATTCAAATGCTCAATTGCACCCGTGTGAAAATACCAAAACTCACAAATAAACTACCTTCTTACAAATTTTAAAATTAACTTGTGTTTGTACTTTAAAAATCTAAACAAGTTATTTCTCCACGAATGGCTGTTACCAGGTTATAACAGTGTTTCTCTGTAAGAGGAAGGCACCAGTGTGTTGGGAGACACATATTTACTATAATGATACTACAATCATCGATGCTGTACTCCATCTCTTGCCACATGCTTGAATGAGTGTGGTGACAGATGGACTGCAGCACTGATGATTGCAGAGTGATAAAGTGAGTCTCTGTAAACTGCCACACAAAGGTTCAGAGTTCCTCTACCAGACAACGTACACATCATACTTTCTAACAGTCACTCCAAAATATCAGTTTCTGAATATGTTAACTTCTGTGAAAACCGTCTGTTACTGTGCATTTTGTGCCATGCTGTTTTAGTATTGCTGAATAGCGAATTTTGTTACAGCCTGCCTTTCCATTTCTACATCTGTGTTTCTTCATTATGATAAGTCAGAAGACAATGATGGCTCAATTAATATATACTGGTATGATTTTACATCAATCAATATGCTGATGAAGTAATTTGTTAACTAAGCATGAATAAAGTGTGTCACTATACTTCTACGTATCCTGCTAAACACATATACCTTCACACAGAATTCCTCAACTGTACTTCTCGCAAAGTGTCTCTACGCAAATGCCCTGTGTCTGTAGTGACAATGTGCAGTACAGACTTGTCATACCGTTTTTTTTTTCCGAAATGAAGCTCCATTTGTTATGATTGTATAAATCCTCTTTTTTACCAGATTTTTAAATCTTTTGTTCACATTTTCGTTAAAATATTTTACATCAAACAAGCACAGCCATGTGTATGTGACACCCCCATTCTAAGAACTGAACTTTGTTACTGAAGTGCCACCTATATGCATGTAAATACAGCGACAGTTTCCATGCCTGCTGTCCACATCACCAAACTCCGTAACCCCATGCAGCATGGTCCATGTTGAGAAGCTTACAGTCACATACTAGTCAAGAAATTCCCTGCACTTTATGGCTCCCCAGCGTTTATTAATGTAATGCCATGCTCACAACAGCCTGCCACTGGTCCCTCCCACTCCTGTGGATGAAACCTGTCATCACCCTTGCCACATGCTTCTTTTGTATCCCTTACACACAAATGAAAATAATAAGTTCTAATAAGATAAATCCAGAAATGTGAAAGGACGTGTATTCCTGAAAGGTCTAACAATAGGCAAAATGAAGTGTTCCAGGCTTTGTTGTCAGTGGCAGGTGTCTGCCACAGAAACTTGAAGGTGGCCTGAGACAGCTCAGATGGAAAGAGAGAAACACTCAGAAGTGCCTGGGGAACAACATAGATGTTGTGGCCCTCACAACTGCCATACACAACTTAACCACCTGTGGAGGCCCCTCACATGCTGTCAGGCCTTTCTCAGGGTGACAAGATTCCCCTGGCACTTCAGCAATGTTCCTCATTTTCCCTGAATGGCATTCCAAACCACCCCTAAGTTGCCACACGCTATTTAACCATCTGGAGGGCAACCCTTCCAGGGCCACAACTCACGTTCAGTTATAATCACGTACATCTGCTTTGTCTTTCTTTCTCATTACCTTTAAGCTTTTTCGATGGTACTCCCTCTTCTGTGAGATAATTTTCATGGGAAAGGGGTTAAGGTCCTGGAATGCCACCTAGAATAAAAGAAGTGTTAAACAATAAAGATTCTTGCAAATTTTCACATTGCAAATCACTACAGGTGTGGGATAATCATCTGGCTTCCCAGTATCCAGGATGCTCCAAAAACTGGCTACGTTCCACAATTCTGGTAACAAAACCTCACATGATGCCTTGTAAATGATGTTAAGTAACCCAAAATGCCTTCACAGTTAACTATTTGACTCTTTTACACCATGTCTACTGTGTACAAACATCACTAATTTAGTTTTATGCTGTGTTGCTTTGGTTTGGTTCCCTGATGCTGCTCCCTTGGGGTTGAAACACATAGGAACAGTCAACATAATATTAGGGGGCCGCGGTGGCGCAGTTGGTTGAGGCACTGTGCTACAAACCGGCAGGTCGCGGGTTCGATTCCCGATGGTGTCAGTGGAATTTTTCATTGGCATAATCCTGTCGGTCGCACTATGGCCCTGGGGTCGACTCAGCCTCTAACGGAAATGAGTACCAGGAATATTTCCTGGGGGGTAAAGGCGGCCGGTGCGTATGGCTGACAACCTTACCACCTTTATGTGCCGATTGTCTAGAAATCTGGGAGCCTCAACCTCCTGGAACCCTGTGGGCCTGTCCAGGCCTGTAGTGGGACTGCTTTACCTTTTTTTTTTACCAACATAATATTATAATGTAAATATCAAGGAACAAGAAATATCAGGAAATATCAAGAATATAAGGAACAATATTGTGCATTTTGTTGGTCTGAGTGTTGCAAATTGGCTATCAACAATGCTCGGAATGAACAATATAGGAAAAGCTTCATTCTCATTTTAATGCCCAAGTGGCACATGAGTAGCAGATAGTATGTCCACACAGCCATCACTGGCATTTAAGAATTCATCAGCGTGGCATCAAGGTCTGAACGCTGGCATAGAAAAAATCAGTTTCAAGAATCTGTAGCCAGGAGATGAAGACTTGCTTCATGTCAGCACTGACTACAAGACATTTGCCAGTGAAATGCTTCCTAAAAGGTCTGCAGAGATGGAAATTACTGGGCGTTCAATCTAGACTGTTAGGAGGGCGGTCCGTCACCTCCCCACCATGGCACTGTAACCAGTCACACGTCTCGGGAGTATAGGCCTTGTAGCTCCCGCCTCAGTGGACACCTTAAGAAGAACCCGTTTTTCAAGTGATTTGCAACAGACATCAATGTGAAGCAAGCTGTCACCTCCTAGTTACGCATATTTGACATGGATTTCTTCCATACTGGGATACAAGCCTTGGTGCCATGGTGGGACTACTGCTTAAATGTCACTCGTGACTGCAAGGAGGTCACATGTGCACCAACCATCTGCTACCAGTATGTCATTTATTCAAGTTCAGAACAAAGTTCTCAGCATCAAGGGGATCATTACCTTGTTTTTAAAACATCCTTGTACAAAGACAATGTGTATACACTGGTGTTCATCAGCACGCTACTTACTCGAGCAACTTCATCAACATCCGTAATGTTCTCCACACGTTTCTTCAGAGCTGTGAGGATGCCCACGTAATCTGTGTGTTGCAATACGTCACCCTCAAACATCTTCAACACCGCCAGTGCATACCGGAAGAGAACCTATCAATTGTTTAGAGCATCAGCAGCAGTTCAGAATGTTAATCTTACAAAATGACAGTAATTCACAAGCAGTCTGTTATATGGCACACAGTCTCCCAGCAACATGCTCTGTCTGTGTTCAGGGTATAAATAAGTCCACCCTGAAGCTGGAAGCAATATGTTTCCCCAGAACACTGGTAGCCACATATGCCACATACTGTAGAGCACTGTGCGCAGTCCTTTCTTCTCTTCCTCCCCTCTGGTACCTTCTCTTTCTCGGTTACCTCGGAGAGCAGCCACCAACAGTTCTCACCTCATCAGGAACCTGGATGTTGCTTTTCCAAATCAGGTCTCGGCACATTCTTTCTAAATCACGTGTTACAGTTGTGGCTGCAAGGCTGACGTTTAAGTACCCGCCTAATATGCTCCAGTGAGTTCTGTTTGTATGTTACATGGTCACATTTTGTTACCTCACACAGCACACAAGTACTCTGTTTTCATGTTTCACCAGGGCTCTGTTTCACTTACAACTTAACCCATCAGCCATGGCTCTGTTACATTTTATTAATAAACCGTTACAGCCATTCTTATCAAGAGGATGTTATTAAACTTTGTATACATTATTTGTCTTTGTGTACATACTTTTTCTTGCCACATACATGCTTCCATGTTTTCTGCCATTTGGATCCTACAAAACTTAAGTTGATACAGCATATGACATAAGACCAATAACAAAGTATGGACAGGGCACACTTACATGTGACCGCAATTCAAAACCTCACCATCGCAAAAACCTCACATAACACACAGCAGGGTAATGCTTGGAACATGATACTTAACCATACACTGTAACATCTTATTTTAATAATAAACAGTTCCTCAACATACGACCTGCAGAAGGTATTTAGCACTGAATAAATTCCCGGAACGACTACACATGAACTGGAAAGACGAGGGGTAAAGAGAAGAACACGAATATTTTAAGATGGTCAGTGCCCAAACTAAGATTTTAACAGAAGATTCAAAACACAAGTCACACATATCACCACTGTTCCAAACTGTTCTGTATCTTAACTACATGAAAGTGCATTTATAGACACATGCATATGAAAATAAGGGCCATCTCAACAAAATACCCTCGGGCTGACAGCTGCATCAGGCAGTTCATATACACGAGCACTTCAGACACTGACTCCAAAATCATAATCACTGTTTTGATGCGAACCAACACACACTCTGCCTCACTTATATACCTGCATAAGGCCAAGCCTGTAGTAGGTCAAGAGCCAATGGGGTCAGGGGGAAGGGCCCAAGGATTGCCATGCCTGGCCTCAGTTGTCACTGGATAAACACCACATCAGCTTCAGCACTGGCTCCCAGGTTTGGCTTAGCACAAAACCCCCATTCCTGTTGAAGCTATCGGGACACTGGATGAATTTCAGGAGCATATGTAGGCTACATAAGGCAGCAGACTATGGAGAATGTATGGTGAACAGAGGTACAGAGATATGATCACGTACTAACAACGTCAAGCGGCAGCCGGTCCTCAAACAGATCCAGGATTCATCCAGTGAGAATCAGACTCCACCCATAAACCCCGCTGGCTTGCAACCTACTAGAAACCCAGCCTTGTGTAGGTTATATCACTAAGACAGATTTGGTGGCAAGTTGAATCAGAAGCCTAATGGTGCATTCCCACCAACAGAGTCCAGGTGAGTCGAGTCCAATCAGACTCACAAAGACGTGGCAGAGACTATTTGGCTTACTCATAATGGCTATGTGCAGGAATGTTTACCCATCAGCAGAGTCGAGTCCAGTCCAGTCCCGCGAGTCTTACCGAGTCAAGAGTCTTGATGCCGCATGTTCCATTTTCGTCAGTCAGACTCTAGTGACCAGGGGTGACGGCTGCTATTTTGCATTGGAAAATGGATGTAGAAAAGTTTATTCCTTTAGTTAAGGACTGCCAGGCCATCTGTAATGCCTGTCATTCTGAACATAGAAACAGAAACTACATTGCCAGCATTTGGGTAAAAATTGCACAGGAGATGGGCGTGGGTAAGAGGAACATTATTACTGTTATTAGTGCCGCTGTTTTATTATTATTATTATTATTATTATTATTATTATTATTATTATTTCTTATGTTAAAGTTTTCATATGTTATTTTTGGCATAGGAAATAATGTTAGTAAAGAAACTTTATGCTGGCTTCAAATTGAAGATAGTGTAATGTGTGTACCGAGTAAGTATTATTATTATCGTCATCATCATCATCAAGGGATGGTATTAAAAAAAAAGGAAGTAATAAAAGTAACTGAATGTGCTACTTGAGGTATGTTTACTGGAAGTTAATTACATTTAGCTTATATATGTAGCTAAATCTTAAGTTTTTTTTACATTTAAAGAATGGGTTAAAATAAGTGCGAAGGGGGTAGAAAAAGTTTTCTATTCTAGTGGCCAAGGCCACATACATAACGTTACTGGAACCCTTTATCTTCAAGAGCTGATACAAAATAGATCCTTGCTTGTGCGCTGTTCAAATAATACTAAAAAGCTACTGGATTCGCACAGACTTGATTGGACTTGACTTGGTCGGTGTGCACCCCCCTTGACTCTAGAGTCTGATTGGACTCGACTCGACTCACCTGGACTCTGTTGGTGGGTACACACCCTAACAATGCAAACAGAGTCAGTCTATGATATGCTGGTGAATCTGAACCATATGGTGTGGCTGTCGGCTCAATGTTTTATTGAATTTTTTCACTGTGCAGCATTGAAAGCATGTAAGACACATCCATTACACAACATTTTACCACGTTACAATAAAGTTACCATAACATAAGCAAATCCCACTGTACAGCCACACGTACCTTGGAGCCCTCAAACAAAAATGCATCCCACACTTGCAAGAACAGATCTACAGGAAGGCTATCCACAAATATGCACAGGAACCAGTTGAAAGTGACAAGTGAAATGTCAACACTGTAGTCGGCCAAGTGAGAGGCTAAACGGGGCAGCTTTTCAGCAATCAGGTCTTTGAGTACACGCTGCAAGGGAAAACAAACATGCTCACAGTTTCCAAACTGAAATATTTCTCACAAGACTTACCTCCTAATCAATGCTGTCCCCTCCAAAGTACTCTCCTTAGGACTTTATACAGCGAGTCTAGCCACCATTCGCCGCATTTCGTGAAGTACAATGCTTGAAACTCAGCAAGTGTGTCTTGCCATTTTGCTTGAATCGTGGTGAAAACATTAACCCTTTAGAGCCAGATTAAGTGCCCAGTGTACTCTGCAAAAGACCCAGGATTTAAATGGCCACCCACTACTTTCCATCTTCTTGGCTGGCAGCTTTAGTGGTTCTCTCTGGATCACACTGCACATAAATTATAGTCGACATCCGGTGCCAAAGTGTTAAATCTCCTTCCTCCTAAGACCGTCATCAATTTTGGGACATGAAAGACGCCACATAGCTCTAAATATGGTGAATGGGGAAGGTGTGTGGTATAACACTCATTTTGTTTAACCAAAAATACATCCACAGACAAAGTAGAGTAAGCCGGCGCACTGTCATGGTGGAGAAACCAACCTCCAAATTCCACTTGTCAGGTTGTTTTTGGTCTTAACTGACCCAAATAAAATTCTGAACATGTCAGCAACTTCACAGACACTGACACTTCTGTTTTTTAAAGAACAGTTTCCTTCAACCAATACATATTTTCACCTGTCTTGTTTGTCAACGGATATCTTGAGCATTATGCACCTTCAACAGAGGGCATGCCGCATTGAAAAGCGGAAAACCACTGAAATACAAATACTTGTGTGTTCTTACTGCTGTCTGCTCTCCAACAGCTTCTTCCAACATTTCAAGAGTTTTCATACCATCTTTTCCCCACTTAAGGCAAAATTTAATGTGAACACGCTGTTCTTTCATGTCTGCCACTTTTTAGTTATTCCAGAATCACAAATGGAACAACACACATTTGTACTTAACAAGACGCTACTCAACACTTACATGTGCTACAGAAAGCAGAAAGTGACTCAGCAGACTCTACCTACACCTAGCGGTAGAAGCTGGTACTAGCAACAGTAGTGTGATCTTGTTGCCAGCCTGGAAACTGACTGCACCACCAATGCTATGCTCACCACCAAATTTTAATTGGTGGGTTAAGACAGACAGGCTGTGAAGCTGAGCTCTCACATCCTCCCACCACACACATCATGGTATGATGTTTCACTCAGTAATAAACATTTACTTTGCCCGAAGATGTACAAACTACACAATTTTAATTAAAATGGTTTTCATCGTATTAACTAGTTATCCTAACCCTTTATAAGTTATTCTTTCACAGGGGGTAAAGCAGCTACTGCGTGAGGTAAACCACTCACCACCATGTACTGTCAAGGTTCTGCATGAGTGGTGTTACACCTCCGCTCATGCCCTCATGGCACGGACAGGGAGGATTTTTCTTGTGCTAATTCATGGTCTCAAAATTCAAGAACAAAATCAGCAACTCCTCTTGCATGTATCTTTACAACTCTCACAATAAAGGCCAGCTAATTTTGTAATCTAAGCCACAATCCTACTGAAGGTGTGGCAGATATAATATGAATCCTTGTTTAATGTGTTCCATGTCCGAGCACTATATTGTACTGCACTGCAATGCAGGCCGGGGCTGCAGAGAGTTCACGCCTCCAAGAACAATGCAGTACACAGTCAACAGCACATTCTCACTCAACTATAAAGTGCAACCTCAGTGTAACGATAACAAAAAAGTTCTCCCTGAAGATGACCCAGCACCGTCGAAACATGTAGGTGTGTTACTATTGATGATAAAACTCTCTTTGTGCATTTGTTGGTGATTTGTGTTTTTGTATGAATCCTTGTGCTTGCATTTTCACTTGTATGTACACTTAATAAATTATTTCAGCATATGTGCAGAACCTCAAAATCTCTGGCAGCAGTCAAAACATCACAAATGAGCATAGTGCTGCAACAGTCTCACCTGGTCTACCTGGGCTCCTGTAAGCTGCTGGCCATAGTAGTCCGAAGGCATCAGCTTCTCCACAATGTACACTAATCCCCAGAAAGCATCTTCCTCAGATAAGAATAACAACAGAATTGCAACTATTCTGTTCAAACCCTATAAGTACAAACACAGCCTATAAATGGGTACGCAGGCAGAGTGGTCTAAGACAAAACAATTATCCAACGCAAACTGGCAAAAACCAACACCAACACACTGCCACACAACAACTGAGATCATTTATAGATTATGTGATGAGATGTCACCGCAGAGATAATTTCAAACCAGAAAAAATAAGGGCAGGATTATGAACAGACAATCCTCATTTAATGGCACCCAGAACACTACTGTTTCCTTTGTTTTGCTTAACACTAGCAGATTTTAGCAACCAAACAATCAATAAAAGCTGCCTGCACTCAGATTAATGCTGTTTTCACTGGCAGCTAGCAGGATCTTCAACGGCCATCCATGCAACCAGATGCACATGACAAAACCAATCTTCACTTTTCACAAGCGTTTTGCAAATGGTGTTATGGGTGTCCCCAGTGGCACAAAATTCATACCAGGTTTCATGAAAACTGGTGAACTGGTTCAAAGTTCAAAAAGGGGTAGGGGGACAGACAGACATACACATGAACATGCACGCACAGGCACATACAGCACATAGTAATCTCCCAAACCTACTTTTAAGACGGAAAGTATGCTAAAATGGAGAATGAACCAAAATAACATACTGACTTCCGAACCTCAAATCTTGCACAGCCGATTGTAACTGCATATTTTGACACCACTACAAAATAAATTTAATAAAACAAACACTGATGTAAGACCATCTTAGTTGCTCTCTACTGTGTTCATTATGCAGACATACGAGTAACTTCATGCGTTATGAGAACTTGAAGAGGATTCTCTCATTCTCTAATTTTCCGTACAAGAAGCGTTGCTCTGACACATCATGCAGGCAGCATGTAGGCAACATGCAACACACTCACTACAAGAAGCGTCTGTGTCAAGCACTTCACTTTAAAATTTCACATGCAACAAAATCGAAAATTACATTTCAGCACCGTTGTAACATATTGAAAACTGAACCACTGTGCCAATACCAGATGCACACAGACTAATGCACTGTATACACAAAAACACACAGTTATGCATTCTTATTTAATACAGCAATTTTTGCTAACTGGCTAATACACCAAGCTTACCTGAATATAAGGCGACATCCTTTTAGGAAATAACCTATGGAGAACATACGTAACTTTGTGTACAATTACATGGGAATTCCACCATTTTTAGATGATGAATTACAGAAAATTTTTGTCTTGCATTTGGGTAGATACAGGAATAAATATCTTGCACAGAACCAATATGTATTAGATTATGATGCATATTTGACACATTCAGCATACCTGGCAATATCCAACATCTGCATTATAAATGCTGAAAGCAAGCAGGACACGGCGTAACTTTGGAATACCATCGGCATTCATACACTCATAATGCTTATTGTTGGGCAACGTCCGCAACAGATCAGTTTCAATCTGCAACAAGTGTACTAAATTATTCTAACACATAACAAGGGAAAAAGTCTTAAGAGGAACCATCTTAAATTGGTTTCAATGCATTTCTTTACAAGCACAAACACAGGAAATACTTCTGTCTCTTTCCATACCATTTCCATACACCTCTCATTGGCCATCAGCACAACCCAAATGTTCCACAGCATGACGCCAACACGTTGACATCCTAAATACACGGTTCACTGAGCATCAGTATAGTAATAAGGAAAAAGGCTGCCTGTCCAAGGAATCTTGGCTTGATACCCAGCAGGGACACAAGACTTATCTTTTCACGAAAAGTACACAGACCAGCTCTGGAACCCACCCACCCTCCTAGTCAAGGGGTTGTGGAAATTTTATCAGGAATAAAGTAGCCAGGGCATGAAGCTTGCTGCTCATCTCCACAAAGCACCAAGGTCGTGAATGAATGGCGCTACACCTCTGCTCCTCCCATATGCCTTCATGGCGCACAGGAAAACATCAGTGATATGAAAAACAGGTTACCTGCTTAGCTGCGGGTGAAACGTGCGGCTGAGACGCAACTTGGAAGAGTGTTTTGTAAAATTCAGGTTCACAGTAATTTTGAAATCCTTGCAGACGCTGATCCATCACCGCTTTCCATACCCGGCCCTGTCCATCAAAGTACATAAAATCTCAAACTCACATTAAGCGCTAATGTGTCACTCAAATACAACAGGTGTTGAAACAGAAAATAGCAATGATACGACAGAATGAAATTTTCTATTTCATTATTCCATTAAGCACAGTCATTGTTTGGGAGCTACCGGCAAGTAAGATAGTCAAGGAATTCATGTCCTTTATGTAAGATGAGCACCGACCCTTTGGTACCAGAATTACAGGCACATACTGATGTGTGGGATAACAAATTTACATGGGCACTGCATAAGAGCAGATACATGTATGATATTTGGCATTTTGAGCATCACACTGTGTGTTACATCTCTGTAACATTCTGCACCAAAGGGTTAACTACTACACTGACGTTAAGGGGAAAATACAAATTCAATGAACATCCAAGTCTTTCAACATGTCATGCCATTTTGACTCATAAACAGGCATCTACTTACCAGGCCACATGCCACAACATGCCAGAAGACATGAATCTTCAGCAACAATGCTGTCAGAACCTAACATCATATTCATATTCATATTCAGATGTTTGAGAATATGGTGCTGTGGACAACATTTGGATCCAGACAAGCTAAAGTAACAGGGCACTACAGAAAATGCACAGAGAGGGGCCTCGTAACTTCCATCTTTCACAGAATGCTCTTTGGACAACATTTAGACCCAGAGGACAGCAAGTTATAGGACACTACAAAAATGCAAAATGAGGGGCCTCGTAACTCGCACGCTTCACAGAATGCTATTTGGGTGATCAAGACAAGCAGGATGAGTGCCATGGCATGTCTGTCCATTACTGCACTGATACGCACGCTCCGTCACTGGCTCTGTTATCCTTCCTCCCTTTCTCACATCTTAACTGACATCCTGTTGATTAACAGCTTTCCACAGGACTCTCACCCTGTTATTTGAGGCTGAACTGAAACCACATCAAGATTTTGTCTTGGTCTTGATTTTAAAGTTACAGTTCTCAATACGGTCAACCATGTTACCAGGGACCTTGCCTGGTGCTGCGGCTAAAGGATCATCATTTTATTTCATTATTAGCAATCACAACACCATGCAAGTATAAATTATCACAAACCAACCAATGCACTTTATTCACATTAAATTGTTCAGAAAAATGCTCCTACATGTTTCAAACCGTCACGGGGTTCATCCTCAGGCAGTCACACAATCACTAATCACGCGCACTGCCACAATATGATAACAAAAGTTAGACACAGCTTCAAATGTATCTGTTGTGTTGATAAAATGTCATTAAAACTTGTCTTTTTAAGACGATGAATAAACCTTGGTTAAAAAGATGCGTAGCACGTCGGTGTACGGAGTGGTTTACGGAGTGCACTGTGGTACTGTCAGTGGCAAGGTGTGTTACGTTAGGTGGGCAGACACGCACTGAAAAAAACCATACAAGTATTTCTGTTTCTTTTGGTTTACTAGGCAAGGAGCTGCCAATGTACATTGGTATGTTAAATGGTGATACTGGTAGTTTGATAATTCACCCAAAGCAGAGAGTATGCTTTGTTGTTAATTCATTCAACATTTATCACAAAATGTTATCTGTTACTTGTGTCCCCTCAGATGTTACATGTGCACTTCCCATACCAACTCACATTTGCACAATTCCCCCGATATGGTTGGATTCACAAATTTATTAGGAACTTTGATTTTGAAAGTAGGTGGGGCATGAAGTAGAAAGATGTGAACCAAATGCATCTGGCTCCAGATAATATAATGATACAGTTCTACAAAATTCAGAACATTTATAAATCAGGTGACTGTTACCAGTTCCATGCAGTTAGGTACTCACTCTGTGATGATACGGAATGCCGCTGCGTATCAGTGCCTTCAATCCAGGAGCATGCTGAAGCTCCAAACTCTCTAGGGAAGTTACAATCCCATCCCACTGGGCCAGCTGCTTTGTATTATACTCCTGGGCACAAAGAGAGAACATGACACAGTACTTCTACAAAATAACCTCTACCAGGTGGGAACATTAAAATTTTTTATCACTTGTTTCACAACATGTTCTTGTCAGGCACAACAAATACATGACTATGAATCATTTACTTTTTACAGCCGGTTTGGCAGAAACCACAATTATCAGGTGAAACATCTCCCATCTAAGAATTGTTATAAGTGCAGTGGATGTTTCTGATCATTGAAATGGAAGTTTATAAACACAGCACAGTGGCACAAGGATTATAAGCACAGCACAGTGGCACAAGGTTTATAAACACAGCACTGTGGCACAAGGTTTATAAACACAACACAGTGGCACAAGATTTATAAACACAGCACAGTGGCACAAGGTTTATAAACACTGCACTGTGGCACAAGGTTTATAAACACAGCACTGTGGCACAAGATTTATAAACACAGCACTGTGGCACAAGGTTTATAAACACAGCACAGTGGCACAAGGTTTATAAACACAGCACAGTGGCACAAGGTTTATAAACACTGCACAGTAGCACAAGGTTTATAAACACTGCACAGTGGCACAAGGTTTATAAACACTGCACAGTAGCACAAGGTTTATAAACACTGCACCATAGCACAAGGTTTATAAACACTGCAAGTGGCACAAGGTTTATAAACACTGCACAATGGCACAAGATGCTATTCTGATGCACAACACATGGTAATGGTTTGGTTACGTTATTCTGTTGCCAAATGTCGGAATATTTTACACTGATCTGTTGATACATTCCAGCATTTCTGTATGGTTACTAAATGACTACTGTACTATACATTGGTCCATTTATTTTGACAATCCATCCCTGCGAACCTAAATAGTACCTGGCCATCAATTTATAGCCGCAAACCACATGGCCCAGGATCCTTTAGAACATGATAAGCTATCACAACTGGCAGATATAAAGCACTTTGCAATGTTATGCGCTAAACCAGAGGTTCTTCTTTGTTGTAATGTTGTGGTGTTTATACAGCACTAGGAGAATCAGTGCAGACAAATGCAGACCAAAACTGCCTTTGTGCTAGGCACCTGAAAAGCACTGCACATTGCATGCAGACACCTCATACAAACTACAGCCCAGTCTGCTTCTCATACTAAATAACACTTTTATCAAAACTGCTAAAAAAAACTGTAACAATGAAGGTTAGAGTTTACATGCCTTAAATTGACATTTGCCTTAATTATACACACATTTTTATCAGTGTAACTAAAACCTCCACAACAAGACTGCCAGACTTCCCTTGAAGATACAGATGTGCTTCTCACCCTGTTTCACAATTATTCATTCAAACTGAGCATAAATTGGGATGTTGTTGTTGTATTAAGTACTTTCAATTGGAAATCAAGATCAAAAATTATTTTTAGTCACTACTTCCTCCCTCCTCCACTGTCATGTCATACACTGTGCACAGTGGAATAAAATGGTGGAGCAACCAGCAGTGGTTGGTTCTCCCAACATGGCAGTGAGGCTGAGACCAGCGCCAATACCTTAGCCACGTAACTCCACTGAACACAACGTCTGAAACTGAAAAATGCATGGACATGGGGAAGAAATGAAATAGATTATGTTTTTAAAGCAGTAAATTAAACTGGGTTGCATTTTAAATGTACTACACTATCAATTTTGTGTATTTAATTTAAGCAGCTATACAAACTTTTGCTTCCTTGATTTTACATTCATTTTAAATGGTCCCTTCAGAAATGTAAAATCCATGTTTCATTGTACTCCACCGCTCATATACATTTATGAAAAGAGTGCATTTGTTGGTCTGCTGTTTTACAATTTTACAAAAGACCTTACCTAAGCACACAACATGCCACTCCCCTGGGCAAGAACATTTCTCTCAGTTAGTGTTATAACAGTGACTACATTAAAATGTGACTGCACTTTTATTTAAGCTTTTTGGTATCACACTGCTGAAGGAAATGTAACTATGTGTGTAAAATACAACTTCCTTCTTAACAGCAAATAAAAGGCATAGTTTAATATTCATACAATTTCACATTCTTCAGAATTTAGAGACTACTGTGCTGAAGGACTCACAAAAAATGGATGAAATGAGGAAAGCTGAAGAGTGAATTTAAAATCAAAGACTTGGAACCTCTTCCTGTAACTGTGATACCCACTGTAGTTGGACAACGTACATAATGGCCAGTAACAGAATAATGAGGAACTTTAAGATCCTTCGAAACCATCATAAAATGAAATCTTAAAGATTTAAACCTGGGATGTGACTGTGTGTCTGTGGAGCACTGGTTCCTGGAATGTTCCTTCATCAGTCAGAGTAATCAGTCCATAAAGAACAGCCACTACAGCGGATATGAGTCAACATATTGGCGTGGTGGTAATGGCATCAGCAGACGGAGAGGTGTACAGGGAGTGCTAGAGGCCATTACGGTAATGGCATCAGCAGAAAGAGAGGTGTACAGGGAGTGCTGGTGGCCATTACGGTAATGGCATCAGCAGGCAGAGAGGTGTACAGGGAGTGCTAGTGGTCATTACACACACGCACACACACAGAGCCTCACATCTGTGTTGGTTAATCTTCACAGACTGACAGCCCTTGAAGATGAAGGCAACAGAGTCCTTTACATCACATAGACTCACTCGCCCCATGACACAGCACCACAACCCAAAACACTTGAATCCTCACCAACACTGCTGTGAGAACTTTAAAACTCACACACAATGAAGTCTCTTCATACCTGTGAGACCGGTGGCTTGTCACTTGGCAGCACATCCTGCTGGAACCCATACACATTGTAAGTTTTATTGGAACACCTGCAAAAAACACATCTTGATATTCTGTTCAGAATCTCACCGTCTCCTGACTAACAATGCACACATTACACAACACAGAACTATCATTTTTCCCGTTTTTGCATGCTGGCGTGAAACTTAGCTCTTCACAATAGGAACACCCACACTGAAGACTTCTGATAACAAGCTGCTAAAAAGAACATTTGCGCATAACAGCAAGAAAGTGTGCATAATGAGGAACATCGTAATTTGTACCCTTCCCTAAATATCATCACTGTGATCAAATAAAGGAGATGACATAATTATTATTATACCACAACACTTTCTGCCGCCACCACCACCACCACTGCTGCTGCCACCGCCGCCGCCACCACCACCGCCGCCACTGCCATTGCTGCTGCTGCTACTGCTACTACTACTCCTACTCCTACTCCTACTACTACTACTACTACTACTACTACTACTACTACTACTACTACTACTACTACTACTACTACTACTACTACTACTACTACTACTACTACTACTACTACTACTACTACTACTACTACTACTACTACTACTACTACTACTACTACTACTACTACTACTACTACTACTACTACTACTACTACTACTACTACTACTACTACAGACCACAGATCAATCACCTCTTGACTGCGAATAGCTTTTTCTATTAGACCCAATTCACTACAGCAACTAGCTAAGGCTGGATGATGCAGGGTTCAAATTACAGTAGGAGAAAGAGATTTTCTCTTCGTCAAAAGCATCCAGACTGGTTCTGGTGCTCATTGAGCCTCTTATTTAACAGGTACCGGGTTAAAGCAGGTGGGGCATGAAGTTGACCACTCACCTCCATCTAATGCCGAGATTAAGAACTAGTGGAGTTATAGCTCTACTCCCGTTACATGCCTTCATGGTGCAGACAGGGACAACTTTACTTTACCTTTCAGTATGTGCCTAACCACCCTCTCCTGGGGACAGAAACAGATGCAGTTTTGGAAACACAATGTTGTAAATGTTATACTGGGCTGACTAGGCAAGGGAAAAAGTCCACAAAGTAAATAACACAAATTTTTAATTTAACATGCATTACTAGATGCAGCACAGATCGTGCGGCTTGTCACAGTGTTTTTCCATTCCACTGTCAGTTCATCTCTTTTATGTCCACACACTCTACCCATCACCTTGCCACCTTTTATCATCAGGTTTACGATTTGCCTCGACAGTGATATGGACACTTACCTTAATGACGGAATACTTCCCGTCACCGAGTCACCCATGAGCCGTGCAACCAGTTCACGAAACCTGGGACTGTTTTGGCTATTTTCTGGAGTCTGAAGTTCATTGAGCAGCAGCATGTACTTGCTATGGATCTGATAGAAACGCGCCTCCCACTCACTGGCTTCACTGTCAAACAATGGAACACACGCGTGCTCACAAGAACACACACAATGCAAACATGTCAATCATGAAACAGCAATTTGTCGTAACCCACACAATTCATCAAACTGAGATTCCCTCACTATTAGACAGCTGGGTTACAAATGCACCTCCTGCCAGAATGTTGTGTCCACAAAAATAAGTGTGTCTCCTTATATTTTTGTTAAAGACATGACACACTTAAGTGTTGGTCTATTAATGGTCTGTCAACTTTTTTCTGTCTCATGTAAAACTGCGTATCGGTGGGTTATGACAAATTGCCGTTTCATGAGCGATATTACAAACAAACTCCACACAGCAGAACCCTACTTGGAAAGTTCACACACGCCCAGCAAGTACAAAAAATCCCCATCAATGAAGGTCCACTGATGTTCATTACCTTCCTCACAACCTACAACTTGGCCGTATGAAACGAATTCAATTCCATTTACGCCCTATGACCATGTTTTATGTTATTCTCCCATCTATGCCTGCGTGTCTCAGGTAGTTTTTTGCCTTCACATGTTCAAACTAGCATTCTGCATGCACTTCTCATCTCTCCCACATCCCAGCTACCTTACCTTCCTGACCTGTGACACTAAAAATATCTGGTGACAAGCACAAATTATAAACCTGCTTATACATAATACAGCACCTTCACATATTGCTATTTATCAACACAGAGAACAGCAAGTTGGTGGGCATATCCATGCACTGCTGTTTTAACTGACATCACATGTACAATGTACTGAAGATCACGCCATTCTGGACAGGAATGGGAATACACTCAAGCATCTGCTGTCTGAGTCATGACATTTTTCAGTTCTGTGCCTAATAATGTATGATGCTAGGACAGAAAAAACACATTTCACATTTATGTTGTTTTTAAACTATCAAAAACAGGCAAAATATGTAAAAATTTTTACAACTATAACAGTACAGCATTATCCTTTTATTTCAGATATAAAACATGAATCACGTACCAGCACAGCGCCAAGCCTGCACGTTAGAAAATCACAGTGAACTGGTATGAAATCTGAGTTTGATACGTGGAGCAAATAATATATGTACACATTACTCAGCACTGAAACACACTGAAATATTTAGCATGAATGGCAGTAGACCTGACCATAAATTGGAACACCAATTTACAATAACCTCCTCCTTTTCTCACACACCCCTACACCTCTGAATTTGTCATTCACAAACCTCTTGGTACTAAAGAGTATTGCACATACTTGTAAACACTGGAAGTCCTAAACGCCACTTTACCCCAGTCACGAAGCATTTCACTGTAATTACTTTCACATGCATTCAGCTTTGTTATTTTACTTATTCTGTAGCATCTCACTGTCACCTTCTGCAGGTGGCTGGCTGTAAATCAGGTAGCGTTTCTCTGGAATATGAGTACAGTCTGGATAAAGCAACTTCTAGGACAGCCTGCACCTGAGCAGACGCAACTGCCAGTGCTGCAGACACTGCAATTCAAAACTTACACAAGCAGTTTATCTTCCCGATTCACAGACTCCTGCAACAGCTGGTTGATCTCTAGCAGCTCTTCATTTAAGAACTTGTTCTGTGAAGTATATGCTTCCAGGGCGTCCCCCACACTCTCCCCTGTCTTATCAGTCTGAACTGGCACTGAACGTTTCCCCATGCCACCCGTTTTGCAGTCATCAAGCCGATTTGTCAGCTCCACAATAGCCCCATCTTTTGCCTTATGAAAATACAGTATAATTAGTAAAATTATCAACAGAAAATGCTGTTACTCCCTCTGTCAAAATGTCAGTCACTGCAATACTTTTCTGCTGTCCCACGTCATAGAGACAGCAGGTACACACCTTGCAGCTACAATACACTTCCAATGTACTGTATCTAAGAGTATATGAGGCAACATAAGTAAAAAAAACTCCACGCTGTAACAATAGTAAAATGTAAAACACAAAGAAAGGCAATTATAATACTTACATACACAATGAAAGCCGTCCTCACAACTTATTCTTCAATTATTAAAAGTTAAAAATTGGCAAAATGTTTCGACCACCTAGGCAGTCATCATCAGGCCACAATAAAAACAGGAAACAATTCTTGTCATTGAGATCTCAACTAACATTACAGGTCACCGTAAGCATGTAATGTCAGTTGAGATCTCAATGACCAGAATTGTTTCCTGTTACATTTTTATTTTGGCCTGATGATGACTGCCTATGTGGTCGAAACATTTTGCCAATTTTTAACTTTTAATAATTGAAGAATAAGTTGTGAGGACGGCTTTCATTGTATACATATTCATTGTACTCACAATGGCACGCCTACTGTAAAGATTCAATTATAATACTGTTATGAACAAAAATGAAATAAAAAGTATAAAAATATTGCAAGAACACAGTCTATTTATGATATATCATGTTATGAAACAATTACAAAGGTTCAATATTTTATGTGACAACCATCAGTTGCCACTTGCTGTCAGCTTTTTTATGGTATCAACACAACCCGCTCAGCTGACCACCCAAACACGCAGCAGAGTGGTGGAAACTGACACACAACAGTTGTCAGACAAAATAATGATTCAGTACTACACGCATAAGAAACAAACATTTACAGAACTGTCATTCACGTAACGTATTAATGACCGTCAGAGCTGACAGGTTGGTAACCACACACTTAAATGCGCGCCCAGGCACTGGCCAGCCTCACTGGTGGCTTCTGTGGTTTTCCTCAGCATCCCCCAAGCATTACTGGGATAGTACTGTCCTCAGTGACATGACAATAACAGCTTTGACCCTAACAGTGAGGGCAGGATCCCTAATCTTGTGGACTAAACATAAAGGTGCTCTCATTAACATGAGTCACTAGTACGGCCCCTATCGCCCCTGTGCACAACTGCAACCACACAGAACTTTGAGAAAATAACCATATTAGCCTGTACACACAAGACACAACTGCACTAAAGTCAAATATACTTTTAACTTGAATACAAAAGTTACTACTCATAAACACATAATGGTCTGACCTCTCCTTGTGCTACAACTGTCAAGGTCAGTTACCTGCTCATGACTGAAAAACAGTACCTTAAATTAGACAACTGCTTCCTTCCACATCCTTTCCCATTAGTTATTAACTAACCATCCTCCCACATGACACTAGAAAGTCTGAGGTGATAAATCATCAGTACACTGCATATCACATTCCAAAACAACACACCTGCAGCAGTTCCCTATACGTTGCAGCGTCATTTTGCAGTTGCTCAACCTGCGTACCGAGTTTCCGACACTGCTGCTCCAAAGTTGTCAAACCCACTTCCTTCTCCTGCAGAATTTCAAGAATCTCAGTTTCTCCACTTTTCAATGCCCGTTTATTGGCCTCCAACCTATAAAAAAATTCATTTATGGTATTTATAGTCTAATGGGAACAAAAGAACATGTTAGGCCTGCGTGTCGTATGTCTCACTGCAGCCTCCACTGCCATGCTCTCCCACCCTACCCATTTAATATCCATTTTAATATTATCCTCCTATCACCATCCAGGTGGTCCCTTATCTTCATGATTCCCCATATGCATTTCTCCTCCCCCCCAGACATGCCACATGTACTGCCCATCTTATCCTCCTTAATGATGACCAGAACAACATTTGATAAGGAGTGCAAATCATGTGGCTCCTCACTGTGCAGTGTTCTCCAGTTTCCTGTTACTTCCTGTCTCTTGCACCCAAATCTTCTGATTTTCATTAACATGTAAAAACATCACACGTTTTCTTTTCCCCATTCTAATTACAAAACATGGAGGAAAAAGGAAACAAATTATACACACAAGCATCATAGTTCTTACGATGCCGAATGTTACTGTAATTCAAGGCAATACCACTTACAACACTTCCTTCTCCCTTGTCAGCACTTCAACTTGCGCCTGAAGAATCTCAATCACTTGTCTAGATGCTTCATATCCATCCTCTGTGGCTTTCAAATCTTCTTGCAACACCAACACTTGACTAGAAAACTGAAACACATTATAAGTATCTTTGGGTTCTGTAAAATGCAGGTACCTGTTCGAGCTATGGAGGTAAGACAGATATGCGCCAACTGCAGATGTCAAGCACTAAAAATAAGGAATCTATTAAACATAACCATGGCTCAGCCTAGCCTTACCTTCCCTATGTATAAGTCATTAGATGCAAAGCCCAGAATTTAATGAGAGCAAATAACTGTTACAGCGAGACCCTCAACCAACAGAATTAACAAAAGACTGTCATACTGGCTTCAAGTTCTCCCCAGAATAATGTCATCAATTCTGTCAAAATGCTGCACATCATATTGCTGCATCTGAATGAAACTGTTCTATCAAAATGTTGCACATCATACTGCTGCATCTGAATGAAACTGTTCTATCAAAATGTTGCACATCATACTGCTCCATCGGAATGAAACTGTTCTATCAAAATGTTGCAGATCATACTGCTGTGTCTCTATGGAACTGCTCCCAAGGTTGGTCACCAGTTGGTGTACAGCTTCCTCACTACCCATCTAATTATGACCATTTGCAGGACCCCCACATATGGCAGGTCCACACCTCGCTCACCATTCCTTCCTAGCCTTCGTCATCCACACTAACAGGCATACGTACCACCACCTGCCTGCCATGTTTGGCAATATACTTAGACCCTCAACCCTCGAAGAAGAAGCTTTTCTCACTGCGGCAAATGTTTGCTGAACAATTTCTTTCAAATTTAAACACACATTACAGCTACCACAAGGTTTGATGATTCCAAACATCTGCATAAAAATGTAGTATGATACAGCACCAACACTAAATGTTCAGCTTCACATCAACTGAAAAACCATGTAGTTTTCCATGAATATGTCATGCTCGTGTGTCATACACTTGCAAACAGACCCGTCAATCATCTGACCTTGCCAGTGACATAATAACATATTGATTTAATAAATCTCTGTTTAACTTCCTACCTGGTACTACACATAAGAGTAAAGACACTGTCCCTGTCCATGACATGAAGGCATACAGGGAGACCAGGGGCATAGCCCCACTCATTCTTAACCTCAGCTCTAGTGTAATAGAGTGGTCAACTTCACACTTGGCCACTTTATCCCCAGGTACAGAGTCCCTGGCATCCGCTGAAGAAACTGGGTGGGCCCCAGAGTCAGCCTGGATGCTTTGGAGAAGAGAAAAATCTCCTGTCACTGTTACAAATCAAACCCTGGATCATCCAGCCCATAGCCTACAAATATGCTAACATTCTGTCTTCACCTGTTTGCATCCATCACAACTGGTTGCTGATGGATTAGATCCGTGGGCAGCATCACCACTCAGTCTAAGGCTACGCCGTTTCTCCCTGAACGAATGCCTGATGCGCTTTCCAAGACTAGAAAATGTGTTTGGAGACAGGTTTGAGGTACCTGCGTTAAAAAAAGAGAGCCAGAGACTGCAAAAATGGAACCGACTGCAGGCTCAGAACATGCTGGTACGCACACACATTCACAGGAAAGCCTCGATGCTACACGCATCTTGCAGTAAATTCAACAGAACCATCTTTCTAGGGTCTGTATGAAAACATTTTGTAACAGATCTGGTGGTTCCACTGAGAACCTTAGGTAAACAATCTGATGTGTTCACATGTGTGTGCAAATAGAGTGTAATCTTTGAAACACAACATGAAGAAATGAACTATCAATATGCCACTAATTACAGTTGTGATCATATGAGCCACTCTGGTGGAAACACAGGCATTACTTTCACAAAGGCAGGGTGTGCAGTCAGAATCAAAAGACATTAAAATTTCTCTTCAGTACTGCTCCAATAAATCACTCAACAGCTATCATTTTTGTCTAACAAATCGCAAGATAATCACACACTGAGGACGCTCTTCTGAAATGACACAGCACTTTCTGACATTTCTTTCGTCGCCCTCAAATACACACAGAATTAAGATGGCAAATTACAGTCCTTACACACACATTCAAAACACCTCACAGCAACTCCTTACTCAACATTAAAATACAAACAGAATTAACCTGAACACTACCACAGATAACCTGCCCCTTCATGTCCTGCCCCCTTTATATTTTCCTCCATCTTCTGTGCCACAGGTGCCAAAGATCCTTAAAGAGTTCCTTCCATGCATTTTTATATTACACCAAAGTGGTATGCTGGTTGGACTATTCGCTGGTGCTGACGAGCGATCTATTTAATAATGACCTGCTTGCTGAACCAAGGGTTTAAAAAAAATCACAACACATGCTTCTCAAATTCAAGGCACCATGGTGACCTGGAATACAGGATCTGTCAAGCCATGCTACAAAGATTACAGTTTGCATACAACTGGTTTTCTCTCCCCTTCATACTGTACAGCTCTTGGTGGCACACATTTGCTCTAATTCAACGTGTGTTTGATCTCCCAGCAGCTGGTGTTGTGAGAAGAACAGTGACTCTCAGGCAGTGCTACATACACCTCAGACACTGGACAAAACATTTACAGAACATACCAACCTTCACAGATGCACTGCCCAAAACAACCAGTTCCTGTGAGTACTAATTCCAGAAGCCTTACCATCTCCCTGAGAAGTTAACTTCTGTGCTCCCTGGCCACCACTGCTGGATGGATATGTTTCATGATAATCATCACTAGCAGGATGTCTCAGCAGAACAGGTTGCAAATCTGCAGTCTCACGCATCTGTGACGTACTGCTTTTATGGGTTGGGGACAAAAGGCCAGTGTGAGGACAATCAGTCTGAAACATCCACAGACCTGCCATGAGGAATTAGTATAAAATGAAAAACCTGTCATGACACAGAACTTGGTACCTATGAATACAGTCGCCGCACACCAACACACTCTTTATGTACCATTCCCTTTGCACAGCAGTTCACAATGGCGGTTTGTATTTTTGACTGTGAATATCCACACGCACACACATGCAACATAGTGTTTTCCTGTATCCTCACAGCTACAAGCCACATTAACTATGCAGACATGCAAACAAAGAACCCAGACAAGAACACCTGCAGAGTGTAGTGTGCAGTCAAAACCAAAAATAAAAGAGCTTCAAAATTAATCACAACTCAACACTATGCACAGATGGTAACACAGGACTGTCCCACACCTCGCAGACCAGAACTCTGGAGGAGGTCTGAGATGAAACTTGGATGAATTTTAAAACTGGGGTAGAGGATATCAGACCAACATTTATTTTCTCTAGCAAGGCAAACAACACATGCGAGGGATACTTGGAATAAAGAAAGGAAAGAAGTTCAACTGTATATGTCACACAGCTACTAGGTGCATGCAAATGACTGCTACAGTACACTACTTGCATTGGGTTTAAGGTTTGGTTAACCTAATTCATGCCAGCAAAGAGTCACACACATTGCGCCCCGCAACATCCTTACTCTGTATGGAATACAAAACACCTACGAGGCCCCTAACAGCAAAATGCGGCCACAATTCCGGGTGCTCGACAAGATACATGCATCTCCCAGCAAAACTCCTCCTCTCCTGACGTAAACGTCTCAACCAATAATTGCGTCTCTGGAGATTTCCAGCCTCCAATAACAGACTTTCTCCACCACATCTGCAAAGAACAATACTACTTTTAATGTTCAATACGACAGCTGTAACATTAACATATGTTTACATTAAGACTCAATGAACTGTACATCAATGAGTTACGCTCATATAAAATTTCAAAAACATGTCCTAGAGGTCACAGTATGATGAATCTACTGCATCAGTTATGTTACTGATTAACATCACATAACAGACACTTGTCTGCATTATGTATAAATGTTCAGTTCTAACCTCACTGACAACACAGCCCTACAAAAGAATCAATCTCAGAAGTTATTTTGTCAAGACACTGTAAAAGGTCAAACAAAAAGTCCTGGGACTGTAGCTGCTGCATAAACATAGTTCTGTCTATGAACCAACTGTAGCTGGTTTCTGTTAGTTCATATTAGGACTGTCACAGATTAGTCAAAATAAAGTTCCAGCTCAGTTCATCTGCAGCAACCCAACATGTAGTTGTCACGGAGCAGTAAGGTAAGAACAAGTTTTGTTGCACAGTCAAGAAAACAGCTACAGAAACACTGATGCTTGAAACTGTTTATGGACATAAAGCTGTATCCTGCATGTGTGCTGCGAATGGTTTGAAAGATTCAGAGAGGGGCATGAGAACCGTAAACATGAGCCAAGGAATGGATGGCCGTGAAGTGACTGGAATCCAGGAACATTTACGTAAGTTCATAACCTGGTGGCCAGAGACAATCAAATGACACTCAAATTGATAGAAGACCAACTGCATATCACCTGCAAGAGGATTTTTCAGATCCTTCATGAAGACTTGAGAAAAAGAAAGATCTGTGTGAAGTCTGACAATGAACAAAAGGAGCACAGAGGCAAAACATGTGACGACTTTACCCAGACCTGTCACATCAGTCCACACTTTGTTGACTACACCATTACTGCAGATGAGTGGTGGGTGTTTCAGTATGTTCCTAAAACAGAATATCGGAGCACAGAGTGAAGAGCACAATCATTACTGAGACCCAAAACGTTTTGCTGGACAAAGTCAACGATCAAAATACTGAGCACTGCTTCTTAATATCAGGGTGCCTGAAGGAAAAGCAATGAATTCTATGTACAGGTGCTGGAAAAGTGAGGCTGCCCACAATTTCTAGAGAAATGTAGTTAGTTCCTTCTTGTACAACAATGCACCTGCTTGTTCTGTCATGACAATGAAGCACTTCCTGGTGAACAGGGGTGTGCTGGAGGTCAGTCACCCACCATATTCACACTATTTCAGAACACTGAGGACATCAAGAAGAATATTACTACTGATACACGCAGTTCCTTCAGATGCCATCAGCAGCTGTTTTGCACCTCACAGAGATGCAACAATTGTGTTGCAGTCCAGGTTGACTACATTGAAGGAAAATACAACAATTATCCCCTTATTTCATGTGTATCTGTTCTTGTAGACCAAGTCCCAGGACCTTATTGCTTGATGTCATATGTTACATCAACACTCCAAACCCAAGTATTCTTGAACATACCTTATACAAAAGCGACCATCATCACTTTTCTCAGCATCATAGAGAAAAACTGCACGTGAAATGTCCATATCTTTCATTGGAACAGGATCTTGTTCAGTCTTAAACACATACAACTTGCAGCTGTCAGATGAAAGCACCACCCATCGAGATTTGCTCGGAACCTTGTCCCAACCAACCACCATGTAGCCACAGAGTCTAGGTCGAATGTGACTACCTTCCTCATTGGTGCTGACATGAACACTCATCTTGACCAGCCGCCAATGTCAGGTGCTGACATCTATGATCATAAATGTTCACTACAATCAGACTTACATAAATGTTCACAGTGCATCGTGGATGATATTAAAATTAGAAGACTAGGATGGGAGGGTCACATCATATGAATGGAAGAAGAAAGGATCCCAAAAAGATTCTTAATGTGAAATTCCACAACAAAAAATCAGTAGGAAGACGAAGAACAAGATGGTAAGATGTCGCCCAAAGGGACGCATTACAGATCCTAGGAGTATGAGGACGGAGGAGATGAGTTGGGGACAGGGAAGAAGGGAGGCACCTTTTGAGGGACACCATGGCCCAGAAGAGGCTGTAGCACCATACTCAGATGGAAATGTTTGCAGTGCATAGCAACCATGCTACTTTGTAAATAATTTAAACCAAAAATTTTATCCTACAGAAATGGGTGAATACAGATGAAAATAGTTTTGGAAACCAAAAATTTGTGTCATGGTGCTGTTTATATTTTCAATATGCTTCAGTGATACTCTCCAACGTAACACAGTGCTCCCTAAACTTAAAGACGTTGATCTTAATTTCTCTTTTTTAATTTAGCATTCCCTAAAAGTTAATAATCTTGTCTTTCAACATGCAGTTTTCACGTGAACAATACACACCACACTGAGTTGGCAGTAACCATGCCTGCATGCCTCATGGTGGTAAAGCCACACTGAAATGTGCAGTGTTACATATACAGCAAGTGGCAGACAATGCTGTAAGGCAATGAAGCACACAACAACTGAAGTTCAAAAACACAAGAAATTTATAGCCTTTCAAATATATTCTCCTGCACAATCTGCCCTCAAGAGTGCCTAGTGACAAACTGGGCTACATGTACCTAAGGAATACAGTAGCCTGTATCACCTTTTGTCTGCATGCCTGTCACGTATCTTGGGTGGTACCTTGCCGTGAATTTCTGTTACAGTGTTGCACGATATGAGTGAACAAGAGAGGCAATGTACATACACACAGTGCATTTGCACAACCACTGCTGCCATGGAAAGAAATAAGTATTAAATATTCTGAGTGTGTCTATAGCCTTCGTTATCTAGCATGCAAAGTGCATGCACCGCATTGTACTGCCATCTGTGGCCTGTCTGGATCTAATTGTATTTTCCAACATTATCTCATAAACGACATAATTTTTGGAAAAAAGTTATTGAGCATAAAATATGTGTTTTGATTTTTTCTACAACTTTGGTCTCAAACATTTCTCATTCTAAGAAGAATTCAGTGAGATACTATCATGAATGTACACAGGTCTTCATGGAAAGTACCCGTTACTCCTGTCAGATTTTAATAGAACTTGAACCCATGTTTATGCTGTGTATTATGTAAGAAATATTTTAATAATATTTTAACCATAAGTTTTTAAAAACAGTACAAGTTTTACCTTTTATACACAAATGATATCAACACTGGAGCCTACTACACACTGTGGAACCTTGTACATAAGAGCTTATCACTGCCAGTTGGTTTTAAACCTGGTACACTGTGCTCCCTGATGATGGTACGCTTGTACTGAAACATGTCTCAGCTATGTGTTTAACACTCCTACGTAACCAATATGTATAGCTAGTTGGTACAACAAATTGAACACACTGATGGTAATCAACTTGCAGGTATCATAAAATGCAGGGAATCTGCACTCTAACCGAGGAACTATTAGCTTCTCACACATGACTCTGCTCCTTGTAATTAATTACTTTGTTAATTAGTTATTAGTCAGCCAGTCAGTCAGTCAGGGTGAAACATCCCAGATGTCTTGAATCTTGGGCTCTCCATCCTTGTGAAATGTGTTGCCACATCACTGGCTGATTAACACCCATCACCCAGCAACTTGGTGCCACATTCCAGAAGAATGGAGAACCTCAACTACAACGCTGCAAAAGCATAAATCTTGCATGACTTGAATCATTGACACTGGTTTGAGAACCTCAAAGCTCACACAACAATAACCAAATTCCAGTAAACACAGCAAATCTCTAGACTAGCTCAGAGCCTGTTTGTTCTCCAGGACTCTGCTCCATGGATTTAGTTACTTCTACAACCAATATTTTCGACGGCCTGGGTAGTGTTATGCAGCATACATTTACTGTTAAGAACGTCTGAAATAAGACAGCCCTTAGATTGAGGCGGTGTCACGATAGCCGAAAAGTACTAAGGACAATGTTCGACATTTAAAAATATCCACATAATACACTTTACTAACAATGGTTATTTATATTCGTTCGACAGCTGTATTCGTATGTAACTACGGACTAACCCTTTTTAAGTCTCCCTTTCAAACATTTTCAGTAAATTACTGTAACCCTACAAGTGTATATGTTTGTAATTTGTATTACCTTGTAACGTCACTTCAATTTGTTCAGTTTTTCTTTTGAAACTGGCTGTTCATCTTACCGTACCGCACATATGGCATGCAACAAGACTGATATTTTACCTCTACTTCAAACACATTTCTGCCCCTTTGCCAGCACAAATGCACACGCAATCATAGACAATATCCATACCACGGATTACACACAACTTGCACGGATTACCTCTGCTAGCCGAGTGTATGACTGCCCTCAATTGGTTACACAGTAACATTTGCACACTGCAATGCCATCTCTGTATAACACAAGAATAATCACGGAGTACCCGATATGCCACCTGCGCGAGTCCACCGCTTCAATCCCCCATGTAGGATAATAAAACATGGTGTCCCTCAGGGATCCATTTTGGGACCCCTTTTGTTCTTATTATATATAAACGACTTACCGCGGTATGTGTCAGAATGCAAAGGTGGTTCTTTATGCTGATGATATAAATATTGTATTAACTGATAAGGATTTAACTAGACTCCAGGATAGAGTAAATAATACTATGAAACAACTGGAATTATGGTTCTCGAATAACAGTATGATTATAAATGTCAACAAAACTAAAGCAATGTTATTTCACTTAAAAAATAACAATGTCATTGATGCTCCTCACATACTCTATACGAATGAGAAAATTAGCTACATATCTCAACTAAAATGTTTGGGGATCCATATTTCTTGTGCCCTTACATGGAGCACCCAAATAAAAGTGTTGTGTGCGAATCTTAATAAGGTTTGTTATATGATAAAGATGCTGAAAGATGAATTAAACCTTTACATGTTGAGAAATATTTATTTTGCTAAGTTTCAGTCTGTCATGAGATATGGAATAATTTTGTGGGGTGGGGTAAGTGAGATTACAAAGGTCCTAAAGGTGCAGAAAAGGGCTCTTCGCTTGATGACAAACAAGAGTAAAAATGAATCATGCAGGCCTACATTTAAGGAACTAAAGATTTTTACAGTGATTTGCTTGTTCATATTCGAGACCTTGTGTTTCTTTCGTAAATACAATATTTATCAGGTCAGAAATTCTAATTTCCATGGATACGATACCAGAAGGAAAGATGATTTCTATATATTTCGGTGTAATACATCTCTGTATAAGAAAAGTGTTGTTAATATGAGTATCAGGCTGCATAATAGTTTGCCATCAGAACTAAAAGAATTGGGTGATTTTAAAAAATTTAAAAGAGCCCTGAAGTTGTTTTTACTAAATAATCCCTTTATTCTTTATCAGAGTTTTTTACATATGGTCATAAGTAAGGGTTCACGTGATAATAGGTAAAACCTTGCCACCAGACAGTTGTAAATACTTGTGTTATCGGGACTAAAAATTGCTTGGGTGCTTGCCATTCTGTATGTGGTTAATGCAGGTTCTTTGAATGCCTCAATATTTTATACGGATTGTGTTGTAGCTTGGTCTATGGATGTTTTTCAACTTGAGCTTTGGAATAAGTACTATTTTCTTGTATAACGATTACTATTCTCAAATGTAATTATATATGTTTTCACCTGTAGCTGTGATGAGTGACTTCTTTCATTGACACATAGCTTTTAAACTTGGTTTTAAATAGATTTGTGTTTAGTTCAACTATGGATGATTTCTATTGAAAAATTGTTATTCTGGTTTTAAATTGATCTGTATTTAATTTTACATCATTGTGTATTTGGTTTTAGACAGGTATTGTTAATTTAATTATGTCTTCTCATTTATATTTGTAAGGGTTATTATTTATGTGGCAGGTACGGATCCTATTGGATCGAAGTTGTACTGCTTATATAAATGGACTTGTCCTATTGCTGTTTATGTAGCAGACATGGGATGCTGAATAAATTGAAATTGAAATTGAAATTGAAATATCTAGTCAGTCCCCCTTGGGCTATGTATTTCGGATCCGATAATTATAGCGGAACTCCGTGATTTGTGTGTATGTGAAATGACAAAAATCAGTCTTATTCCACATACATAAACGAAAATAAATTTCTCTAAGAATTACAAAAATCAATCCACCACTCAATATTCTATGGACTTCAGGTGCTATCACGGATCATCTAGTATGCTGCTGTTGGCGTTCATAATCTTTTCACAGCTGTGCACGCGCATGCGCGCACACACACACACGCAGTTCTATCCACGTATCATCTAGTGTTCTATCATTGCACTGATGCAAACACGATGTTTGAACACTGGACCTAAAACTTAACTGCAATCAGTCATCATAAACTCTTCCAAATTACTCATCCCCAAACACTAGCCTATTCAAATACAGGAGATGAGGTAGCCGGGGTATGTGGCACATATACACACGATGCGAATTGCATACAGAATTCTGGTAGGAAAATCAGAAAACACCACTTTGAAGACCTAAGTGCAACTGGGGGAAGGGGGAGGCCTTGCCATGGACCTTATAGAAATGGGAAGGCCTGTATTGCGTTCGTGTCACTCAGGATAGGGACAGGGATAAGTGTTGGGCTCTTAGTGAAACAGCAATGAACCTTCAGGTTCCATAAAATGCAGGGAACTAGTTTACTATCTGAGGATCCAGTAGTTCTTCTAGGACTCTGATCTACGCAGTCAGTCAGTTGCTTAAGAATATCAAACTGTATCACTTTTAAACAACTTTCAAAGCGTTTGATAAAAAGAAATGGACTTCCCTAAGTACTAATAAGCAAGATAATGAAATGAGATGCAAGGTTTCTAACATAGAAGGTCAGATTATGGTCCCCAACACTGCAACACCATAAAGTTTTGTATACATGAAAGCACAGAGCTACATAACCCATAAGACCACCACCATGATGCAGTAAAAGTTGTCAATGATCCACGTGTTTCAAAAGATGGACAATTAGAACAATAATTTCACAAATTCTGTTTGGGACACAATATTCCTCGTTCAACTGTACAGAAAGTACAAGGTTCTTGTGATGACTGTTTACTATCCTAGAACTGTAACACTGTAGCTGTGTTCATAACCCAGAAGGCACATATTTATTTCCAGTAATACATATGTATAGAACCTCTGCATTTTCCAAACACAGTCGATAAAGTGGACCTATGTCTAAAACCTTACTACACCCTCCACGAAGCCTTGAGATGTGTGTAATGTCATCTGCACAATCAACAGCACCAACATAATGTACTGGACTTGCAGTACTTCTATTGCAGCCAACAGACCGGCAGGTGATTCCCACATTCACAGCTTACCATTCAACACTTTGGCGCTGGAATTAAATGCCTGTAGTAACCTGCAGAAAGCCAGAACTTAAATTGGGCTGCATACGAGTGGATTTATGATGTTGGCATTTTGAGCATCACTTTGCACATTTTATACGTATGTAACCTTCATCACAAAGGCTTAAAGAAGTGCTCAACAGGTTCATTACAGAAATGGAGAAGGACAGGGTAACAGTCAACAACTACTGGAAGACATTTACCTTCAGGATGTCATAATGGTAACGGCTGACACATGGAAAGAAGTCAGCAATGCATGTATGAATGGAGTGTGGTGTACACTATGCTCTCAATATCCTGCACGATATCCTTGGATTCAACACTAAACAAAACAAATCACAGATATGTTTGTATGATGTAAAGCTCTTGAAGTCATCTTCCAAAGAGGGTGAAGAAAGTTGGCATGGAGCACATCCTTGAACCCACAAAAGAATCCTGTGAATTTATTATCTTCTACAGCTCAAAAAGTAACACAAGGATAAGGAAAAAGAAGAGAACCTGAGGTGGTGCATTCCCAGAGCTGCAAAAGGTTGGGGCTGGATAACTGCACAACACTGACCTTTCTCTCAGCATAACACATGATGATGATCCTGATACAGCAAACAGCTGAAAGGTTGCTCAAAATGTGCAGTTACACCAAAATGTATGCAAACAGAAAGGCAAAAGTGCTGAAATAGGAATGACTTTTCAAAAAAGGAAGCCTGAACTCGGTCATCTACAAGTAGCCAAATTAATCAAATCTTCTCACCCACCAACACCTTCAGTGTCATCCAACCTGGATGACCCCTCCCCCAGTAACTCTTCCACACACACACACACACACACACACACACGCGCGCGCGCGCGCACGCACGCGCACACACACACACACACACACACAAAATCACATTCTCAACCAGCTCCAGCAAGCTTATTTACCACAGCAGGGTGTCCTTCTTACTACATATTTATTTGTCCCAGACTAAAGTCTATTTTATTTTCTACTTCAAATTACTGTATTACAGTTATTGTATTATATCCTGTATTACAATGTAAAATTTTGGTGGTGTTGGGTAGGTTAATACAGGAACACAGTCCCCCTGATCTGTTCATTTCTATTAATTTATACCGGGAAACTGTTCCCATTTTACATTAATTTGATTTATATGGTAGTTTCTATGGCTGCACCGACCACACAAGTCAACACCTACCTGTAATAAGTCTGTCACAGAAATAAAACTGAACAATACAAATATGAAGAGATATGTAGGGACAGAAAACTATGCTACAGGAAAGTAGGTTGTATGAGGTCTGTTCAGAAATGCCTGTCTTATGTACGGATAATACTGATTACAATTTTTCTTCACAGCTACTTGTTAAAATCACAACAAACCTTGTAGTTTTAGATCCTAGACTTCTGTGCCAAAACACCATGTGCTCCAGCAGGTAGCAACCAAAATCTGAGAAGGGCCCATCATGCAGAAGCAACTTCTGGAAGATTGGCAACTGCCCACCAGAATGCATGATGCCATAATCCATGAGATTGCAACCTAAATCTTCATTGCAAGATTTGTGGTTATCAGAGTGGTTCTGATGAAGATACAAGCCTTCTGAAATGTTACACTGTCACAACATACAGGAACATCTCTGAAGACTTGAATCTTAAATCTTTGTAGCCAGGACACCTCAAATTTCAGCCTTGCTGGTCAAATATATAAATGTAATATAGTGACTTCATACCTGGATGCTCCTCACAACAGGCGACACTGACCATAATGTACGTCACATAAAGCCTAGCTACTTGTTTTAAAGTCAAAACTTACAAACAGAACAAAGAACAATGATGATTCAGTTTTCAGTGAGGAATATGTTGAGCCAACAGTCATTCATGGATACTTTCACAAATCTCAATAAATCGTTAGGTACGCACTCTCTGACATGTTTCTTTGCAAATGCTTGGTTGCATTCCTTTCCATACACTAATGCACTACAGTTATCTTACACCTCTTGAAATAGTACCAGAAAGGACACAATTTTAGTATTCTATGACACATCAGTTTTAAATAACATGTCTAAATACATGTTGTCCTCTTGATAGTAGCAAAGTAGTAATGCCAATATAACAAAGAAAGGCACTGCAATCACCAAAATATTTTGCTTCGATCTCAAAGGACAAATACATAATCAGAGTGACAATACCTCTGCTCACAGCACAACTGTGCCACTAATGACAATATATGACACAACAATAGCCTTCCATAATACTGTCCATGGCCTAATGCTTCTCCTTAAATATGAGGACTGTCATAACTGTTGAGACTCTTAATTATCAGCACACAAAACCCAAACATTTACAACAAAAGTGCACTTTCACATGATTATTGTGTGCAGCTGCAAGAAGTAATTAATCACAAATAAAGCCGAGATAGGAAAATTTATGTCCAAACTTTATACTCTATTTTTTCCTGCCTCTACCTGTGTATAATTCATCTTTCTCTACACAAACCACAGTCTGAGTTTGAGCAAATAAGGTGTCCACATATTACACTAACATGACACAATTCTGCAATCAAATCTTTTACAGGTGGTTTAAATTCATAACTTAAAAAACGTATCCTGACTTCTATATACAACGAGTAAGTATACATACACACACACGCTACCCTGAGACTTCACCTTTTAAGGCACAGAATATAACAAATCACAATGCACTGGAAGCACTAGTTGTTGAAGCTATTTCTACTTCTAAGTGTCAGGCAACGAGACATATATGTTGACAGTCCTGCAGAAGCAGATGTAGCTACAAAACACACAACACACTGTTTAACCCCTCAATGCCTGCCTCTGTGCATTCTATGGGCCTTCAGTTCCTTTCATGCCACCGGCCTGTGCACTGTACAGTTGTAAATGCATTTTACAGTACTTTAACTTTAAAACTCCTCTGTCCTGGGCAGTAGTTGCCATTTACACCCCAGTGACATTGAAGGGTTAAGTTACTGTATTTATGCTAATCATTTGTGACATACACCTTGCACTAACACTTTAATACAATTTCTAAAACCATAAGAATACATTCAAATGCCAAATGTTTTACAAAAAGCACCAGTTTATCGTATAAAAAATTTGTATTTGTTTTTTTGTACTCTGTACCAATATTGCGAACAGGATCTGAGGAATGTTGGTACATTTCTACCAATAACAGTGTCCATCTTATGACCCCATACAAGTAAATTATACTTATTTATAAACTGCATGTACTTGAAAATCTGATACACAGCACTGCTGTGTGTGTGTGTGTGTGTGTCTAAGGCTATTTATTATACAGGATAATTATTTTACCTGACAAACTATCAGCTGCCACTTCCTGTCATCTTTCTTATCATACTGATGTAGCCCACTCAACTGACTGCCCACATGTGCAACACAGGAGCACCAAGAAGTGACAAATGATAGTTGTCACATAAAATAATGAGCCCGTAGTAGAGTTCCTAAGTATCCTTTGAGGAATAACACATGAAAACAGTCCACACTTTGGACCCACATTTGTTAGGGACTCACACTACTTTTGTCAAGAGTTGAAGATCAAAATGTTGTCATCATCATCATCACCATCATCACCACCACCACCGTCGTCGTCGTCGTCATCGTCATCATCATCATCATCATCATCATCCTTTCAACTATTATACCTCCTAAAACCTGTTATAGGTGTTACTTTGTTGAGATGGTTTATCCCACTGCATATATAATGACAATAAAAGACCAATATACTTCATTCGAACACAACTCTATATGATTCAAACAATCAGCAAGTTACAATTGTGACTTGCACGTATCACAGTAGTTATTTTATCTTTGTGATTCTCTTATGCAGCCTGATGATGGTTTTGTTACAAGCCAAAAATCTTCCTGTTGTTTTCAAGGTCTTCCTATACTTGTGCTTCCTTTTGGCTGATACTTCTGAAATCTTTTCTGGAATTCCATCAGTGTGTTCTTTAGTGTCTTCCACATGTTTCTGTCAATTCTGTGAATTGCTGTTTTTTCATGAGTTACTCTTTTCTCTTACAGTCTATGTGTGTGTATCCCACACTTCTGCTCATGAAACACATTTCTGTTGATTTCGATGTGCTGCCGTATTCTTACTGTCCATGATTTACTACAACAGAATGATATTAGTCTAGTGAGTGTTGTGTGCCTATGACTGCCACTCTCTGGTTTGTGGCCAGTAGTTGGCACCTCTTAACAGCTTTCAAGGTGTTATGTATGGTCAGAACATAAACACATAAAGTGACATACACATATCTGAGGGTTTGATTTCTCCTGTTCACTGTCCGTAATTGCCAAGAACACTGCATGGAAGAGAAACTGTCAATAACATGGACAGTCCCTTTAATTGCATCCCTGAGGATATAAAAATATGAGCTCACCATGTAAAGGTCAGCTGGCCAACATGGCCCTCACCTTAAGTGCTGGAATGTGGGAGGGGCACTCAGTCACATGTTACAAGTCACAAAGGGTACGTGGTCAATGCATGTGGGAAATGTATTCTTTTGAAAAAAGAGCATTAATTTGCAATAATTCTGCAAGGCGGTACAGGAAGCTACACAACACAAATAACAGATCTTCTGAAAATACCATGCAGTTCATGAAGCTCCTTTGCATGATCTTAAAGTGGGAGTCCAGTGACAGGCAGTGCAAACAAAATCACTGAGATCATGTGTTTTGAAGAAACAATAAATTCCTACTTCTATTTTAAAGCTGTCCATTCCACACACTTTTTAGATCGATGTATTCTATTTATTACATCAACCAAAAGCACATTATTAATTACGTATGAATGTTAAACACATAGCTCTGACATGTTTCGGTATAACCGTACCATCCTCAGGGAGTGCAACATGCCAGGTTTAAAACCCACTGCCAGTGACAGGCCACTATTTACAAGGTTCCATGGTCTGTAGCAGACTCCGTTGTTGTGATTTGTGCATAAAAGGTACAACTTGTACTGTTTTTAAAAATCTTATGGTTACAACATGATTAAAACATTTCTTATATAATAAATATGATTTGTACAAATTAAAATTATTGCTGCCATTGGTATTGGAAACTTCTAGTAAATGGCATTATATGTTAGTCTCTAGTGTGTATCTCAGTCCACGGTGATCCAATTCTTGGTATATACCATATATATTTACAGGAGCAACTGGTTTTGAACCTGGCACATAGTGCTCCGTGACGAGGGTACACTTCTACCGAAACGTGTCGGAGCGATGTGTTTAACATACAGATGCAATTAATGATGTGCCTTTGGTTGGTAAAATAAATTGAATGCATTGATCCTACTAATATGTTTGGTTAATCTTGACACCATTCTTCAGAGAAATAATACAAGAAGACAAAAATATAGGGACATAATAAAATGGACACTATGTACAGTACTTACACAACAAGCATGAACCTACTGCACAACCCTTAAACAACTGCATAGTTACATGGCGCAAGATTCAGTGACAATACAATACTGTTACAATATTAAGTGCTACCTCATGTATATCCTGATCCTTGCCACAGCCAATAATCTGTTCTCTACGCTCCTCTTCTGTTAAAGCATAATCTGATAGAACATGAAGACCATTAGCTCTTTAAATCCGAGCAACATAAATCATTACCATCACTACAATAACTCACTGTCTGTAGGGCAAAAGACAACAGCCTCATTGATTCACTGACATTCATTAAAAGAAATGGGACAGAGGAACACAACACCACATTACAACATTCCACTGTGAATGGTAGAAAGGCACCAGTTTAATATTGCACAGCCACAAAAGGGCACTGCTCTAAACCATTCATTCACATGTAAAAGTACTGTATGAATGCCACAAAATGTACTGTATTTACAAAAATCTATGTTTCTTCTGCTACTGTCTGCTAACAGGTATCTTCTTCATTGTCCTCCATTTTGAACATTCTCTTTCCTTGCTCTCCATTATTCTCACTACCTGCAATGAGAAAGCAGATTAAGATTTGTGGTTGTCACGGCCGTACTGCCTAAGAGTCAAGTCTTTGTGCACTGTGTTTGACCTTGAAGATGAAGACATTACCATTCTTGGAGACGTCAGGAACTGCACACACAACACAGTGTCACATATCAGAAGACTTAAACTCTATAGGAGTGCTTCCCAATCAGCGTTCTGCGGAGGCCTAGGGTTCCGCAAAACATCATTAGCAATTCCACCAGAAAATGTAGAATAAATAACAATTTTAAAATACCGCAAAAAATTCCCGATTTTCCTAAAAATATCACGGCAAATTTGTGCAGTAATTGGCAACATGGCAATAACATCTGTTAAGCTACCAACTGCCTCTTGGTTCGCTGGTACGTAAAAGTTTACTCATGTACGGGTGGTTCAGCATATGAAAAATTATGTTAGAGGGTCCTCCATAGAAGAAAGTTTGGGAAACACTGTTCTATATGCTGTATTTATGCACAATGTCACTACAGAGATCCACATCCCCCTCCTCAGGTGCAGCAACACAAACACATTTAATTAGAACACCATACCATTACCTGTTTCACACAGAAGATAGGTATCATCACATTATATGATATGGTTAATGACTTATGTGTGTGTACACGCACATGCACGTGTATATTATGCAGGAGTATACTTCACTGGTTTGTGGCTCATTTTACCATTGTGGAAACTGCAGATAATGATGCAAATTATCAACGTCCTCTCTTCCATTTCCAATGGATATTTCACCAGTACTGTCAAACTGGCAAATGTCCATCTGCAATATGGGTGATGGGGCAAAGAAAGACAATTCACACATGTCCCAAAGTTTCAAGTGGTATCAGCATATCACGCACATCCAACTAAGAACTCCAGGTACATTAAAGATGCACCAGCACAGAAAATTTAGAAAACAAGTTATTTCCACATTTTTTAATTCACCAGTAGCTTAGGTGTGAAGCCATCTTCAGGTAAATATTGCAGTAATTCACCATAAACAAAATTCCAAACACGGTCAACAGCCATGCACCCTACAACATACACAACTGCTCCACCCAGCCCACACACGGTCACACTCAATACCACACGTGCACACATAAAGGCCATTATTCACATCGTAACAGTTCGGACAACCACCATATTCACACACACGAACTACCTCTGATAAGCAGAGACTTACATGGCACTGGTTATATAAACATGAGACTGAAATATGCATAAAAAAGGTGATGAGTATATAAAATATCAATAAAATCTTCCTGGGCTGACAGCCACGTCAAGTTGTTCAAATTAACTGTCGCTTATGTAACTGTTGGTTTTCAATGAACACTTCTTAGAACATTACTTCAACACTTGCACGTTTCAACTGTTCACTCCTGTCATTATTAAAGAAAGAACATGCATGATGGCCTTGTTTTATGCCCTAGTTGTATCCCCAAAAAAGTGGGAATAAATCAAAAATAATATTCCCATAAGACAAAAAATACTAAAATAAATGGAAATAAACCAGCCAAGGAGCAGTAAAGCAAAAATGAGAGGATTTAAATTAAGAAGTGATGTAAAATGGCAAGGGGCATTAAAGCAAACAGACATAAAATTGACAGACATAAAATAAGGTCTTGGCTTATACTCGCATCAACCATGGCATAACACAAGAGATGAAAAATACCAAAATAATTTCAATGCTGCAGAAAAAGAAACTAAATAGCATTTCACCCCACTACAGGCACACTGGATGTTATTTGTATCAGCCATGTGTACATCGTTCACTTATGGTAGCAAAGAGGATAACAAAATTATCAGCAAACAAAATAAAATTCCAAATATTTGACATAGTAACATACATATATAACACACGAAAAGATGACTTTCTTAAAAAACAAAACTTTCATTAACATTTCAAAAATGCATTCCTTTTGGCGAGGTCTGAGGTTCTCACAGCGACAGTGCTGAAGATTCAAGTCTCTTTGGACAAGATGCTGTGAGGACAAGCCATCCCCACTTCCAAGGCACTAGGACCTTTCAAAATAAAAGTAACTACTCGCCCAATTAACAACATCACACGCTGAAAGACATAAAATTTCTTTTATCCCTTTGCTTCGAAAATGAAGACACCATGCAGGACTAAATTATACCTACCTCGCTGACTACTGTATTCTCCTGTCCCCATTCGGAGGATGTATGGTATCACACTATCTATCTGCACATTTCCTATCAACCCAGCAAAGAACAGTTCTTCCATCACCTGTGGCTGAAGTGCTCGCAAAGGTGGAAGTCTCAGCAGAAGACGAGGGAATCTATCCCTGTCTTCCGGGAAGGTCTGACTCACATAACTGCGAAGTTCTTGAAATGCTTTCTCCTGAAATTTTTCTACCTGTCTCCTGGTCAATAAGCCAGGATGATCTGCAACAACAAGAGCACTAAATGTATCACTGTATACAAGTTCTTTATAAGATTACTTTTAAATATATTTCCAGGCGGTACTAATTACTGAACTTCTAACAATATTAGCAATACTGACAATACAATGCAAATGCAATGACAGCATCAAGACTGAACTTCTAATGTTCCCTATGCATTGTCTAAACAGTATGTTCATATAACGGCACACAGGGGGAGCAGAGGTGTGGTACCACTCATTCTTCATCTCGGCCCTACAAGGAGCTAAGTGGTAAGCTTCACACTCTGGACACTCGACCCCTGTTGGAAAACCCACCCATACCCGCTGAACTGGAATCTGGGTGGGCCACAGATCCTGTCTGGATATTCTGGAAAAGAGAATTAACTATCTCCCTTGTTAGGAATTAAACATCAAATCACCCAGCCCATACCAACTGATCTATCCTGGCTCCGTTTTCATATACAAAATTTTCAAAATTCATGAGTCACACACAAGAAAAATTACAGGAACAAAAACAGCTATTCCTGTGTAAATGTTCAGGGATATCAACTGTTCTCAAAGCACAACCTATGAAGAACAAAAAGGGGTACAACAGTCTAACAAAAAAAAATCTGTATGGCTGTTCATATGCATACGAACTTTGTATGCGAAGTCACTACAGTGACACACAAATTTCATGTTTCTGAAGACACCATTCAAAACGAATGTAAAATTGAGGAAAAAGAACTTTATGTGGCTACTGAAATTAATTAAACTAAATTAACACAGGCACAAGAATAACACATAAAACAAATTTTCTACCAGTATATTAAGAGGCCATAAAAAAATTCTGGTTCACTACTTAATTCTTCAAAAACTTAAGTATAAAACGCAACAGCAGTGCGTAAGTAGGTGCCTCTACCACACAGGGTTACCCGCCATGTTTCTGGAAGTGTCCAGACAAGCTGCTTCTGAGTACACTGCCCCACTCTGCTAGCCCGAGCTCGAACCCATAGCACCGTAAACAAGGTAAAGCAGTCCCATTACAGGCCTGGACAGCCCCTTAGGGTTCCAGGAGTTTGAGGCTCCTAGATTTCTAGACAGTCGGCACTTGAAGGTGGTAAGGTTGTCAGCCATACCCACTGGCCACGTTTACCCCCCAGGAAATATTCCTGGTACTCATTTCTGTTAGAGGCTGAGTCAACCCCAGGGCCATAGTGCGACCGAAAGGATTATGCCAATGAAAAAATCCACTGACACCATCAGGAATTGAACCTGTGCCCTTCCGGTTTGTAGCACAGTGCCTCAACCAACTGCGCCACAAACGCAGCCCCAGCACCATAAACATACATGAAAACAACAGAAGAGATACAAAACTGTAACCAGAAATCAATTTTCTTATCAATTTCCAATTGACTGTCATTCAAATGACAACAGCACGGCAACTTATGATCAATTATAACACATAATCAAGCAACTTGGTGGAATGAGTATGTGTAAATTCCAGGCAAATTTGAAGTTGTTTTTACAGAAATTTACCCAGGATAAAACTGTGCAAAGAATAGAGTTAAATGTAGATTCAAGGAACGCAAAATCCAAGTTTCATTGAATTAATCGCAGTGCATATGTGTGCTGGTAACATCAGCTGATCAGTAACTACTCCTGTTAGTTTACACTCACCAGCACTAAACAGTGTTATTGCCTTGAGGTATGCGTACTCATGCTCATCGACCTGAAGTCGTGCCATGCCATTCACATACTCCTGCAATCTGCAGATGTGGTCTGTCACCTGCAATACACACAAAAGCACCAGTACAGACAATGCATACAACATGTCATACTGGAATGAAATAATGACACATATTGGGTTTCAAGTATATATTACACGGGGCTGCAACTGCTAATACCATGTTTTCTGCAGTACACATCCCTTACAATACAACTTAATCAGCACCGCTGCCGCCGCCGCCACCACCACAACCACCACCACCGCCACTACCACCACCACCAACACACCTCTACCGCCACCACATCTGACATGTGACTTTAAAATGCATGAAAAATAATGAGATTGTCTATGACACAATGTATTTGGACAAGACATACAGTACATCTAACCACAGGTCAATAATATATGTTTACTGCCAGCCCCCCCAGGAACTACTGGTTAAAGCTACTGTTTATGTCACGTTACCTGTTTTATATGCAATGCAGAAATCTTCTCTTGCACAACTGTGGCTTGCAGATGGTTTACTATTGACGTCAATATGGTGGGTAATGACAGTACTTCTGAACACTGCGCCAGACCCAGGGCAAAGAGTTCAGCCCAGCAGCCACGCACCAAAACTACGTGGGCATCAGAACTATAACAAGCACATATGACCACACGTGACTGTTAACTCACAAAATTAAATAATATAAATATATGTTTTAAGGCTTTTATGGTGGGAATGTTCAGATGGTGGTCTTCTTAAAGTAAATAAATGCTAAAGATGGAGGCAACGTGTTCCTCTCAAACACAGTGGTCTACCTACCATACACAGCCCACAAAACCACAGTCTCAATAACAACAATCATGCATAACACATGAAGTACACCCTTTACAGGATAAGAAATTTACTCCTACACAATATCTTTAAAACAAAGAAGTTTGCAATACATGATTATCACACGACTTCCAGCTATATGCCAAACTCAGCCTCGAACGTCTTTCTTCCCCAGACTCGGCCCACATGTCCACATGAAATTTTTTATACAGTCAGTCCTGACCCAGCCTGTCTCTTGCTTATATCTACAGCATATCACCTAAACAGAACATAAAGCATCTGGAATTTTTGGTCTTTGTTACATGCTAGTTTTCAAATGGACATTACAGGCTTCATAAATATACCACACATACATAAATTTGAGTACCAAATACATCTTTTCCCCAAAAGTGTTTGGTGCATGAACCTGGATGAAGGCCACATTGAAGGACTCTCTTCCCAGTACCTTCCTTCGGTCTTTGTCAAAACGTCACTTGGAAACAAAGCAAACAAAGGAAGACAATCTCAGTGACATGACAACTTTCGCAATTAAGTTTTACAGACTTTCAAGCAAACATCATGACAAGCAACAAATGTGAAAACAAGTGAAACAGAAGTGCAGCAACCATTAAAATAAAGCAAAGTTTAAGCCATCCTTTTCTAAAGCTATTTGTAAGAAACCTACAATCCATGCCAGACTCATTACATTAGTACTTTATTTCGTTATGTTTGAGCATGTACCATTACGACAGACACCCAGCACCACCCTGTGTATTGCCTCGTCCTGGGGACATGCAACATTAGCAGTGTAAGACTGCCAGAAGCACGTAACGTGTGTGCTGTTCAGTGTTTACAATGATCAGACTTGGGAGATTGCAGGTTCTCACAGCAGTGTTGCTAAGGATTCAGGTCTTCTGGGATATCTAAATACACCTGCAGAGTCACCAATACCTCAGTAATTGCAGCCAAAATAGGAATGTGCCAAAATTCATCCCCCCTCTACTCAGGACCAGTGCGTTTATTCTCTGTGTTGAGATCTGAAAGAAGCTACTGGTATTCAAAAAACATGCAAACGTGAGATTTGAGGTTCTCACAGTACTGCGGCGTTCCTGACCAGTCAAGTCCTCTGGGATGTGCCTGCTGTGTCGCCAAACAAGTGGTTCACAATACTGAGAAGGACCAGATTGCCTTCTTCTTCTATGCTAATACGTTGATAAAGGATTCTTCACTGTTCATGGCGACACAGCTTCACAGCCCAGAACACTCAAACCCACCTTTACAGAACGTACCTGAGCAGCTGGAAAGCAGGAATGCTTCGAGCCCAATGTACTGATAGGAATAATAACCTTGACGCACTTTCACAGATATAGTGCACATTGAGGTAGGCTGGCATAGGACTAGGCGTCTGCAGGTTGAATGGGATATGCTGTTCAAGCAACAGAACACCTTCCAACTCGAACACACCTTCGTTCTCATATTCCACATTCAAACCAAAACCTTCATTTCCATTCAGGTTCTGTAACAAAAAATTACCGGCAATATAAAACAAATTAAATTGTACAAAACAGATAGAAACAACTATCCCAAAGATAAGAGTACCATCATAAGCCCAAATAAAAGGCAAAGCCCACCACCCCACCCCCTCCGGAAATAGCCACACAGAAAGGTAAGGATCACCTTATAAGTGAGGCCCTAATGGCATTTCCCAGCAACATGTCAGCAACACATCATTTCCCAGACAGTAGTAACTAATTAGGCATACTATAGCACTATTCCTTCTCACTCAGTATTCCACAGAAAGCTTTAGTATGGTGTAGGGTTAGTAAACATCTGTAGCTGATGCAAAGTGTGAGCATTCACACACCTACAACAGTAATAAAAATTACCCTCTTCTACGCAATCACCCCATACATATAGTCCATTAACTAAATTTAGTATGGTAAACCAGAATTTTCCTATGTGTTACCAATCAAGCAGAACAGTCATAAATTCCATGATTCTTTAAGGACTGTGCACACAACAGTAACTCAGTACACCAAACTGTGCTAACCTTGGCTACTGTCTCCAGTGCACGAGAAATCAAATTCTTATCTCGTACTAAACTGTAGGCATCATTTATTTCTTCACTTGCCAGAAAACTGTCTGTGGAACCATCCTCTTCAACACTGACTTGACTTGGGGACAACTGATGCACGGTGTCAGCATCTGCAATGAACAATCACCATCTTTTATTCTGCACATATTCAAACAAGTCTTTAAGAGACAAAGACACAATCAACTGACTTCTTGAACGCTCTCCTCAGCACTGTAACGCATACGTACCTTTACCGTTTCTGTGAATTAGAAAATTACAGACTTTCTCCTGATTCATGCATTGCTTCAGAGATATTTTCCCTTTGAAGGGAAAGAAAGTATTTATGTCACCCCAACTTCCCATGCCTCACAATCTTGAACTCAAAATTCACATTTGATGTGCATGTGAATCAGCTGACAAGTAAATGTTGTACAGTGCATGAAAAGAGACTCGTTATTGACAATTCAGGTGTTTTGGAATGTGATGCTGCAGTCTGTGTGTCGTGAAGTTTCAAAGGCACTATGCTCCTTAAAAATGAAGGGAAACACTACTCCAGGACCACCATATCACATCCCAGAAGACCTGAATCCTCAACCACACCACTGACAAAACATCAAATCTTGCAGATTGGGTAGTGTTTTGACATGTGTAGATTCAACAATAAGACTGAAATCCAGGAACAGATGATCAAAATGATGCAACTTGATATTTACACTCTGCAAATTTCATTATTTTGCAGAGGTTACTCTCTTTAAAACAAATTTTTTACAAACATAAAGTTCATACACAATCAGACTGTATTTTAAAAACAGAATTTGTATGGAATACTTTGAAGTTGATTCACATTTCCAGTTCTGCAGAAGCAATTACTATGACAGTTCTGTTTTTTTTTAAGATGGTTGATACACATGAGGCTGTAACTCCACCATATGAACATAAAATGTTTGACACAAGTGTGTGTGAGGAGCACTCAAGTGAACAAAAGCCTAAGCAGCAAAACACTACACAGACTGCAAACTAACCTGTGGTTTTGGAACTCATCAGCCCAAGGTCAGAAAGGCTAAAGGCAGGTGGCAACACTGATGATTTTGAGTCCATGACCAAGTCCTTTCTGATGAAAATCTTGTTTGCTGGATTTGATGAGAAGCCTGATGCACTGTTGTTTATTCCAACTGATGATGAAAACTCCCTCTTCTCAGTCATTGGTTTTCTCTCATGCTGGACGGCTGAAACATGGGGAGCTTGGAATGTTTCTCGTGTCTGTTTCACGCAATGTGACACAGTGCTGCATGGCCTGTACAAGGTGTGAGCCAAAAGTTTCCAGACCACAGCAATATAACAATTTCAGGCTTAACTTAGTTACAAATTGGTCATGTTTCCTTCAAAGTAATCCCGTCCCAGTTTATACAGCAGGCACAGTGCCTCTCTCACAGGTGGAAGCAACTCTGTTTGAATTTCTGTGATATCCTCATATCCTTGTCCCTTTCACTGGATTTTCATCTTTGGGAAAAGGAAAAAGGCATAAAGAAATACGTCACAGATGCAGGAGGATGCGGGGCTACTGCCATTTTGTTTTTGGTTAAAAACTGCTTAACAGATGCAAGTGTGTGGGCAAGCACACTCTCATGATGCAGAAGCCCATCCTGAGTGTACCAATTGTCTGGACATTTTCTCCTGACAATCTCCTCAAATGGCTTTGGAACCCTATGTAGAACTGTTGATTCACAGCTTGGCATGGAAGAATAAACTCCTTATGAAGCATTCCCTCACTGTCAAAGAAAACAACATGCTTTTGAAGTTTGACCTGCACAGCCTTGCTGCTTTTGGGCATGGAGATGATGGCCTCTTCCAGTGGGATGACTGCTGCTTTGCTCCTGGTAAATAAACATAAATAAGGCTGCTTTGTTTCTGATGCATAAACATAAACAAAGTTTTCATTTCCTGTTATGGCCTCAGAAAGGGAGTTTCTGCTGTGGATGGCATCATCTTGCAGGTCCTTGCACAGAGTTGCATGTGTTTTGGTCATCATTCAGCAGATGGGGCACAGATTTTGCAATAATCCACTTCATGTTGACATCCGTGGTAAAAATGTGTCAGCATATAGTGTGCGACAGGCCTAGAATGTTACCAGCACTATGAGTCATACACCATCTGACCTCATGGATGAGTTTCTTCCACATTTGCGTCAGTCTGACTTGACAATGAATGACCTGAATTCAAAATCCTCAACCAAAGATAGGCCACTTTTGAAACATGAATACCATTTCATCAGTGTGTACAGGACACTGCATTGGAGTCGCATGCGGGAAATTGTTTACAGGGCTAATATTTGTTAAATACTCAGTCATAAAGAACATTATGTTTATACACAACAAACAAACTAAAGAAACTGAAAATAACTAATCTTGTTTTAAATTAACTGCTGAATGCCACCTTGAAAATAAAATCCTAAAAAATGAGAGACACAATACAAAATTTTGAGACATTACAGTGTGTGTGTGTGTGTGGGCAAACCCCACGTACACACCTATGAATTTCGTGCCATCATCGTGAAAGGCCTTTGAAACAAGGGTAAAACAAAACATAACACAATTCTCTATTCCTTAATGTCAGCCACTTCACTGGGCTACAGTGATTGCACAATGCACTCAAAACACACACACACACACACACACACACACACACACACACACACACACACACACACACACACACACACACACACACACACACAAACACAATGTGCGTCAATTGCACAAAAATGCAATGTTCTGTTCCAGCAATACTCACAACACTAACTAACAACAAATGAACTCGGTGGAACACAGCACTGCACAGCTCCACCATATCCAGTTAGTGCTCCTCACGGCCACTCCAGAAACATTCGGCACACATCATGTATGTTACACAAAGAACATATTATCTTCAATTGTGTACTTGAAATGATCATTATCACTTTACTATAAAAACCAAAGATATCCTCACTGGTACAGCAAAAGTTAAGTTCCCCTGCACTTAACCCATTCAGGACAGGTGCAAGAATGCACCTCGGCATCTGCCGGCTGAGGCCAAGAAGTATCAGGTTTGCGCCTAGTGACATATATTAAAAAAGTAATATTACATATTTTAAGCTGTGTTAGCATGGTCAGTACAGTGACTAAGCTATGGGCCACATGATACAGGGTTTGAATTCCGGTAGGAGTAAGATATTTGTTTCTTCTCCAAAACATTCAGACCAGCTTTGGGGCCCACCCAACTTCCTGTTCAACAGGTCCTGGTGTTCTTTCCCAGTGGTAAAGTTGGTGGGGTATAATGAATGACTGAAGGAATAATGGGTTCAAGCCCTCTTCAGTCCCAGTGCACTTAGGCTTTTCAACACACCCTTTGTGTCCCTTAAACTATATTCTAAGTCATGGCAGCCCTGCCCCTTTAATAAGGTTCCAGATTGCTCCTATGCTCAGACTTCTAACATCCTCAGCATCCAAGGCAAAGGAACACAGATAGTGATGTCTAAGTGTGGCCAAGGTTCCACACTCACACAAAACATAACCTGAGGTTTCTTCCTCCTCTCTGCACCTCCTACATAAAGGACTCTCGACCAGTCCCATTATGTAGAGATGTTGCCACAGGGTGTTATGTCCCGTTACAAGGCCAGTAACCACCCTGGACTGTGTCCTGTTAAAGGACAATAACCTCATGTTAGCAGTAAGGCCAGGGCCCAAGATGAATCCCTGCCCTTCCCAGGAAATGGAACACTGATTAACCAGCCCATAACTTTGTCACTATACTGACTGAACTAAACTACTATAGTTCCTAATTGTTAATACATTCATTTACATGAAGCCAAGAGAAACAGTAGCATCATCATTGATAATACACACTTACAGCAAGAGCAAGGATGGAATAACGAACAATGCCTTGTGAGCTGTTAGCAGGCATCAAGTCACATATGAAATTGCCAGTTTTTAAAATTACATCTCTAAACTGATTTCATACCAAACTGAATTCACAGATAGCCACTACCTTTTCACACCAAAAAACTTTCAATTAAAGCAAGAGCAGTGAAGGTCCATCGTAATATGAGTCATCGCATTGCCAGAACTTGTCGTAGCAGACACTCATCATGGCCAGATTTACAGTTAGCAATGTAAACAGCTCAACCAGAATCAAACACAATATATTAACGAGCATCTCATTATGACTACAGACAGTGCAGGATTCTATCAGGAATTACTGTGAGGTTCCCACATGTACAGGCACAAGTGCCGAGGGTCCACTAAGGCATAACCTGTGCCTTACCAGTAACTAAGACAAGCATCACACATGACACACTCAAAGCAGACAGCCAATTCAAAGTGTCGTACAAATGTATGACTTGTATTCCACTTTCTTTATTACTTCCCTTCAAATGAGTCAAGACACCAAACACATTCAGGAACGTGAGTAATGCTTCAGTTGTATTCCACTTCCTCACAAACTAAACAAGATATCTACAGCAGTTTACACATTTAAGTAAACTCAGCCTGTCAAGCGTGACCTACCCATACAAACCCCTGCCTTATACCACCGTTTCTGAAGTGCACAGTCTGAACAATTTGTGACACACACATTATGAGATGGTTTCATAAATGAGGCATGACATCACACAGGCTTCACATGGTAAAGCAAAGACACCTCAGTGGTCAGACTGCATAGCTTCCACACAGCCAAAATATCACACCAAGTACAAGTGCTAACAAATTTATTAAATCAATGAAAACACGCCTTTTGAACATACATTTTGCATCAGATAAAGTACCTCATAACAGCGTTAAAGGGAAACAAAATGTGAATCTGTTAAGCAAAGCACTGAACAGTACAAAGTATGACAAAAGGAGCTGATCCCAGAAAAAGAAAGGACAGACAGAAAGAAATAAAAAATACCTCAAGTGACCAGAAAGCACACACCACCAAAGTAACTTTTGAGATCCTTACAATCACTTCTCATGCCCATGGCCAGGCACTTCTGAAGGCGGCAGTACTGACAGCGATTGCGATGGTGCTTAGTCACTTCACAGTTCTTGTTCCCTCGGCACTGGTACCCCAACTGCTTACGAATTGAGCGCTTAAAAAATCCTTTACAACCTTCGCAGCTAATTGCACCATAATGACGACCTGAAAATAACAAAAAACATAAGAAATATTGTAAAACAGCGTGTTCCTTTGTCAGCACACACTCAGGGGCTCCACCAGTAAGACAGAGCTGACCAATAATGCATGATATCACTTCATGTTGGCAGTGTTTATGTTTATGAAACTCACAGCACAACTGGCTATAAGATTAAATTACTCCGTACCTCACACACAAGAGACAAATACAGGACCAGACTCCAACATACCTGACCTCAGTGTCCGTCACTACCATCTTCCAGTTTTTCAAAAGAATGCCACAAAGTACAGCTGTAACAACTGTACTCTTTGTTTAGTTTTAAACAGTGTAGAAGAGAAAAGTCACCAAACAACAAGCAACAACTTGAAAGCAGATATTTAACTCTGGGATAACCAGCTTACACTCAGTGACACTATCATACAAGGAAGACCCTAAATAAAGAAAAATTACCTCTTTGGCACTGGAATTAAATGCCCAGTGTGATGGGCAGCAGACCAGAAATTAAATGGAACTGCATAATAATAGGCAGTTGGCTATACCAGTCGTTCGGTGTTTTGAGCACCACACTGTGTGACGGGCATACCTGACACTGGGCGCCAAAGTGTTAAATCAAGGTACTGACATCTTCTCATACATTTGAATCAGAAACTGAAACTTGGTACATATGTTCACTGCATTATTCGTTGCACACATAACAATGTTCTAAATCGCAGCCCTTCATATACTTCTCTAGTAGACAAACAACACCACAATACCTATTACATTCAGACCACGACTCAAGTCTTCCAGCAAGTGATACTGTTCTGAACACACAATACTCAAACCATCAAAATACACTCCTACTATTTTAAATATTATATATTATAATATGTGTAGACTAGTCCAAGCTGTTTCAATCCCTGCTGGTATCATCAACAGGGATTCTTGTAAGAATACGAATTACAAAAACAGCACTGACAATGTACGTACATGTTAAAAAGGCATCAAAAATGATCAGTTAAACTGCAGGCAGTTCTGTAGTGGATCCCTGGTCTATGTACTGGAGATTGGCTGTTTATACACGGACATCTTGCTACCAGCATGTTGAAGGATCATGGTTACTACGTCATCAGGGCCAAGCATTTCTTTGAAATGACAGCAACTACTCACCCGATGCCATAAATAAGACACAGCCTCATATAGTACCATACATGCACAATACACTTATTAATCTTCTCCTTCAGTTTGTGCACTTCCTCCTACATACTACACAACAAGCAAATTGTGACCAGCTTCAGTGCAAAGAACAGAACGATGCTGCTAGCCAATCATGTGCTAGAATACGTCATACTTCATTAACATGCTCAGAAGTAACAACAGAAGCAACAATTAAATAAGGCATATGTGTACTGTTGTACCTGATGCCCTGTCGCCACACACAACACACAGCTCAACACCCAAACATAATGAGCGCACTTTGTCCTGCACCACAAGACCTGTACTCATATCTATGTCCAGCATTTGCTCCATCTACATTGGATAAGCTTCGTGAGGAAGAAGGAAACCAGTCTGAAACAGAACATTGGCTGCATTAGTTGCAACACTTCAATAAAATGAGGTTTAGAACATCCTACCAGTTTTTAGAAAACATAAAAACACTAGTGAATAAAACCAAACAAGCTGCTAAACAAATATATGGACTGATTCATCTAAAAGCATACCCTGCCAGTACACATAGAAACACCAACTCCAGATCTTGTGACTTTAATTTAAATTATTCACCACCAACCCAATGTAAACAAATATTATACACTTATCTAAAAGCATCTCAAACGAACTAAGGAAACATTTGCGAAACAAATAAAAGTGAAACCAGTGCTAAGAATATACATAGCGACAGTCTACACTGAAGGGGTGGGGTGGGGGGGGGGGACAATTGATGTAATGCAGGTTTCAAACAGATTGCTGTGTTGAAAGCATATGAGTCCAAACATACTAACTCCACAGCTCCTGTACACACAAGAAACACTTTCATATGCAGGTGTATAACAAATGTTACACAAACAGGTCTCATAAACCCACCACACACTTGTAAGTCAGCTGCTGCAAGCTGTACCTTCTAAAACACACACATTGCTCAAGCAACGCAAATCAGAAAAAATATACTCTTAAGGGGAAACTAAAGGAACCTCTTATTCAAAAACTGTACTGTAACCAAACCAAACCAAACCAAACCAAACCAAACCAAACCAAACCAAACCAAAACCAAAACCAAAACCAAAACCAAAACCAAAACCAAAACCAAAACCAAAACCAAAACCAAAACCAAAACCAAAACCAAAACCAAAACCAAAACCAAAACCAAACCAAACCAAACCAAACCAACCAACCAACCAACCAACCAACCAACCAACCAACCAACCAACCAACCAACTAACTAACTAACTAACTAACTACAAGTAGCAGAATCCATCTTGAGAAGCTAACAGCTCCTCAGCCAGTCAAGAAATTCCCCCCATTTTATCGAACATAAAGGTTCCTTACCAAATTAACAGCAGCCAGCTACGTGTCCCTGTCCTGAGCCACACCAATCCAGTCTACTGCTTCAAGATCCATTTTAATATTAACCTCCCACCTCTGCCCAGGTCTTCCAGGTTGTCTCTTTCCCTCAGGTCTTCCCACCAAAACCCTGTATGCACCTCTTCCAGCCTCCATACATGCTACATGCCCCACCCACCTCATTAGTCTTTATTTGATCATCCAAATAATATTTGATAAGGAGTACAGATCATAAAGCTCCTGTATATGCATCAATGATATTCTGCTATACACAGTGAACAAATTAGCAGCAGCAGCAGCAATAGCAGTACTAGACCCGAAGCAAAACCTTTTAATGAACCTCACCTGGCTATCTGTGTAGTTTCAATGCAGAAATGTTTTTCACCATTGGAGCAATGTAAGCAGCTCATTATGAAAGCAACACAGTGGGTCTGTCCTTAATTTGCATGTTCCAGTTACGCACTGGCATTGTCTGGTACTGGGCGATCAGTCCTGGAACAATATTACACACACACCAATACACTTGACAACAGCTATACATAAATATGTAAATATTTAAATTGGAAGTAGGGCACTATAGAAGGGCATAACTTTATCCGATTACTCGCATTACTCGTCAGTCAGAACATTCCATACACCAGAAGGCAGCAGAGCACTTGTCACTATTCCGATTTACAGTGGGTGTGGTCCATGAGTTTTACTCAAATGTGTTACTGTTCACATTAGATTCTATTCACCATATTTGAAGGCTGGGCTGTGGAGTCGGTACACAAAAGCTCTGACTCCGACTCCTTCATAAAAGCCCAATATACAGGGTATACACATAAAAAGTATGGTGCGGTTTCAAAAGCTAACAAGAAATTTATTTCTCACCTTACGCAGGCACAATGTACACCGTCAGAAGCGGCAACTGTCCAAGTTTCTCACACGTTAATCACAATCCTTCAATGTGTGCACCCTGGGTCACACAACACACATCCACACGGTAATCAAATTCATCCCAGACTCGGTGTAGCATGTCCGCTGTAATGGTCTGCAGTGCATGTGTTACCCGATCACGAAGTTCCTTGAGGGACATGGGCAATGGTGGTATGTAAATGCTGTCTTTAACGCTGTTTACGTACCACCATTGCCCATGTCCCTCAAGGAACTTCGTGATCGGAAAACGCATGCACTGCAGACCATTACAGCGGACATGCTACACTGAGTCTGGGATGAATTTGATTACCATGTGGATGTGTGTCGTGTGACCGAGGGTCCACACATTGTGATTAACGTGTGAGAAACTTGGACAGCTGCTGCTGCTGATGGTGTACATTGTGCCCGTGTAAGGTGAAAAATAAATTTCTTGTTAACTTTTGAAACCGCACCATTCTCTTGTGTATACCCTGTATATTAATAACGGTAAGCCTATAAAACGTGTCATCACCAGCACGTAAATTATCAGGCTACTGTTTAGACTTATAACCTACATTTAAGTATAAGTCTAATGGTTACTGTAGCTCTCTGGGCTCTGGAATTGGAGTATCTAGGTAAGATCTCAGATTGAGGTTGGAGTCGGTACATTTTTACCAACTCCGACTCCACCTAAAATTCCTTCTGACTCTGACTCCAACTCCACAGCCCTGTTTGAAGGAGGTGCTGGAAATGTTTTGGTGTGACTGACTCATTAACATGCTTCACATCTCACAACATCTTCCACATTGCATGTTAAAGTTTTATAAGTTAAGCAAGCTAACAGGAAGTAACTAATAAGAAGTGAGATAAACTGATGTCCCTGTAGTTTAATTTAGGACATGTTATCTTCATTGGAATGTGAGGTACACTTCCCTAATATAACCCTTGCAATTTTCTATTTCTGATAATTTAGCACTGTCTGCTGTCAACAGACCAACCATGCTGGCTCCAGCAGTAACTCTTTTGACATACTTAGAAGAGCCCCAGTTTGAACCACTGACAACACAATGACTATCCTGACTGTAATTTTTCATGGTTTTACTCTGCCCCTACAGGTACATACCCTGTGACTACCTGGAATTGTGACACAACTACTGCCTTCTGTGCCCTTTCCATTTCATTAAGAACTATAATCCCATTATATAATGCCACATATGCAGTGTTTCTGGCCTTATCATTAAAAATGTGCTATAAATACATAAACATATAGTGTCACAACAACAAGCAATCAGATCCATCAGAGATTTCATTGCTGAAAATATACAGTACATTTCACTGCACACAGACCCAGATTCTTTCGCTAAACACAATGAACAAAGACAGGCAATGTAAGTATAACGTGACACTGAGGGCCGTTTGTGTAACCACTGCTGCCGTGGAGAAGCAATACATGTTACACATTACGAGTGTGTGTCTGTATTTTTGCCGTAGTTACCTGGCATGCAAATCGCATCTTTTCTGCATCATATTATAGTCATCTGTTGCTACTGAATTCTTCCACATTATCTCACAAATGGCACAATTTTTGGGAAAGTTATTGAACATAAAATGTGTATTTTGATTTTCTCTATAACTTTTGTCTGAAATCTTCCCCGTTCTAAGAATTCAGTGAGACATCGTAAATGTACACGTCTTCATGTAAAGTACCCATTATTCTTGCCAGATTTTAATGAAACTTCAACTTTCTCAACAGATTTTCGAAAAAATACACAAATATCAAATTTCATGAAAATCCAACCACTGAAGGCTGAGTTGCTCCATGCAGACAGACACACACACATGATGAAGCTAAGAGCAAGTTTTCATAATTTTGCAAACATACTATTTAGCTTGATGTAATTTAACTTTTCTATCATTGAACAACTACTTGATTTGAAAACTAACAAAATTAAGTTTCCAACAAGGACTCACATGGCTAGATTTAACAAAGGTAATCTTCAAGTTCAATAAAAACGTCAGCTGGCCTCAACTTCCTCAAAAGCTGTAACTTCAATACTTTTCACACACACATATAGCCCCACTCACTCCACTTGTCTCCAAAAAATGACAGATACAAGAAACATCATGGAATAATTAACTTTAATTAAAATCATCACAGCTGATAACAGCTGTTTTGGCATTATATCATGCCATCTTCAGGCAGCTGACATCAAAATTTCTATAAAAGTGACCACAATAAAATAGGTAGCAAAGGGTGTCACCCACCACATGTCAGGCAATACACACCATACAGGGACAGGATCCAATCTGGATCAAAGAAGAATAGATGTTTGTACGTACAGATTTAAGGACAACATGAACATGCATAAGTTTTAACTATTCCAACAAACTCTATTACAGTTTCACCAACACTGTGATATTACATTTATGTATATTATTTTAACCACAAACCTGTAAGATTCTGCACTATTGATATCACAATGTATGTAAGCCCACTGTTACCTATTTTACTGCCATTAAGTTTTATAGCAACTTTGGTGTCAGCTCCCTGAACATGACGTGATATAAAGCTGAAACATGTAGGAGCTAAGTAAAATGATGAACAAATACAGAATAGTGCATTTGTTGGTGTTACCTAAGTTTCTAACATAAGACATACCTGGTTTCTTTCTACACAATGGATACCACTGTACTGCTTGCAACAGGCACACACATTTTCCTGCCACAGACAATCAAATGTGCATGATTGTGCACATGTTCAGCACATAACAAATGCAAGGCACCACACGTTTCACAACAAATGCCATGATTATGTATTAGACAGTAAATGCTATACCTAGGGAACTCTCTTTACATGACCCGAAAGTCTAGATGTGGTCATACTGGAACAAGACAAATACGGCACTAATTTACAGTCACACCTCAAAAGAGATTACATTCCCTGGACCCCATTTAAAGCATTCTATACAGCAATTTTAACTGCTGCTTTGAACTATGCTCATTAAATGTAGCACAAAGTGAACATGTACAAACATCTATAGAAAAGCAAATGTCCCCATGTTTCAAACTAGTTTAATGAACAAACTCTAAGTCCTAACTACATGGAGTAAAATCCTGTACACAGTAACGTCTTCAGCTAGTCAGAAAACTATCCATATTTAATGGAAACTTAACATTCATTACTGCGTTCCAAACAGTCCAGCAGTGGTCCCAATCCCAAGCTGAATGAATCAAGTCCCTGGCCTCCCTTCCTGTTTAACACTATCCATTTACCCACACATCAGCATTCTAAGTCATCTCCTTCCCTCAGATATTCCTACTAAAATCCTGCATGTATCTCTTTTCTCTCTCACTTGCACCACACATCCAGCCTATCTCATCCTTGATTAAATCATCCTAATATTTGTCAAGGAGTACAAATTGTGAAGTACACCAATATTATTCTCCAACCTCCTTTCACTTCGTCCCTCTTAGGTTCAAACATTCTTCTCAGCATCCTATTTGCCAGTAGCCTAAGTTCACATAATGTCTGAGACCAAGTCTCATGCCCATATAAAACAACTGGCATAATTACAATTTGATGTTACTTTATCTTTATATTTTAAGCTACATCATTGGAAGGCAAAAGATTCTGAACTGTATGGCAGCAAGCACTCACCAAATTTTAATCTGCTCTTGATTTCTCCACAACTGCAATTTCTGTTTGTGTCATTTCCAAAGATTGTAATTTTGCCTGCAATTTCGAAAGACTTATTGCCAATTTTATGTTGCAATTGTGTTCTTCTATCCTGGTGACAGGGAACAAATATTTGCTGCACTTAGGTTTTCTCCTCACTCACTTCCAGACTAGCCTCCTTACTATTTAACTAATAGAGATTCTGTGTTTCTCCTTACAGTATTTACATTTCGTCCCAGTAAATTAATACTATCAGTATACACCAGAACGTGACGTTTCACACTCAGTTTCTATCCCACACTGAAAACACTAGAAACGCTTAATTAAGCTTCCTAAAACAAATATCGGTTTATTAAGTACTGTCACTTAACACATAATTAATATTAACTACTAGGGCATATTTCATGGGTGGAATGCGCCAATACACAATACGTATATTACCACCTTTAACTTTTGTGTTTCATTAACTAATCAGATAGGCCTGTTATGTGCTAAGAACTCCACTTTTACAGTGAGTCTTCACTGCAAGAGGTTATCAGCCACACAGCACATTCAACACACTAAAATATGAATGAACATGCATTTCTTGTACCCTTACTCTCATTTAACAAGAAGTCCCCAATTTTAAGTCAATACAATCGCAACGAGTATCCGTCTGCAATGTTATGGACCATGACAGCCCATTTAGAGCAAGAAATGTTGAGGAGAAAACCGAAATACATATTTGGAAGGTGTATCACTCACCTTAAAGAAGTTCTGAACTTTAAAACTGTTATAAGGTGAAAGTTCATGACCTTCACTCACACACACATGCCCTCTTGCGACTACACCGCGTCACGGTAGCTAATGGCAGCTTTTACAAAGTTGCTGATTGGACAAAACAGATCACATTAGGTCAAACATACATATGTAAATAAAGCACGAATACAACCGTTGAGGAACACTTAATGATTTTTTCATAATTACGAAAGCTCGAAATATCTTGCGAAAACTTATGATCCTCCACGGACATTGGATTCAATGTCATTTTCGACATTCTGTCAAATGGTGTGTGCACCTGTCTCCAGGTTTACGATGTTGGCGACATTGTTAGTCGAAACGTGACTCGAGAAGTGGGGTTATGTGCTGCGCTTCTTAGCCGCTAAGTAATATGTTGTAGAGATATGTTCTGTGTTAAGTCTGATTGGCCAGTTCAACCATGGAACGTGGTTAAACAAATAATACATTCTATCCTAAATATGCGTGATACTCTATGGTCTTGACCTGTTATGGTGGGAACTTCAGATCGGCTGCAGCACAGGGGTTAAATAGTCTTGAAAACCACTAGGTAGGCACGCAATAAGGGAAATAATACACCAGTTTAAGAGTCTGCGCTGTGTGAACTCATGGAATTATGGACGGAACTGCACTAAGGATAACGTATTTTGATGTCAGTGACCAATTGTTTCTGTGTTTTTGTTCCAGTCTGGTAATCAAATTATGGGCTGTTAGAATGGCATTGACATCTGAATCATCACCACAAGCATCAAGAATAGGGGAGTGTTAATTTGTCCGTCATTAAACGGTAGATGTGCAATAGGCTTAGAATAAAAACGGCTCTCACAAAGAAGCAAGTATGCAGACGAGGGCTGGAAGTAATGTCGTCCAAACCAAAGATGTAATGAAAAAGGTTATATTGAGTTTAGTCATTATAATTGTATTATGTTGTGTATTGCATCCTGATCGTTTTGCATTGTCGTATTATCCTTACATAAAATACTCTGATATTCCAAATGAGTTGGAACCATCACCACGTGCCATAGCAGTGGTGAAAGAAAGTGCTAAGCCTTTGTGTTTACTCATTCCTAATGGATTAGAAACCTCATTACATCACCCTAATGAATCTGTAACAGAATATGATATTAAACATTTAGCACGGAGGCTTAACATTGAAGAAGGTGGAGCATGGCAACCATCAGAATGTGTATCTCAACATCAAGTTGCCATTATCATACCATTTCGAAACCGTACTGTGCAGCTGTGGATATTTCTGTCTTATATGCATCCCTTCCTCCAGAAACAAATGTTAAATTACCGTATTTTTGTTATTGAACAAATGAAAGGAGCGTTTAATCGTGCCAAACTTTTTAATGTAGGTTATGCTGAAGCTTTGAAAATATTCCCATATCACTGTTTCATATTTCATGATGTAGATTTAATTCCTCAGAAACTGAGCAATATGTATGCCTGCACCCGTCAACCCCGCCACATGTCTTCCAGTGTCAACACATTTCGTTACAACTTGCCATACAAAGAGCTGTTTGGGGGGGCAGTTGCCATACTCCAGAAGCAATTTGAACTAGTGAATGGTTTTTCGAACATATTTTATGGCTGGGGAGGAGAAGATGATGACTTCCACAGCCGAGTAATAAATAGAGGCATGACATTATGTCGCTTTCCACCAGATGTTGCAAGGTACACAATGTTGGCACATTCAAAAGAATTGCCAAGTGAAAATCGCTTTATGAATCTCAAGTCGGGGAGGGATAGGTTTGCAACCGATGGAGTAAACACACTCCAGTATACGATAATGAAGGTGGTGTATTATCCTTTATATACATGGATATTAGTAGATTTATAAGTACAGACGTAGCCGTTGTGGTCACTTAGTTTTCTGTTAGTTTATTTATTTCATAATTGTAGCATGTAATTGGAGAACTAACAATTGCTCAGTGCTCATTACAAAATGATGTACATTTACCAACTTTTGAACTTCATTTACCAGACTGTAATGATTAAACAACACAACATAACTCACATAATAAAATAATGGGACAAGCCAATTTATTTCACTCTCCTACATATTTTGGCCCTGCAGGGCCATCTTCAGGGAGAAAACAGTAGTGGAAATTACTAAAATTATAAAACAGTTATATCCCTACGTCAGCTGACTGAGAAATATAACAGGTTTATAACTGTAGTAATTTCCAGTAATATTAATTGCTGTCCCTGAAGATGATTCCACAGGGCCAAATGAAGTAGCAGAGTTGAATAAACTGGGTTGTCCCGGACTTATTTTATTATGTGTACTGTGTTGGTTTGTAGTCAGTTGTAATTTGTGATGTGAGCAGACAGTGATGATGCAACCGTACACAGTCCATGTACCAGAGTTTATAAGTTTTTGTATTACACATTTTCTGCATTAGCATTATGCTTGGAAAGTGGATCTGCCACCTGCAAACTTATTCTGTGACAATAATGGTAATTAAATTATGGCACCTCCAAAAGAATGTTTGGGGTGAGACGTGAAGTGTTCTTCACTTCCCTCAGTCCGATCCTCTTCTACCTTGTGGTGTAGAGGTGAAGGGTTCTTCCGACTGATTTTGAACTCACCGATGGGTTGCAATAAAATTTGGTATAGGATGTGCACATTAGATGACCATTTGCTCTTATTGTGCACAAACACTGGGATAGAGTTTCAATAAAATTTGGTGCAGGAGGTGCACACTAGAGGATCATTTTGCTCTTGATATAGAGTTGCACCACCAGCTAAATCATATGCTTGTACCATCACATGGTGCACATGAAACTGCATATAATGGAGAAGGCGAGGGACATCATCTGACAACACACGTCACTACTTCACTCACAGCATCTTATGTGACAGCAGGGATAGCATAGTTGTTAACAGTGACTAGGCTCTGGGCTAGACGATCTGGGGTTTGAATCCCAGCAGGGGCAAGAGGTTTCTCTCTTCTTCAAGATGTCCAGACCAGCTCTCGGGTGCCAGGGATCTTTTCTGGGGGTAAAGCATTTGGATTATGAAGGTGACCACTTAGCGCTATCTAGTACTGTTCCTTAGAAGATCAGCTATGCTGATCAACATATTAATTGTGCAATTTTTAATTGTTAATTTGTTATAGTCTCTAAATGTTGTGTATAATTTTCTGACAATCATTGTATAATGAAATGTATGTATACTCCTTGCCTGATTGTGGTACACATTATAAGTACACTACAGTGCAGCATAATAATACTCTCTCAAAATGTCATATAAGTGTCTGATTGTGTTGCAGCCTACAAACATGAATGGAGAGCAATATGATCATTTTTAGAATTTACAATATAATTTTGTAGTGTTTTTTAATATATGCATCATAATAAACTGAATGTATTGCATAAACATTTAAACAGATAACTTGTTTCTCTTTGTCATTTGCAACCTGGAACTCGCGTAATGACAAAGTTCACAACTGCTGTTGGTAAAAAAGATATACGATTGTGAAGCCACATAGTCTGGTAGCTAATTACCAATGTTTCAAAGAATCCTGCTGTCTCTGTCTTCAAAGTAGAAGAATAAACCACACAGGAAAAGGTGCAGAATACAGGGAAAGATGGGGCAGGAGCCAGGGGTGTGAATGGGAGTCCTAAAAGGGAGGGAGAACATTTGCTGCTGGAAGAGCATGGGTGGCAATCAAGGAAAATATTTGAAAAATAGGATTTGAGTGAGGAGAAGGGTTTATCACACTCCATTGGCCTTCAGCTACATAGAACTAACGTGAAGTAATCAAAGCATAATGGTGGTACATGCATGTGCAGTATATGTGAGGAACCCAAACACACAAAGCTGGTTTTTGTTTAGTAATCATGTCTCTTCTTCTTATAAATGCACAAGTCTCATTGTGAAAATTTGAAAATGCTGAATTATATCCTAATCCCATAAATGTCAGCAAATTCAAGTAACTGGTTTCCCATTACCAAAAATCTGTTCTTTCCTTGCATATGATTGGCTTTCCAGGTTAGGCTGCATACAGGAATGAGGATTTTCTGACATCCCAGCAAACATCCTAGTTGCCATCTTCAGGGTGAAAAAATGTGGGGATTATTTGGGAGGGGGGTGTATAGATGTGATGGTGCATGGTGTAAGGGGGGTGGTGGCCTGATTGGTCAGAACATGGACTGCAGTACTAAACACAGGCACTTCTGTACAGCAGTGAAGAGGTGACAGAGAAACAGCATGACAAGCACGTAGGAAAGGATATGAGATGTAGAGGAAGTGAGAAGAGGCGACTGAAAGTCTGTTTTGAGGAGGCAACACAAGTTTTCTTGGTGACAGAGGATCTATGTGTCACCTCCACAGGATACACTGAGCTGCTGTTCAGAAGATGGAGGTGTAGGCAGAACAGGCAAAGCCAGGTTTTGCTTACTCTGTCTCAGTCATTCTGGTTGAAGTTGCAAGGATGTTCTATGTATCCTGGTGGCTTCTCCTCTGATGTGTGGACAGCAGGCATGGATCTTGGCTCTGATTTCTGCCTTGTCAAATTCAGCACTTTGTTTTGCATCTGTGGAGTTTGGCTGCCGTTGATCACGGACTCTTCATGCCTCTCCATGGCTTAATCTTGAAAGCTGATCCAACACAGTGCATGTCAGCTGCAAAAATACTGAAGTCATGTGATAGAATATTCATTAATTGATGTTTTAGTTCATTAAACTGGACTGTGAACAAAAGTGCTGCCTACAGCACTGGCGCACAAATCCCTGGCAACAGATCGCCATGGCAATTACATTTCATACAGTAGCCCCTAATCTTTGTGTATTCTTAGTCTGGAACTTGCTTCATGGCATCCTTCTGGCATCTAGAACTCTGAGATGGTTCCTGGATTTTGGAAAATCTGTGGACCCCTAATATACAAAATTATTTTAATCTGCATTCAGATTATCCCCATTTTTGTCACTGTGCCAACTAACATTACTGTAAATGACACCTGATCATTAAAAACCCCTATTTCTTAAATTATGTGAAATATTCATAATGAGCCCAACTACAGAATAATTTACTTGCCTACCATTATGCTGTCCTCACCACATTGTGTCCAATTTTGTGACCCTCTAACCCTTCCTACTTGTTACGTGAAACTTCAGGATAAACTGTTAACTGTGATAAATATAATTTCATCATGACAAACCATCTTTGACAAACAAAGCATAAGAAAATTTAAAAAACTGCAATGTCAGGACAATTTCTGACATATGGTAGTTCACATACTAGTTCTACAGGTCTGTGAACACCTCAGGTCATACGCTTTACGCACTGCAGTGCTGTGGTTATATAAATGGCATTTATTCTCAAAGAAACCAACAACCTTTCACACCTGTATGCTGTAAGCATTACTTCAAGGTACATGTTTCAGTGCACACAGGCACCATCATCAGCATGGCTGATGCTTGCTTATGCTGTACCTCACAGTCTTTGGAAATGTCTTAGTTTTGGGTACTGCGAAGTCCTTCAGATTTCTGAAACATACTTGCATTTAGTTACCATGAGGATACTTCAAATATCGTAAATATGAGGGTAGTACTTGCCTTTATTGCAGTACACATCCCTGTTTAATAATGTGCAGACATCCTTATTTTGACTATCAGTGATAAGTACGTTTCCCATTTAGTTTCTCATGTAAAAGGTTGATGGTACCAAAGAAAATAGATACAATCCTCAGGTCTGGCACAAACTATAGTAAGAATAACTGTTCTGAATGTTGTAAGGGAAAATAAAGATTTCAGAAATTAAAAAAGTAATTCCATGCAAGGTCTTCTACAAACCTCACAACAGAACTCTGGTAGCAGCACAATGGAAATAAAGTGGGGAAAAGTATCACAGGAAGAAGTGAGAGACAAGTTTTCTTTAGTCATCCATATACACACATGAATTATGTATGCAGTTATACTTTATAATGCATACAAGTTAAAAAAATATTTCACAAAATGCAACTCTGCTAGCATTTTAGTTTTCAACATCACAGGTGGGTATTTCAGCTCTGTGGAATTGATACATGTACCGTTAATGATAACGTACAATCTGAAGTTAATTTCTATAAAAAGCACTCATAACAACGTTTTGTTTTTGTCTTATGACATACCATGTTTACTAATTTTCAGTCACGTGTAAGTTATGATTTTATACCAAAACTGAACCATACGGCAAAATGTGAGCATGTAAGTTGAAACTGAGCAGCATGCTGTTGCTAGCTTTGACACTGCTGCCATAATTATTATTATTTCATCTGACAACTATGAGTTGCCACTTCCTGTGGCTCATGTACATGTCAGCATAGCCCACTCAGCTGACTGCCAACACACATGGCAAAGTAGCAGTGTGAAGTACCAATGATAGTTGTCAGACAAAATGAACCTGTGGAACTTTACCACCATTTATAACAATCTAGCCATAAGTGTGAGTCCTGAAATAAAAATGCAAGAGTAAGAATTCCCTCCTTCAAGGTATGGTTCAAGGTCAAAATATCATTAACACCAGATTGTACTTATGCATATGATTTTGATAATTGATGGTAGACATCAGGTATCACAGCATAATCCAAACCATTATCAAGGGACTGCATAACAGACCAACACTAGTCAATTTCTGTAATTCATGGGATTTTAAAGTTTTAAGATAAAAGCACTGCATGTTTGGGGAGTGATACTCATTTCATGAGGAAATGATAGTGCTGACAAATTTATGTCACTTTGTCTGCAAATCCCAGATCTCCCAGCTGAAAGCCTCAGTGAGTACTATAATCACATATCCAACATTACACCTCTTGCCATGGCTTGGTTCAAAAATGATGCATAAGCACAGAAATGAAAACATTTCCTCCAAATTTTATAAGAACACATTTATATTATTTCCATGATCACAACACATATGCTACTAACAAATTGGGTAACAAGCAGAGCAAGATACATTAACTAAGAACCAAGATGTGTTTTGGCATGACATTAAAATACAGAAAAATGACATGGTTTTTGTACAGGTTGACTGCATGATAAGAGATGACACCCGAAAGGAACACGTGCAATTTGAGCCACTTCAAACACACTGTTAAATGCTACTTATTTACAGGAGCATTCGCTTCATGCTAGCTGGCTATATGAGCAACTGTCTAACTTGACCTGAAATACCACATTGATTGCATGTACAGCTCCTACTTGCATAGCATGAACAGGGTATTTCACTCTGGATTTGTAGCAGATCATAACAATATGCATGTTTATCCGAACTCCATTATGTAACAGAACTCATGCTGCAGATTTGCTTTAATCAGATGTGAAACACCTTGTATTTGGCAGTGCTAAAGAGGGAACCAAAACACACTCACCATATGAAGCTGGTCTTGATATGGATACAAGTCGCTCGCAACGAGTCACAGATACCCTGGGAACTAGTGGAGCTCTCTCCGACACAAAGAAGTGAAATGGACGGTTCCCATTATATGTTGCTATTACAGTTTATAAGGCAAACTGTCAATATGTTAGGTATTGTATGAGCAATAATCTCAATATGAGATTCCTTCAAAATAAACAGTACCATATCTACTCTGCCATAATAAATCACAAAAACAAAAGTATAAATGATCCCACTTTAAATATTTTGCACTTCAAACATAAAGACAGTGCAAGTTAGTGGCAGAATAGGGTGTACTGAAGAATCACTTTTGATGATTGGTAGAATGGAGACTTACAAAAAGCAAATTTAATGTGGTTTAGTGGCACTAAACTTGCAAATTAGCTGCAAGTATCTATTAATAATCTGTGTACCTTTAAACCATGGTCTCTAAAGACATAACACTGTGTAGTGAAAACAACAAGAAATGTTGCAACTGTTGTTCCAAAAATTGAGATTATCAGGAAAACCGGGAGTGGCATAAATCACAATGGACTGTATAGAAATACATACTTTCACAGCGAATGTTCCACTCAACAAAGTGCAAGGAAAACAGATTTTCACTGCACTTCAGAATCAGTAGTGGCCAAATATTCTGAAGAGCACAGCAATATGTTACTCAGTTTTGCTGTGAGTTCTGCCAGGTAATGTCCACTCTCCAACGCACTTCTTATAGACCCAAAAAATTAACTATTTGTGAAACTAAAGAACACGTATGAGTAGACATGGTACTTGCACACCAGATATGGCAGGGTATCGTAATGTTGCAGAACCTGAACACTTCATGGCAGGGTCCTGCACAAGCATAACCAATGTGGCAACAGTGTGGTTGTTTTGCATAATGGCATACATTAATATTAATTAAATGCAATGAATTAACCATGATCTTATGAACTCTTACATTCACCATGAATTTGTACACATGTGTGCATGTGCACAAACACATAATTACACATTCATGTATGTGTATCCTAGCAACCAAGTATTTGTAAACCACAAAAAATAACTTCAGTTTATATCTACTCACAACTAAAACTTCATCACCACCAGCAATTAAAATTTAATGCACTGTGAATCCACACTCTCAACAGTACACATGACAGCAATGTACACTACAGCCAGTCTGTACTCTCAAGAGTACACATGACAGCAATGTATGCTACAACCAGTCCGTACTCTTGACAGCACACAGGATAGGAATGTATGCTACAGCCAGTCTGTACTCTCGACAGTACACAGGACAGCAATGTATGCTACAGCCAGTCTGTACTCTCAAGAGTACACATGACAGCAATGTATGCCACAACCAGTCCGTATTCTTGACAGTACACAGGACAGCAATGTACGCTACAGCCAGTCTGTACTCTCAAGAGTACACATGACAGCAATGTACGCCACAACCAGTCCGTACTCTTGACAGTACACAGGATAGCAATGTACGCTACAGCCAGTCTATACTCTCAACAGTACACAAGACAGCAATGTACACTACAGCCAGTCTGTACTCTTGACAGTACACAGGACAGCAATGTGCACTACAGCCAGTCTGTACTCTCGACAGTACACAGGACAGCAATGTACACTACAGCCAGTCTGTACTCTTGACAGTACACAGGACACCAATGTACACTACAGCCAGCGTGCTCCTGCTACACAAAATATGAACCATAATGTTTGTAACAAGTGTCCTGGAAACAATGCAGCAATTCAAACACCAACAGCAACAATCTGAACAACCAGACCTCAAAACATTCCTGATGGTAGCTCTGTGCAGAAACCTGTCATTTCAAGCACTAAGGGAATCTCTTTAGATATGGAAGGATTCAATTTACTTTCAACTATTGACAATAAACAACAAGTCATTAAAGAACTGGCCAGCTTTAGATCAACATAAAATATAAACATTAAAATAGATTAAACAACTTGACTACCTAACAATGTAATACTGTGACAAGTATTAGCTGATAAGACTGTACATGTTGCATTTATAGAGCAAGGGGCATATCAATATTTGGCCATGTAAAAAAATCTGACCTCATCCAGCATATTAGCTATAGTGTACAATGACTTCTTGACCAAATGTAACTGTAAAATAATGGTAGATAAAAAGTATTTAAATGTATACAGTATAAAACATTCAACATAACTGGACACATGTACATAGAGTTTCATCACCTCAGTATATGGAAGTTCTGTTAGATCCATTTTCAACACACAACTTTCCTCAAGTCTGTAAAACACACTGCAATGGTAGAACAAAGCCAAGTTTTCAGCTTCTATTACCCTGTGCAACTTGTTATTTGTTTTTTTTTTTGAAGGTAAATTCACCATCAGACGAAGGAAACAGAAACACACACTGCCAACAGAAGTATCTAATGCGCTTGTCTCCTAAATGAGACAGAACCACTATCAAATCATAAGTATACATATTAGAATCTCATAAAGGGAAATATATATAAATTTTAGAATACAGCAAACACTGGGACACAAGCACATCTCACTGTACACAGTTCAACTTGTGATCTCTTCTGCTACACTGCATATTAAGTAACTTGCATATTTAGGTGGTAGAATATCACAAAATTTGACAAACATGCAAATACAAAGCTGTGCTTTGATTCTTAAAAAATATTGTACATTTTCCCATTGCACTTTTGTCAGATGTTGCAATGTGCAGACTGGTCACAACACACCACACATTGGTACCAAACTGTCAGATGTCACAATATGCAGACTGGTCACAACACGCCACACATAGGTACCCAACTGTCAGACGCTGCAACATGCAGACTGGTCACAACACACCACACACTGGTACCCTAATGTTTATTTCCACTATGCCAATTCTGTAGCACATTATCAACTTTCATACCACACCAAATTTTTTTTGGAATTCCAAATTTTGGAAGTGAAATATTAGATTTTATCTTTTGTAAATCTACATTTCTGAGTATCACAACAAACTTAAAACCAATTGCACAACTTTATGGGCAAAATTTAACATGCCCACCCACAATTTTACATGTGCTAAGACACAAATTTTAATTAAAATCATATCTTTCTCTCTAATGCCCACAAATGTATAAGTACACTAACGGTAACAGAAACTGAGTGAAGTGGAAGTACGCCTCTTTCTTACACCTTATATGAGGGGTGCACAAACCCCTTGCACCAGGACACCCAGATGTCTAGATTTTGTATGGTGGCACCTAATATTTATGGGTCCTCGGTATGGAATTGGCTGCATGTCACCCTTCTGGCTGCTAGAACTTTAAAGCGGCTCCTAGATTTTTGGAAAACCTGTGGACCCCTGCCTTATGTAACTATTTAAAACTAATTAAAATATGTAATGTACTCTCAGAACACATAAATAAAGCTGGCTGTACTCTTGTAACACATTTGATTCCCTTTGCCATAACACATGCTGTGTAAAGACAACTTCATTCCACTACGTACATTCCACAAAAAGTTCTACAAAATGTAAGTTACCTACTTTCTCACTCCACAATGGCACTGGTTCGTGGAAATTAATAATACTTCACAGCCAAAGTGAAACCACAACTTCCAGCATCAAAACCAACAGAACTGGTGTGTGGCACTCAGTAACAAAGTTACCCCTACTTTTCCCTGTCATTATTTTCACAATACTTTTCCATTTGCGGGCACCTACATGCTGTCACCTGACACTAAGTGTAAGTTTATGTGATTTGAGGTTCTCACAGCAGTGCTGCTGAAGATTCAAATTTCCAATAGTTAGCTGCTGAACTGTAAACCCAAAATGCCCCTGTATGAAAACAGAGGAAGTACAAAGAGATGGATGATAACAGGACCAGACACAAGGGTACATCAGATCAGCACCCTTCTTAAAACAAGAATAAAAACCTGCTACGATAAAAACAAAGCAATGAAAAAGTCGTCTCTCCCCATGCTACGTGTGATTACAGCACTTTTCCTTCTAAGAAAAGCATACGCAGTACAATTCAGAGCCAGCTGAAGATCATTTGGGCATAAAGACACACTATTCATGTCAAAATTTGACCACACAGACTGCACGGACAAACCAATGGTACACGTGGTCAAAACAATAAATTCTGGGACTGATGCTATCACACCTATGAAATAGGAATAAAACTGTTTTATTTTTCTTCAGCGTAATATCACTTTACTGCAAGACACTTTTACACCTTTCTAAAATGTGCATAGAACAGTCACTGATGGTGCCCCAAGTGCATTTAATCCAGCAGTTACATTCTTCTTTATGTCCTTAGCACCCTGAAATCCGCTCATTTCAGGGTGGTTTTCACTTTTTGTGAACAAAACAAGAAGTCCAATTCCCAAGGTCAGGTGAATGATATGGGTAGTTGATCTCCAGCATGCCACAACTTGCCAAAAAGCATTTCACGATGAAGGTACAAAGAACTCATCTACAAGACTCCATGGAACAAACTTCACACAGATCTTATCTTTCCTAAATCTTCACAAAGGATCTGACACATCATGTTCCTGTTAATGTGCAGTTAAACCTTCATCAGTTTTAGTGTGTATGTTCTACGGCCACCAGTTCATGAACAGACGGAACTGTTCAGATTGAGAGCACTTGATGACTGCACACTCATTGGATCATCTTCAAAGTCCTCACATCCCTCTCTGAATCTCTTGAACAATCTAAAGATATGCATACAAGAGACAGCTGTTGCATCCCCCTCCCCCCGAATTCTGAAACGAATGTGATTTTTTCCACTTACTACTGCATGATGACAAAGAGAAACCCAAGTTCCATGTACAGTGGCTACAGATCAACTGACGGGGCTACAGAATTCATTTTACTTACACCTGGAGGTCACAACATAAAGTAAAGTAACTGGCCATGACTGGCTTATGCACTGAACCATGCCTCTGCGATAGCATCAGTCTCAGAACTGTCTGATCACTGCTCTTCAGCATCACTCCTATATACCACTGCCACAGCAAACCAAGATTATGTCAGCCAACCATAATACCACGCCCCTACTACTGTACTGTGATGTTATACGTAGAATGCATGTGTGAAAATGGTTGTATAAGAAACGGAGAAGATTCTGCACTAAATTTCTGCATGCTACAGTACCAAATAGAATAGTATAAATACAGTCATAAATAATTAAAGCAGCTGTGGCACACAAAAAATAAGAGGCAGTGAATTGCTCACTGCACAGAATTTGTCTGAAGTTAGCAGTATGCTGTAACATTGTCCCTGAAAGTCCCTCTGACATCCTGTGCAAGAAATCTGAGTTCCAAAATCTGCACAAACTACCACAAACCTCCTAAAACTGAAACCGCCATGTAAAAGTAGCCAGTTGGTATGCAATGCATAAGCAATATAATGCTAAAGACACACAAAAATAAAACCAGGAAGACAATGACAGTTTAAAGGAAATAAAAAACACACACTTCACAGAAGTGCATTATAAATATGTCACACAAGCAACAGGCCCACACAAATAAACAAATAAATACACGTGAATAAACAAAAAACTAATAATCTGCACATGAATAGTTTTTTAAAAAATATGTATCAGAACAAACTTCAATAGTTCTGCAGCAACCACGAAAGTTAACTCATTACATAAGCAATGAAGTCAGGAACTCCCTCAGTTAGATTTACAGCATACAAATTACAAATTAAAACATCACATGGCAAACAAAACATTTCCATCACTGACGTCTCTCCTACAACGTATGTTGCGCTGTCAGATGTGTACACATTTGTCCCTTACTGTTCACAACTGCCACATATTCTGCACCTCAATTCATTTAAATAATCTCACATACCCAACTCCATGCAGCAGGGCCATTCTTCAAAAGCTACTTGTACCTCAGCTAGTCGAGAAATTTCCCACATTTTATGAAAACTGAAGGTTCACTGCCGTGTTCACAACAAACCAGCACTGGTCCCCATCCTGAGCTACAGCATTCCGGTCACACCCTCCCATCCTAACTAACTAAATAACTACATGGCGCAGGGTCCTTCTTAAGAAACTAACAATTCCTCAGCTAGCCAAGAAACACTCCGGACTTCGTGGAATGCAAAGGCTAATTTCCACATTCACAAAAACCTCCAAACTGGCCCCACCTGGTTTCAGATTATAACCCCACAAACCATAACAACTTCTACCCTGATGATCGGGGCAGAATGTTTATCAGAAACACTAGTCCTCATATACCAGAAAATAAGGTACCATAACCCACAAAAGAAATCTCAAATTGAAACCTACAGACCAACAACACAAGGCTTAAATTTCAATGAGGATATGAATTTTCCAAAAATGAACAGACTTGTTAAGGCTTCACATTCTGTTTAGGAGTGTGAATCTTAAAAAAAAAAAGTATTTAAGGAGCCTTAGAGAAAATATTTCATCATCATTGTAAGAGGTGCCCAGATTATCATGATTCTGTGACTAAGTTATTATAAAGACTGTCTCTTTTATTGTATCCCCAGGCACAGTAGCTACAGAAAGTCTGCATCAAACACAACATTCCAAGACAGCTGCTGTGCCCAGGTAAACAATGAAAAAGACACTACATGAATACCACGTCAGACGGTGACGTACCTGTGACTGCAAGTTTCTGCAAAAAAACTGTACAGTTAATGTAACGCATGATCTTTCACATAAGTTTACCCTGTACTTAATGCTTTCAGAGAGCAAAACAGTTCATTAAAGCATAATATGGTTGGGTCCCCCCACCTGCACGGAAACTACGAGGACAGTCTTAGTGCTTGTTCCTGATGTGCATAGCTTACTGCAGTTTAACACATACTGTACATGTACGCTTTCTTCTGTTGGTCCATATAACTGTGAATACAAAAAGGTAAGATAAAGAAAATGATTTATAATCTTCATTGTACACATGCCTAAGACTATTTAAGTACAGATATCCCTAGACAGATCTGTTCAGTCAGTGAAAAATATAGGTAACAAACTACATTCTGACTGTGTACCACGACAGTGTCGAGTGACAACACACAGGCTTCCACTTCTGTCACATGACACCAATTCCTGTCACTGTAAGTGTAAATATATCAGTGCAATAACACACGCAACACAACTGGAAGTACACGTGAACTCAGACATTCAAACAACTGGAAGTACAAGTGAACTCAGACACTCAAACAACTGGCAGTACACATCAACTCAGACACTCCCAACAATTGTTCAGCTTTCATACTATCCTCAATACAATAACAGTTGCCAGAGTACAACTGAAAATAAAATAAAAAGCTGCATTTACATGTGCACACTCACTCAGAAAGTACGAGTATATTGAACTTTTCTTGCTTGCTGTAAAAAGAAAACGCATTATCAAAACCCACCAAAGCTGATGTCCATCCGATCCTGCTTTATTCGATCTAGCATGTGATTTGGAAGATAGCCAGGCTGTGGGTAGGTGGTGTTTGAGTAAGGGGAGGTGTAAGGATAATTTGGACTAGGCATGTGAAGACTATGTGTTGGTGTGTAAGGAAAACCACCTCCAGGTGTACTGCCATAAGACGATGCTCCATGTGAGTACTGACCATACGGGTAAGGAAGGGAATTCATACTTCCCATTGGATTAGTGAGACTGACAGGAGATGTCAGGGATCCCATGGAACTTCCCATACCACATGCCCGTTCCATGATCCCACCACTCATTCCACTTCCAAACATTGCATTTGCTCCCCCCATCATATGACTACCCATAGGATGGGAAGCACCCATCAGATTAGAGTAAGAGTTCACATTTGAGTTCATAGAAGCGTAATTGGAAGCTAAACTACTGACTGAGAAGGAGCTTGACACTTGACCTCCGACGTCATGGTTTACAGATGCACTGCTGTTTGCCAGTGAAGAGACAGAAAAGTTCATACTAGCACTGCTATGGTGTAAACTGTAACTGTTGGAGGTGCTGACTGAATAATTTGTACTTGAACTGGTGAAATGCGGACTGTAGCTATTTGGATTGCTACTGCTTGAGCCATTGTACTGAGAACCACTGGGATAACCTGAAAGATATGAATCATCGTTAAACTGGCTGGGATGTGTGTGACCAGAGTCAAAATTTTCCTCACCGTTGCTGCTACTTCCTGTCCCATGATGATGAGTCTCTCCCTCCCCAATGCTAGGTATTTGATCCACTAACGACTCCAATCCTGACAAGCTCTTGGAGGAGACATCTTGATTTAAATTACGCTTTGTGTTGTATTCTGGAGTGGAACCTTGTGAGTAGCCTATAACAGAGTGGCTCTCTGATTCCTGTCGGAAATTACTGTAATTCTGGTAAGCCATGTTGGAGGCATCATTAGATGGCGTAGGACTGGCGAATCGACATTCACTTGGATTTTGCGGGTTGTCTGTACTAATATCTTCCTTTCCAGCTCTTGAGGGATTCTGAGGACCATCACTCGTTTCTTCTGGCATGCTTGTAGGAGGCTCAAAATCTGGAGGTCCAATGCTTGGTGAAGTGGGTGATGGAGAACCAAGGTTGTGCTCTGAAGATATAGCTGCACTAATTTCTGAAGACAAATCAGAATGAGTGAATGGTTGAGATGGTTGTGGTGAATGGTTATAATGATGAGAATGGATAGGTGATTGGTGATAAGTGGCTGCATCAGGAGAATGAGACTGACACTGAGGATATGATTGCAAAGGTTGATTATTATATGAAGATATACTCTGTGGGCCGAAGTTGACAGGAGATTGAATGGGAGGTGAGAAACAATTTGGTATAGGTGCAGATGGCTTTGTGTGATCTGCAAGACCATTAGCATTTGCCATCAGATCATCCGTCTTTACCTTCTTCGGTCGACCTCTCTTCTTCTTTGGTGTACCACAAACGTCATGTTCCTTTCTAAACATCTCATTACCTGATTTCTTTACTTCTATGCAATCTGACTTTATCTTCTTTGGCCTTCCCCTCTTCTTCTTTGCTGGAGGCTGTTCATCCTTCTTCACTATTGCATTACTCAAGTCTGTGAGTTCACCATTTGATGGAAGACGGCCATAACCATAAAATGGATGCTCTTCCTTTGGTTCCTCTTTGAGTTCAGGCTCAAAGTAGTTCTTTAATTTTGAATCGGTGAACACGACCTCTGTCTCGTCAAGATCTGCAATAATGCCATTGAGATAATCCCGAAATTTTTTTAGAGCTGCATAAAATGGAACTTTGTCAGCGGCCCGTGGCAGCTGGGCACATCGGGCACTTGATGATGGCATCACCCACATGTACTGCAAGAGAAACAAGCAGTGTCAGTTGTCATAACTTTCATATACTGCTTATCAATGAAGTTAAAGGTAACTAGAAAACCACAAGCAAAATCTAAAGGTTAAACAAGTAAAGTTGTGTGACACTACATGATATTAGCAACCGACAGGGCCACGTTCATCTTAAGGTCCAGGCTGCTCCACCCCCAAAAGAAGTACCACAGACCCGTCTGAGTACGCAGCCAGGTGAGCCCCAAGCACACTGAATATAATCTGAAGTTTGATTCCATTAAACTACAGAACACTGTTTTGCAGAAAGGACAAATGTGACTTAACACAACCTCATTGAAGCAAAACACATTTCCCAGAAAACTTGTACATTAAGCTACAAAATATTCATTTATGAAACCGCCTACATAAACCAAATAAAGACCACCACAAATACGTTTCACACATGAATTAAAAGTAGCACTGAAAGACCACATGTATATGTCTGTCATATGTGCATTTGTTTGGTTTCATAAATGCACATTTTAAGCAAAATACACAGACTAAATAACGTCAAAGTTGCACATTATGCATTCGTGTATTCCTAGCATATGAGTACGTTATAGACTTACTGTATTTGTTCCATCTACAAATTCAGGCTGCCTTCCAAAAGTGAAATCTTTCTTTCCCGAGAACACTTCAAAGATGAGTTTTCCATTAAAGACAGCTATTTTGGGTTTATATTTCTGTAATTTCTCCAACAAGATTTGACTTCCTGTAAAGTCAAAACATATAAAAAAATCACTAAACAGGACCTTTAGTACATAAAATTACTCCGCTATTGAAATAAAAATACAGTACGTACCTTCTTTAATTTCTTTGCGTGTCAAATCAGCACTACCCTTTGTGGCTCTTGCTACCATGTTTGTGAAACCTATACCAACTTGCAGTAGTTTGTAGTCATCATCTGCCGTCATTGGCTCTGGAGTTAGACCGGATAAGTAAAGACACTTCCCTACAGAAAGTGTGGAAAGGTACAATTAATGTCGCGTGAACAATGCCATCTTGCACAGTAATGGGTAACAATTACAAATTACAACATGAATGCATAAACAGAATCAAGTGGTTTTCAAGAAATGGCACTTAAGATTCAACATTATGTAACTGGACAGAGAGATAAACAAAACTTTTAGTATCTTTTGACACAACAGTCATTACGCCAACTTACAAAAGCACTTAAACCCTTTCAGGACTGTCGCCTTATACACACATTTTACTAGGCGCTGTTCATGGCCAGGTGCCTTACTAGCTGTTTTCTGCTTCAAACAATCTGGCCAAATACCGTGCATGTTAAAAATCTTTTCATATATCTCTGTGCTGAGTGTTGTACATTTACACCACTTTTTCCACATGTAAACTTCAGAATGCCAAACCAGTACACTAGGATTTTCTAACCTGCAGGCCGGGCCCTGTACCTGTATGTTATTTAGGTTGTACATCTTGAGAAAAAGTGCAATGCTGTACTGGTATAGCATTACACATTTCTACACATTTTGTATTTATATATTTTTAAATATTTTAAAAATGTATAAAACAATACAAATACAAAATGAGTAACGCTGTTTGAATGGATGTTACCAGGCACAAAATCAAAATACCCTAAGCTCTGCTAACAAATGACCAAGTGTATTCTTGCACCCATCGTGAAAGGGTTGCTGACATCAAATTCAAACTTCCTTTTAACAAAAACCATGCTTATAATATTCTTCATTTATTTGTTTATATTCATGGATCAAGTTGTGGTTAATTCTATTCATTTACACTTATTTACTGAGATATGGTTTGTTCTCTACATAAATGCCTGTCTGTGTAATTCAATGTTCTTGTGGAGCACAGGTTCCTTACATATATGCATACTGACAATTGTCTCCTCTCTCACCACAGTAGTTGTACGCTATACTTTATCATCACGATCTCTCCTCTTCCCTCCAACAATTACGTCAGTCTCTCATTCTATTCTCTGACAAAATCCTATACATGTTGCATCTTGCCGAGTTTATTTTCTCATTTCCATCTAACTTTAAATACATACTGTCCACTATTTTTACCTCCATTTCATCTGCACAGTTTAAACATCATCTTTCATTTTAAATTTCCTTAGAGCCACTTTCACATCTCTTTTCCTTTCCTTACATACTTCATTGTACAAATGCCCCCCCTTTCCACATTCTATCCACATACCATTCACTTAACTCCGTCATCACCTTGAAATAAAACGTACTTAGAGCAACATTGTCTCTTTGCTACAACACTCTAATTCCATATACACACATTGCACTTATATCACTGTTCATCATGTCCATAAGTTGCTCCTTTATTTCTTGTGTCCCATATGTATACATACTTGTATCACGCGTTGTCTACAAAAGTTCTATGTCTAACTTCCTCTCCATTACATTTCCCATCACAATCAAGTGTCACGTGACCACTAATAATTACTTTCTACCCTGAACTCTATTAAGTTGCTACACATCGCTTTAGGTACGAAACCATAATCTGTAACACTTTTTCTGGTTTGATTATGAAAAGTACATTGACACTTTGTGTCAGTTCCATATGCATTCCATTTCATATTTCAAAGTATCTGTCACCAAGTTCAGTTTTTTTCCTTCTCATCACACACTTTATCTAGTTCCATAATATTTATATTTACCACAGTCCATACCCACATTCGCAAAGGTATCACAGGCGTATGGCAGGTACACTTGTACTACGCCCCGGGGCCCCCCCCAGTCAAATGCTCTCTCACATATGTAGTCTTTCAACTCTCTTACAGAATTGAAGTTGTACCATTATGAACTTGGTGTGGGCTCGACCCAAAACCTATACAAGCTTCCATCGATATACCTCTTTCACTTCTTGTACTTATAAGACATGTCCACACAAGCTTCCATATTCACCAAAAATTCTCATCCTCTCTTATCAACATTATTTCCAACATACACAACTAATCCTCAGGGCTTCTATCAAACTTTGATACCTTGCATCTTCCTCTGCAACAGCTAGCACACACACTGCCCTTGCAATTCTCTAACACCACCCAACTTTCTGCAATGCCAAGTGTGATACAAGGAAGTTAAGAAAACACCATTTCCCAATTTGTTTCTCAGCCCTCCTACAGGTTATAATTGTGTATTCAACAAACCTGTCACACTTTTGTTTCTGTATCGATCCATTTCTTGATCCCTTGACCTCCTATCACTCCCTTTCCTCCCTGCCAGTACCACAGCTTCTGTCAGCCAACTTCAAATATTGTATTGCTGTCTCTGCATTTCTACTTCCACTACAAAACTGCCAGCTGGTGAAGAATACCTTCGTCTTTCTCCTTGTCCTCCTTGCAAGGTCCCTCTTAAATCTCAGAGACTCTCTGAGAGTAGTCCTCACAATGCAACAAAACCACATGACACACTATGCAAACCTCTCTCATTCCTCCGGTTTGAGATACTTGTGCCTATTCCATCCTTCTGCTTACATCTGCTTCCTGAGATAGCTCAAATTATGTATCTGTCCATTAATAGTCTGTCTCTTTTCCAAAAGGCTTTGCAGCCCCATTTTCTTGCATCTTTCAAATAAAGAGATCAATGTGTTCCAAACCTCTCTCATCTCTGTGGAGAAATCTTCTATATGAATTACAGTTCCAGCCAAATTTCTGACATGTTTAACACTTGCAGTTTCTTTGTAAAAGGTCATGAAATTAAGCACAACTGGGCACCCTCCTCCTTTCCTTCCCAACCCCACTACACATTCCACACTTCCACTCATTCCCTGTACTTATCATGTTTCGCGAGCACTCCTCCACCACATCCAGAGTTTCTGTATTGCCTTCTTCAAATCCTTCCTCCAGATCAAAAAGTTAGCATATTATTTTATTTTCCCTCTTCTCAATGTCACATCTTAATGTCCAGGTCTCATTCTCTCTCCGTCTGTCATATCTGTCTTGTTCCCAATATCAGTTCACATTCTCCAACTGCCTGTCCAGTCCCTAACCACTTAGTTTGAAATGTCACTCAACTGATCCAGCTTCGGGCCACAAACATCCATTCTTTTTCAACCCAAAACCTCCACGTGTGTTTCTTCCACCTGCTTGATCACTTCAGTTCCTCTTAATTTTTGACACAAGACAGCTGCTGGCTGATTTCACCCACTCAACTTGCACTACCAGACTAATCTACACTCTTTTCACCACTAGTACAATCAACGTCACTAGGTCTAGAAACTACATCTCATTTCGCACCTCTCCAGCTGCCCCTTGACCAACACATTCGTCTCTGCTCTCCACCACAAACCTGCCAACTATACTTAAAACCTCTACCATGAATCAAACACAGCTACATAAATTTAGAGTGATTTTAACAGGTTCCATTTTCTGCAAATCACGGTGGCTGGTAAGTGTACCTAGCAACCTCACGGACACACCTAACCATTTAATTTGTCAGTTGATAGCCTGAACTGTTTTCCCTGCTGAACTTTCTGTTCCCTTTATGTCACTACTTATGTAACACTGCATACATGTAATGTAAAAAGACCAACAATACTTGCGCAATTAACACCCAAACTCTCAGAATCGGTGTTGCATGCTTCTGGTTGACAGACCAGTGTAATGCAATGAGCCTCCTAGTCAATTTCAGGTTAATACAGCTTTCTGGATCATCCAGTGCCAGACATCGCAGCTGTGTTGTGTTGTGCTGTGCTGTGCTGTGTGCATGAGCGTGTGTGTGCACGCTACATGCAGTATTCTTAGAAATTGTTGACAAAAAAAGGGACATACATTCACTAAAAGTTAAGCACACAAACATAAAAGCACAAATACCATGTTTATGCGTTGTCTGCACAACAGCCATTGAACAAAGGGTACGGATTCCTGCTGTAACCATGCTGGATTACTATATGTCGCAATGCAATACAAGAAACCATGTGGAGCTAAGTCATTCTTGAGAAAGCAATAGTCTGTCACACATCTGATATTTGGAGTTCTCACAGCAGCAATGCTGATGATGCAAGTCTTCTGGGAAGTAATCCTGTGTTGGCCAAGCAGTTAAAAGCATGTCACAGGATCACAGTCCCTTCACTGTCAGGGTCAAGCAGTCTAACACCTACTTAACACCTACTTGGAATGCTTGAGTCAGGGTCAAGCAGGCTAACACCTACTTGGACTGCTTGAGTCAGGGTCAAGCAGCCTAACACCTACTTGGACTGCTTGAGTCGAGTCAAGCAGTCTAACACCTACTTGGACTGCTTGAGTCAGGGTCAAACAGTTTAACACCTACTTGGACTGCTTAAGTCAGGGTCAAGCAGTCTAACACCTACTTGGACTGCTTGAGTCAGGGTCAAGCAGTCCAACACCTACTTGGACTGCCTGAGTCAGGGTCAAGCAGTCTAACACCTACTTGGAATGCTTGACTCTGAAGGTACTACAATACTGCAAAATGTCAGGAATCACTTGCCCACCAACACAACATCACATCCCAAAAGACTTGAATCTCATTACTGTGTTAACAAATGCCCACCAGTGGACTTAATCTGAAACCACATGAATCTGGTCCCATAATCCCCTCTACTTCCTTGCTCTCTTTCCCAAGTGGTCCCTTCACTTCACACTTTCAGACTATAACAATGTACACATTTACCATCTTTTGCATGCACGCTACACCTCATCTTTCATTTTTTATGTCACCCTAACAACATCTGCTGAAGAGTACAAATCACAAAGCTCCTCATTACATTATCCTCTCCAGTCTTCTGTTACTTACCCTGTCTTAGGTTCAGACATTCTCCTCACTGTTCTTGTTATCTAGACCAAATGCAATCTCTGTTCTTCGTTTAAAATGAGACACCAAGTTTCACACCCATGGCAAATAACAGGTATGGGTCCATGCAAATTTGGAAAAATACTGTAGCAACATGAAGTCACTACATTTAAAACATGAAAAAGAAGTACATCTGCGAGTCCTGAAGAACACATAGCAAAACTTTTCTCTTTTAAACTGCAAATATCGAACAAAGAGACTTGGGGTTCTCACAGCATGGCCCACAAAGATTCCTGCCTTCTAGGCTGTGATGCCATGTAGCCTGGTAGTGTCATACACATGTTTCAAAGGAACCTGTTCCCTCCATCATCAGGGTAGTAAGTGCCCAATCACTTCCACAGACTACATTGTACCACATGGCACAAGACAGCTGCCTCCAAACCTGCATTTGATCCTGTTTTGTGCCTGTGTCAGAAGTCTGAAAGGTAACATAAATGTGCACGTCTTTGACTGCAGACAATTCTGAGGGCTCTGAAAAATGCACTGTATATATACAACGTATGCTTTCAATCCTCCTTTCAGATTTCATGTCCTTAAAAATTCTCCATTCAGTCATTTGGTCAATAAACTGCTTGAATTCTGCCACCACAGATGCCAATCACAGTAAAGGTAAGACTTCCCTCTGCTTAGTGGACAACATCAGTTTGCAGGATGGTACTGTTAGCACATTAGCAGGTTCAAAAACAGCACTGCACAAAGACAGCTATGCCAAGCGTACTGTAAAACATTTTTAGAAACAATGACAATGTCACAAAATCCCATTTCCTCATCTATCACCCAATAACAGGTCATCTTCAGGTCAACAAGCTGGAATTTTTAATACAATTCTCACCCCCTGTGCTTGGTACATGCACTGCCCTTATCTTTCTCAGTTTGAATGCCACCATAGTTTGGGAATGTACAAATCCTGAAGCTCTTCATTACACAGTTTTCTCCAGCCCCCTCTTCCTTCCTCCACCTTTTTTCCAAATATTTCCCCTCAGCACCCTGTTCTCAGACACCCTCAGTGAGTGTTCTTTCCTAACACTGAGAGACTAGGTCTCAGACACACACAAAACAAGAGTAATATTACAGTTTTGTATCTTACAGCCATCATATTTTTTGATAGGCGATGAGATAAAAACAGATTCTAACCCAAATCATAGCAAGTTCTTGAACTTGGTCTGCTGTTAATTTCCTTGTGCCAGTAACTGTGATTTATTGCCTTTTTCTTTGTGTTAATTAATGCTGATGTTAGTAGCTCAGACTACACAGTCTCAGTGATAGATGAATAAATGAGCAATGAGCATTGGTGGAATGACACCGACAGGGGAAAAGTGAAGCACTCCGACAAAAATCTGTCCCAGTGCCACTGTCTCCACCACAAATCTCGCATGAACTGGCATCAGATGGAACACAGCCCTACGCAGTCAGTGGCCAGCACCTAACCACATGAGCCATGGCCTGGAGCTTCGTTTGCTGCTGTCATTCCAAAGAATATATAAACTCTGCCACATTTACTAGGGACTTATTAAGCAGGAACACAACAGCCAGGAACGCTTCAGGACAAGATTCAAGCCCTGGAATTCCCAAATAAGACATGCATATGCTGACCACTATGCTGCAACCATACTTAATGTTACACATATTCCATGAGGTTGTCTTCCACACATAAGTTTTATTTCCATCTACTGCATGAGGCTACTTTTCATGCTCCCACATGTTTTAGCTACCCACTGTAGCCATCATATGGACCTATAACACTATAAAGACACCAGCAGTGTATCATATGTCAGTAAATGATCAACATACATACATCAGAATTATACACCAGTCATTTGATGCACAGTATTATTAAAATTATTCAGATTAAAGTTAAAACACAGGAGTAGTGTTAAAACATAAAATGTAAGAATGTAAAGAGCAGTCTCCAAACATTGGGTATGTACATACATATATGTGCCTTAGTCTGGCGTTGTATCAGACATTATTGTTCAATATTTCTTAACAAAAATTTATAATTTTAAATTTCTGATATTAAGAGCGTATATGAAATATGTATAATATCTCCATTACATCAAAAACAGGAGATATCTAATACAGCAAGATGTTTGGAGACAGCGTTTTACATTCTAACGCTTTACATTTTAATATTTCCCACGCATTTTAATTTGAATAATTTTTAGCAGCACGGCACATCAACTGACTGTTGAATAAAGCTACTGTACACATGTTACAATTTACCAACATATGATACGCTCCTGGTGTCTTTATATTATAGCTCCCTGACGGCGGCTACAATAGGTGGCCGAAACATGTAGGAGCATAAAAAATATCTTTGTGCAGCAGTTGGAAATAAAACTTGTGTGTGGTCTAAGCTGTAACCTCTAGCAAGTATGAATATCGCACAGATAGATACATTTAAGGGTCTCACTTTTAAAAGAAAGAAATTCATGGGAAGGTGAAATCTTAAAACACACACTACATTTAACCCTTCAATGACAGTGTGGTTTACAGTCCAAAACCGCCCAGGATAGAGAGGCTTTAAATATACAGTACTCTTAAAAGCATTTATGAGCATGCAGCACACCAAAGCTGGCAGTGTATATGAGGAAGCGAAGGTCCATACAGTGCACTGAGGCCAGCATTGAAGGGTTACAGCCACTCTAGAGACGAAGGTGAATCTAATCAGAAATGGAACCCAGGAAACCTCTAACTAGAAACACAAATCAATATAAATACTTGCATTTAGAAGTTTCACAATGTGACCACATAAATTACTTCCGCAATACTGTTACAATAAAATAATTTTCATTTAAATTTCAAAAAATTTTGTATTATATAAAAATCAGCTTTTTTGGTAAAGAAAAAAATGAATTATTTGCAGTAATCACATTTGAATTCAGTGCATGGTGTACTGCATTATGCAAAAAGTCTCTACATGTGTCATACAAGCCTATTTAAACATACACTCGTAGCTAGACAACACAAACAGGGTCACTAAACAAACCACACTCAAACAGGATACACCATGGTATAGCATAAGGTTAGTTCAACATGCAACATTCCTCACTCCACCACCAATTTCTCTTTTATCGATGCTGTTAATTTACTGAAAATGAAAAATTCAGTCAATCCGACTCCAACGTCTGCAATACCGCGTTTAATAAAATGATAACTGACTCAATGGAGCAGAGCTCCAGAGAGGCTAACAGCTGCCAGATCTGCAGTTCTCACAGCTGTTCTATGAGGCGTGTCATTTAACAATTTGCTAAGATTATACAGCACCAGTGATAGATGAATGAATGAGTATGGATCTTTGGTTGAATGATCTCAGATGCAAAAGCCACTCGAAAGTACTCACAGAAAAGCCTCCTCCGGAACCCCTTTGTGCATAACATATCAAAGTCTGACTGACCTGGCATTGAACCCAGGGTTCCTTGGTAAGAGGCTGGCAACTAACAGCCTCAGCCCTAGTACAGCCACACAGTGGAGTGCTGGGAAGTTATGCTGTGCCATCAGATACGCTTCCTAATCCTCCACACACTGGCAACTATTTACCCGTCAACATAGCATAACATCCCAGAAGATGTGAATCTCATAGCTGACAGCTGCTTACCTTCATTAAATGCACAGTTCACAACAGCCAACCACTGGACCAACACCTAAGCCAGCTGAAACCCACCTAAGTGTCTCCCTTCAAGTTTTATGACAAAAATCTGTATGCATTTTGCATCTCTCTTATGCGTACTACACAGCCTCCCCATCTAATCATTCTACAGGTGTTCATACTAGTCACAGGGTTACTCCTGTTCCTTAGGGCCACTCGCCCATCCTTTTGAAGTAAAGTCCCCTAGAGCAGAACATCATGCAGCACGTAGACACTTCACTTCCTCATAAAGGGTGTCCTTTATATCCAGCTTTTTATTCCCAGCTGGGGTAGGCACATTCAGAAGAACAATATCCAGCTTCTTAGTGCCACAAACAACATCCTGCCACTAACACACACCATTCTCTTAACCCCTCATCTGTTTCTTTATATACGAAAACAAAAAGTGCTCAAATGTGAAAGAGTCTACTGGTTCGAGTTCACCCTTGTTCCATGACACATACTCAAACTAAATCTAAACCTCAAACAAAAAGAGACAAACTTATTTTTATTTCAAGAAATGCAATATTGTGAACTTGGTATCCAGCTTAGAACCTGAATAACACCGTCTTCTGGGATGTGACACAGCACAGACTGGTATAAATTTATCAGTGTTTTTGCAGAACCTAATGTCCCGATGCATAACTTTGTGTGGTGCTGAAACTCAAGACACTTTGGAAAGTAGATCAGAAATATGTAAGTTCTGAAATGTGGTGCTGGAAAAGGATGGAGATCACTCTTCAAATAATTCATCCCCATTGTGCTTTTTAACAATTGGAATTACAACAAATCCAGTCAAATCACAACAATTTTATCCTATCATTTTCAATTACATGTTTCAGCCTAAAAGGCCATCATCAGTGCATATACGTGCATGCATGTGTTTCTTTTATTCTTGTGTTCAACTTGACGGTGGCCTTTTAGGCCAAAATATGTAGTTGAAAATAAGAGAATAAAATTTTTTGTATTGACTGGATTTATTGTGATTCTAATTGATGCAGAAGATCAGCTGGACTGATCTTGTCAGAAACGAACATTACATAAAGTAAAGGAGAAGAGGAATATCCTACATAGAAGACAGAGGAGGAAGGCTAACTGGATTGGTCACATCTTGCGTAGGAACTGCCTTCTGAAACACATTATTGAAGGAAAGATAGAGGGAAGGATAGAAATGATGGGAAGATGAGGAAGAAGACATAAGCAGCTACCAGATGACCTTAAGGAAAAGAGCAGGTACTGGAAATTGAAAAAGAAAGCACCAGATCGCACTGTGTGGCGAACTCACACTGGAAGAGGCTACGGACCTACAGACACACTACAGAATGAATGACTGTCTCCATCTTCAGTATGACTTCTGAACTGAAGACTGAGGCAGCAGACTCTTCTAAAATGATGACACAGATCTAACGCCCCACATTGCATCAACTGCCAGGGTGTTCCTCACAGTCTTCACAAGAACCTCAATCTCACGCAAATTGAATAAAACAGCCCTTACAAACGAGAACCCTGAAAACATGCCCAGAACATCTGAGCAAATCCTCATGGTCTGCAACTGGTAACCTAACGCTTTCCTTGTTATACTCAATGTAAGCCCTCGATTTAGCCCCTTCACCCAACTCAAACTCTGGCCAAACTTTTACACCATAAATACTGGTAATAAAACTGTGTAAGTGTGAAATTTATGTAAAACACTGGTACATGTTGATATGCAGCTGTAATGCTGCTACCAACATTTAATTAACATACTATGACACACGCAGTACTGCAGAAGCAAACGCCACAAACATCAAAATATTTACATACATTATAGACAACAGGGTGCCACAACTCTTAGTTCTCCATGCTGCATTACTGAAGATTTGAAAGTAACAGAAAATTTAAGAAAATTTACTTACAATACAATCAGCTCCACATTCACGCACTTCATTCCAAAATGTCATGAAATTAAGACTGAGGTACTGTATTAAAATATTACAAACTTAAAAACAATAAATACAGTAAGAACTATCACAATATCTTACAGAAATGGTTGCCAGGTCCAGCATAGTGATGGCCCTTATAGGCTGCAAACAGCCCCGGGTTGATTCCGATCTGTACCAAGGGAAAAGGTTTAGTATCACTGTAATAGAAATGGATGATTACACTACATTCAGCTTAAAAAGTTACACTCTGCCCCCTGGGAACAACACCTCACCTCCTACTTCGTTTCTAATTCAGACTAATCTCAACCTTATTCTAAACGGTTCCGATGATATTGTATCGCACTCAATATCATCAGGTTTCTGGGCCTGATCCTGGATTCAGATTAGCTCTTTGTAACAGATCCAACTCATTCCATGACTTCCCCACATTTTCACCTAGGACAGAAACAGATGCAGTTTCTCAAATACTGTTTCCTGTTCACAGTAACAGAGCCTCAGACAGATGATGGACAAAGTTAAATAAATCCCATTAATAATAAGTCAGCATTTAAAAACTGTCCACAATTTTAAAACCTGAAGAGTAAACCATGTTCATTGCATTTAACCATATTTATCAAACACCAATAACTTTTAACAGAACAGTGTGCCACAAAATTTTATTAAGATGTGTGTTGACACACTAGCGTCATATTAAGACGAGCATGTTGACACACTAGTGTCATACTAAGACACACACACTGACACACTAGCATCATATTAAGATGCGCACATTGACACACTAGTGTCATATTAAGATGCACATGTTGACATATTGGCGTCATTAAAACACGCATGTTGACACACTAGTGTCATACTAAGATGTCCACGTCGACAAACTAGTGTCATATTAAGATGCGGACGTTGACACACTAGTGTAATCATCAATATCAACTTAGCTAAGCTAGCTAGCTAGGTAGCACCAATGATGACACTAGCATTAGTATAGGCATGGCTATGAGTGCAACTACAACTCGGCCCATTACTTGTGGTGCATATTAGAGGATAAAGTGTACAGTAATGCCTGTTCCACTAAAACAATCTGAAAGAAAAAATGCACTCAGGGTGTAGCATCTGCAATTTCACCTGCACAGCTTCGACATGCAAAAAACAAAGTATTCATTGTGTTTTACATGTGTTTGCCAACAAAGGAAACCATTCCCAGCATCTCTTTTTTAAGTATGGTACATAAATACACAATATTAACTGCAATACACTGAACTAAAATTCTCCAGCACTTTCTTTAAATAAGGTAGACAGTGGGTAAAAACCCAATATTAACTACAATACATTGAAATAAAACGTGTGGAGCCCGACTCATGGTACACAGTAGCAGCAAGCACGACACTGCCTGCTGCCATGCAAAACAGTCTGTGAAGTCACCACCAGTAAGGGCCAGATAAACTATAGGTCCTATGTTATACTGCACATAAACCAGTAGCATACTTATATACCAATATATTATTTACTTTTATTGGACATATTTAAACATTTTTAACAGATATATTGAAAATCATCATCTGTGTATTATGGTGACACAAAAGACCAACTATGCTCAGCTCTTCTGCGCTCATTAGATAATGAACAAACAATAGGGGTACAGTATGACAGTACAACAGCTATGTACAGATATCAAAGAAAGCCAGTGATTCAGTTAGGACAGAAGTACTGCAAAATATTCTGAGTTGAGGCATAACCAAGAAACTAGTCATGGTAATTAACCTATTAGGATGTGTCTAAATAAAACTTACACCACAGTGAGCACAGACAACACTTATGCGGTGAAATTCCTATTCAGAACGGCCTGAAACACGGAAATGAGGGACTGGAAATAATGGGAATCGGCAGCTTCTGTATGCGGATGACAATTAAACAAAAACACATACAATGAAACAAAAAGAAGCTCAAAAATTAAATCAAGATCTGTCCAAACACAACTAAATTCTATTTGTTATATAGAACTACATGTTTTGACCTATCTCAAGTCATCCTCAGGTTCACGTTTCGTCTTTCAAACATATTCAGGAAGAAATATACACTATGGAAGTCCATAAAACACCAAATTATTAAAATTATTAGAATTTGTTAAGGTGATAAACAGGAACATTGCGTGTGGATAGAGGTTCTACCACAACCATTACAAATACTGTTTACATATTTCACTTTGTTTGTCATTCCAAAGTTGTCACAGCATCATCTTGAGGCCGAGTATCTCAAAGTCAATTCATTCCACATTTAATTATGTACATGAATTACATTTGGAAAGAATCGAGATCAAGATACTTGCACTGGAAATGATGCTATGACAAATTTGGAATGACAAAGGAAGTAGAATACATAAACGATATTTGTAACGGTTGCGGTAGAACCTCTATCCACACACACCGTCCCTGTTTACGACCTTAAAACTTGTAATAGTTTCAATAATTCTAATTGAGTTTAATGAACTTAAATAATGCATATGTGTTCCCCAGTATGTTTTAAAGACCAACTGTGAACCTGAGGAAGACCTGAGATAGGTCAAAACATGTAGTTCTATATAACAAATAAAATTTAGTTGTGTTTTGACAGATACTGATTTAACTTTTGTGCTATTAACAACACAACGGGATGACGTACCTTAAAAAAAGCTCTTTTAGGCACCAGTAAGGCAGCTGGTCAGTACACAAAGACAGGCAACTACGTATGTACTCGTGCCTTGTTACCACAGATCGAACTTTTGGAAATAACAATGACCAGTCAAAAATGATGTTCACAAGGAAATTAAGAGCAAATCAAATTCAGGGAATGCTTACTACCATTCAGTTCACAGTCTTGTGTCTTAAATGCATTTAACTATAAACATAAAGACCAAAATGCACAAAAACAATTGCATACACTAAATGCAAATCAGAGATCTGAAATGGGCATATACTAAATACAAATAGAACACATTAACACTTGTGCCAAACGGGTCAGTGGAACAGGTCAAACTTTATGTTTATGTAAAGGCTGATTGTTTTTCAATTTCCATAATTTATTATTGCACTACTACACTACACTTTGTACCCTCCGCTGAAAACAAAATTACACTGTGACAAAGGTGTCCTATTTGTACACACAGACACACCAATGAGAATACTGTAGTAGCATATTTTAACCACTCAAAAAGCACCATACTTACAATGACTATGTCTAAATTCAGAGCTAAATGATCTGGCAGAGTTCGTTTGGAAACTTCTTCTTCTGGCATTCCATTAAAGCGATCATGTTTCTTCCTCTCTTTAAACATTGGAACAAATTTATCATCTTTCAGTTTCTTCTTTGTAAAAGCATCACCATTCAGCAGATTTTCAGTGTCTTCCAACCTCCTGCCACAAAATACAAAACACAGTTCACTGCCAATCTACAGTACTGCAGCAATGAATAAGAGTCCTTTCATAAAAAAGACCATGAAGAACACAAACACAAGTTAAGAACAAGTTCCAAATGCGGACATATAGAACTTGCACAAGAACATTCCAAACAAACAACTGGAAGTTCTCCAAGCACTTTCCTTATCATAAAAAACTTACTATCAGTACAAACATAATGTGACATAAAAATTCAAGAACTACTGATTAATAATGGATGTCATACAAGTAGTTGAGAAGTGCATGTAAAAACAAAGGATTTATGTATAATTATCCCCATGAAAATGTAACAGACTACAACGAACATGCATTGCAAAGGAAATGACAGCTCCCAGACAGTCAATGGGGAAGGCTAGGGGTCAAATCATTAACATTAAATAACAACATGATGCAGAAAGTAAACAGCAAGGCAGAGCCAACTTATGCACAATATTACTGTTTATCAACCTTTGTCTTTTAGTTCATCTCCCTGACATGTTTTGGCAGTGACTATGCCATTATCAAGGGGGCTACTTCAAATTACATCAGATGTGCATTAAAGTATGAAGTATAAAATTTTAAAACTGTTAAAAATCTTCTGCAAAAAATTCATGTGCTTGTTTTGGTGCTACTGTGCTGTTTTCGGCCTGGCATCTCTGGCATTGGACGAAGTGCACCGAGTAGGAGTGTGTACACTTTGTCCGATACCTCGTATGTCCCACGACACGAACGCCTTGGAATTGCGTGCATCAGGGACGCCAAGCCAAAAACAGCACCATAGCACCAAAACAAGCACAAGAATTTTTTACAGAAGATTTTTAACATTTTTAACAGGTTTAACATTTTATAATTCACATTTTAATGCACATCTTATATAATTTGAAGTAGCCCCCTTGATAATGGCATAGTTATTGCCAAAGCATGTCAGGGAGAAAACTAATAGACAAAGGTTAATAAATAGACAGTAATATTGTGCATACGTTGGCTCTGTCTTGCTGTATTGATCATGTGCACAGAAATGAATAACATAAAAAATCAGAAAGTGAGACTTCAACATTCAGTGACACACAGCCCATTATTCACCAAGTAATCACGTAAGGTTCAGAGCAATCCAGTTTTGCACAGTCCAATTTGGTGCTTCATACACAAATTTAAGACAGCCTCACATATTGAAGCACCAAATTTAAGGAGAAAACCTCGTCTTGCATTCGAGTAAATACAGCATTCTCATTTGGAAAGTACGACTATCTAACAATATTGTGCACCATAAAAAAGAAATGCGTAATTACTGCCCTCAAAACGTTCAGACTCATTCCACCATCCATTTCATCTCCTAATGCCTCATGTACACAACAGAATCAAACCAAAATCAAAAGGCAATTACTCATTTGTAGTTCCGTAAAAACATTATGTTTCAGTAGGGTAAGTCTGGACATTTAAATCCTAAGTCCCAGGAACTGTATTATGTCCAGTAAAGTAGCTGTCACCAACTGCAAATGGGTAAAGTCAAACCCATCAATCAAGGAACAACTATTTACCTACGTAAAAATGTATGGCACACATGGTGAGGAAAGTATTCATTGGGCCTGTAGCATGCAATCTTAAAAACACAGAAGAATGTATTTCAACATACGATATGAAAAAGGAACAATCTTCATTCTTATTCTGAGCATTTTGTTACAGGGTGCCTTGCATTAACTCTTCAACAACAGGAAACAAATTAATCCGATCACACTAAAAACTTTATTACACAAGGCGTATGGTACACTCTAGAAAAAGAAATGCAGTTAGTCTCTGGTATCTACTAGTATTGATGAACGTCATTAATGTAAAGAATATTCTTCATTAAGTAGGATTCCGCAGGTCATATAAATTAAATCAGAAGTCTTCAAAAGGTAAATACAGCTCATTTACTCCACTGCAGTATCATTATTCTTCTACATAATCCCAAGCACATTGAGGTACTTGTGCTATTTTAGCATGAGTTCAACATGAATCACCACTAAAGAAACACCTGACAGGTCACCAATTCTGTAATACAAGAGAGTGTAAATTGTTTTTCATTAATGGCTGTGAATGGAACAGCCTGATTTCTACCACACCACATTTCTGAACTTGTGCCAAGATGTGAAAAACGCACAGTGTGTGTGGCACTTTTGTTGAAATATAATGACACTTAAGCAGAATAAATGAGCTACATTTAATGTTGTAATGGTTTTTCATTTAATTATCATGACACAGGGAACCTCACTTACTGAAGCGCCTTTGTATACATGGCACAAGTGCAGTTACTTCATTTGTCAATAAAGAACATCGTTACTCTACACTTTACAGCTGTCCACAAGCCCTGGAAGTGCCTCAAATAATGAAGTCTTTTAAACAGAACAGGGCTGTGCGTCACGAATCTCAGCACACGGCAAAATAGCACAATATGTCTTGAGCTCAAAAGATACAGTTTTCAGTTTCCAGCCATGACAACGACAATTCAAACTACAAACTATTAAAACAAAATTATAACAAATTTAAATATGCAATAAATCTCACCCCTCTTCTAGAGTCACTTTCTTCTTCCTACCACGTTTCTTAGGTATGGCTTGCATAACAAGCGGATGTGTTCTGGGTTGTGGCATAGGTGTTGGATCATCATCCACAAAACTGTACGGATCTTCCAGGGCCTCACATTTTACTCCCATGTTCCCAGCATGATGCATATGATTTAACAGCTTTTGTGTGTCCCCTTGGGGCCTGAGCTCTAGGTCCCCACTGGTCTCGTACCCATCATCGTGAGGTTCTTGCTTCATGGCACCCTCTGCAAACACCGATCTGCAAACACCACACATCAGCATCAGAGCTCTGTCCTAACTTACACGTGGCACTCAACTCAGTGGCACTTACTAACCAAAACTGCAGACATGAAGCTGCAATAAATAAAAAACAGTAAAATTTATGTTGAGCCAAGTGTAAAGGATGGGACATGGATAACACCAGCTTTTACAGTAAGGCAAGTAGATATTTAAAAAAAACACTGAACTGCCCTTTGCAGCACAAGTATTTCAACAAGGCAACAACTGAGCACAAATGTGTGTTCTCCCCTTTACTGTACAAGTGGGGTGAGACACAGCCCTATGCTAATGTGGCCTCAAAATGGCCCCTGATGATAGATGAACACACAGCACTGATGCAGTAAGTGGTAGAAGAAACTGAAACACTCCGAATAAAAATGTTATGCCAGTGTCACCACGCCCACCACAAATAAACACAGACTACCCTGGGACTGCACCAGGGTCTTGGCAGTGACAGAACTGACTGCAGCTATGGCACTACCAACATACATTACAACTGACTGCAGCTATGGCACTACCAACATACGTTACAACTGACTGCAGAAATGCTTTAACAGTAACACGGGGCTGAACCCTGCAGTCAAACCTACAGAACACCAAGCTCGTATTTTGCTTCCGTCAACACACTAGCTATCCTCAGCCTCTCAATGTATACGCTGGGGTGGTACTTGATGTATATGCTGGGATGGTACTTGATGTATATGCTGGGATGGTACTTGATGTATATGCTGGGATGGTACTTGATGTATATGCTGGGATGGTAACCCAAATCAGNTTGATGTATATGCTGGGATGGTACTTGATGTATATGCTGGGATGGTAACCCAAATCAGGCCCATAATGCTTCCTTCCAAACTACATCCAATTCATCATGCTATTAGTTCTGAGTTACAGACAGCGTAATTAAATGAAGACTGTCGAGGCATGTTACTGCTACAGACATAACTCAGCTCATATACCATGCACACAGCATGACACTGCCACAGATAAACACCACTGTTTGTATCACCTGGTGTGTTTCATGCAAAATAATGAGCAAATTTAGCACAGGCCCAACAGTCCTACCCTGCTCCTCTGGCATGCCAGATGATACAGTCTGCACTGTGACGGGGTGTAGCATGGATTGTGACAGTACAGTCTGGACTGTCAAATGGTCTAGTCTGGTTGTCACACGGTATGCTCTGGACTGTTACAATGTAGCCTGGCACGTGACACAGTGTAGCAAGAACTGTAACCAGGTGATATGGTGTAGCATGGATTGTAACACAGTGACATCTGCATCATGACAGCATAGTCTGGATTCTGAAATGGCGTAGTCTGGTTGTCACGAGGTATGCTTTGGATTGTTATAGTGTAGTCTGGATTGTGAAATGGTGTAGAAGAAATTGTGACAAGATTTAGTCTGGACTGTGACACTGCAAATTAAAGACCGCAACAAAATCCAGTGTAGAATGTTCAACAGTGCAGTCCTTCTCATCTTGGACTTCTTGACCCTTGAAAACGGGAATGACACGTTGTCCTGAAACATCTGTAAAGGATTACCACTTGATGCTGCATAATATCCAGAAGAGTGCAGATCACAGTGCAATCTGGATTGTGACACAGTGTACCAAAGATTGTTCCAACATGTTGTCTGGACTGCATCACAGCATAGTTTGGACCAGGGCTGTGGAGTTGGAGTCAGAATCATGGAGTCGGAGTTGGAAGGAATTTTAGGTGGAGTCGGTAAAAATGTACCGACTCCAACTCCAACCTCAATCCGAAATCTTAACTAGATATTCCAAACCCAGAGCCCTGATAGCTAGACTAACCATTACACTTACACTTAGATATAGGTTATAAGTATAAAAAGCAGCCTGATGATTCACGTGGTGGTGATGAAATGTCTTATAGGTTTCCCATTATTAATACATACTGAGATTTTATGAAGGAGTCGGAGTCAGAGTCGGGGTTTTAAAAATTGAGGAGTCGGAGTCAGAAGTTTTGTGTACCAACTCCACAGCCCTGGTTTGGACTGTGACACGATGGAGCCAGCACAGTCAGTATAGTAACGAGGCTACAGGCCAGAAAGTCCACAGTTCCATCCTCAGCAGAAGCAAAGGATTTTTCGCTTCTCCAAAGTGCCCAGACCAGCTCCAGGGCACACCCAGCAGCCTATTCAATGGGTACAGGGCCTCTTGCCCTGCAGGTAAGGCAGCCAGGACATGAAGTTAACCATTCACTTCCACCTAATGTCCAGGTTAAGAATGCATGGAGCTATACTTCTGCTCCCCCTGCATGCAGTTATGTTATGGATAAGGACTTTACCTTTTTACTGCAGTGCAGCAAAGACTGTGTCAAAACACAGTCTGGACTACAGTCGCATAGTTTGGACTGGGTCATGGTGTAGTCCTGACTGAATCCAATATGAGTACAAGTTATTATTGACATACTGGTTTCAATGTAATGAACAAAACACCATCTCTGCATACTGGAGGATGGCACTAAACCTTTGTTTATATGTCTACAGTGTTATTTCTAACATGGTGTGCCCAGCAATCACATTTCATCTGAACTGTTTTCTGTTTCTTTCTACCATATGCAACATTCCCCTAACAATTGCAATTTTCTGTTTCCTTGTTATGTCACATTAGCAAAGAAAATTCTTTAAGTGGCCCACTGACTGCCATTGTAGCCACAGCTAAATGGCAAAAAGTACCTGCTGTTGTAGTGTTACCTCATTTGTGGATCTTCTGTGGTGTATACTGGTGTAAAAATTTAATTCTTCAGTTAAAAAAAAACACAGAAGTGCATAATACTGCCATCTGTTGACACAACAGAATACTAGCACATTCTGAGAATGAAATGCCAAATTGTGGAACAGCCATTTAGACAGTGTGGCTAACATCTCAGAAACAAAGTTAAGAAGTACTGCAGTTTGGTGCGGTCAGACGTGCGTGTGTGATAACAAACATGCCTACAGACCAAATCCATGCACAGGCCACTTTATGTACAGTTTCTCATTCAAAGAATGCGCCATACCATCTGATCCCTTAACAATGTTCACCACACAATTCAAAGGGTTTATTTAATGATGCTGTCAGTTGCTGAAATTACACAATGTCAGTGATAGCTGGATGGAGAGGTGAATGAACGAACGAACGAACGAACGAACGAACGAACGAACGAACGAACGAACGAACGAATGAATGAATGAATGAATGAATGAATGAACAAACGAATATGAAGCATTGGTGGAATGATACTGACAGACAAAAACCAAAGCATTCAGGGAAAAGATGTCCCAGTGCCACCAGTCCCAAATGGACTGGCCTTGGATCACACCCAGTGAGGCTGATGACTGACTGACAGAGTCACTCCACAGCCTTCAGGAGATGTTATACAGGTTTTAATACAAATTGCTCTCTGTGTGATTACGTTTCAAATTCTGTACACTCAAGAAGTCCCACTAACCAGTAGATCCTGTGGTCCCACACACTATGCAAGTATCATTACTGGCAAACAGAATGTCACACTGACTGGTCACATCTAGCCGATACTGAGGTTTCAGAACACATGGAGCCTCATTTCCAGGCCATCCATGCACATTTAACTTCTACCTGCACAGGCATAGTGAATGCTTCCTGCCCATCTCAAATCTATAGGGTCATTATTATATCTTATCTGACAACTGGCAGCTGCAACTTCCTGTTGGCTCATTTACCAAAGTAACATAGCCTGCTCAGTTAACCACCCACACAAGCAGCACAGCAGTAGCAAGTGACAAACAGTAAACTGGCAGATAGAACAGCAGCCCTTTATTAAGAGTCCAATCATGGGCCTACAACCCGCAGCCCACAGGCCATATTATACAGCCTGCAGCTGCATTTGTAAATCATGTATTCATTCATTCATTCATTCATTCATTCATTCATTCACTCATTCATTCTGTAGTCTGTCTCACAAGTTCATAGCCTCTTCCAAAGCAAGTTCTTGACACAGTGCAATCTAGTGCTTCCTCAATTTGAGGCTTCTGCTGAGATGTTGATGAGATCGGTGCTCTTCTGGGATATTACACAGCATCGTGCAGTAATTGTGGTAAACAATTACCACACAACACCACATATCGCACAGTACTGCTTCCCTTTTCAATTTCCAGTATCTACTCTCTTCCTTAAGGTCATCCAGAAGCTACTTACATCTTCTCTCTTGTCTTCATGTCACTTCTATCCTACCCTTTACCTTTCCTTCAATAACATGTTTTAGACGGCAGTTCCTCCTATGCAAGATGTGACCAATCCAGTCAGCCTTCATCCTTTTTACTGTATGTAGGATATTCCTCTCCTTCTGAACTCTATGTAATACTTCTTCATTTCTCACATGATCAGTCCAACTCATTTAGGTGGCTAGGAATACCACTTACTGTTATTTTTCCACCTGCTGTCTGCAAACCAGCCCACAGTAATGGGTGTGACCCTTTGCCACAACAAGGTTGGAGGCCCACGATAAAATGTGTTATACTTTTAAGTCTCACAAAATGCAATTAAGGAGAAGTCACACAAATGCAGCATTACCTTCATTTCATACTGTCTACCTATCAATCGAACATGCTGAAAACACATTCAGTGAAAATTACTTGGACTCATAGACACCTGGATCTAATAATTTAAGATTTTCATAGCGGGTAAATGTTGATGCTGACATTGTTCTTTGATGCTGGCACCCTGTGTCATCAAAACGTCAGAGGAACACACTGGCACCACACAGATGCAAGTTGTGTTATCAACATGTCAGAGCACCATGCTGGCACCAGACCAACATGAGTTGTGATATCAACATGTCAGAGGTGCATACTGGCACCCTAGGTTGTCAACAAGTCAGCACAACATGCTGGCACCACACAGATGTGAGCTGCGCCATCAACATCTCAGAGGAGCAGCTGGCACCCTGTGTTGGCAACAAGTCAGGGAAACGTGCTGGTAACACCTTCAATGTCAAAGCAACAGACACAAGCGGTTTCTCAGACCACAGGAGGAGGAGAGGAGCTACAGCCTTTTCGATGCCAAAGGGAATAGCAAACTGGGAATTCAAGCAAGAGAAGATGCTGCAGTCATGAACGATAAATATGACCCTCACCAGGGCCAGAAACACCTCAATAAACTCCCCAGTTGGGTCCCCTTCCCCTGTAAACCCAAAGCCCTCCTACATTTCAAAATTCCCCACCTTCTTTACTTCCCACTCCACCATCGCTGGTCCTGTTAGGGGTCTTAGAGCGCTGAATACTGATGTCTGTGATTCACTGAAACTGATAAAACCATCACAAACATTGGAATCAGGAACATCGGGAACTGTTTTTCAGTGTAAAATGCCTATTTGGTGCCAATAACCGTTTAGTCCTAGGACCAGTAAAAATATATATAAAATAACTTCACAAAGCATAAAGAGCATAAAAGTTTATTGTAACAGTACAAGGCAGTACTTATTAACTGGAGCAACAAAACACAAAAAGTAACCAACCTCACTTCACAAATGACAGAGCTTGAATGAACTGAATGATCTGTGCCACAGCAGGAGATTGATGGGGAAAACACATGTGGTGATGTGGACTCCTCCCAACTCACCAGAACCAGTCACGAAAGGCCGAAACAACAGTACAGAACTAAAATGGGTGACCATGGGTGACCACAGAAAGGCCAAAATTGAGATTCATAATGTTGACGCTCTCATGTCATATGCACAGTTATTTTTTTTAAATAATCCCACCATCACAACACAGCTGACTTGTGAATAAGCAGTCAGCTATGTGCCCTCTTTGGTCATCTGCAACATGGCCACATACAAACACATGGGGCACATGCTTCTTGTTGACAACTTTGTCTGAAGAAAGCAAATTCAACTTAACTTTTGTAACTTGGCCTTTAATTGGAAATATTTATGACACCCTCAACTTTCTTTCTATGACAGATGGAAGCTGGTTATATAAACTCACAGAACACAAGCCATGGTAATACATTATTCATCAAATCTAATTATCTACGACCAGAAAGCTGGTAAATGTGCACTGTAAATGCTAAACAAATCAGGTTACAATTTTCTGTTATGTCAGAACTCTTAATACACAGCAATACAAGAAAAATATTTCATTACCCGAAAGGCCCTTACAGGCTGTGACAGCTTAGGGGGAGCAAAAGTATAGCTCCAGTCATTCTTAAGCTTGGCAACAAATAGGGGTGACTGGCCAGATTCATGTCCCAGCCATGATACCCCCAGGTTAAAACACCATCCAGCCACACAAACCCACTGAAGAGGAAGCTCAGTGGGCCCCAGGGCAGTTCTAAATGTTTCTGGGAAGCCGAAAATCTTTTTGCCCTGCAGGAATCAAACCCTGGATCATCCAGCCCACAGCCTAGTCACGGTGAAGGCTACACGAACCAGACTGTCATCTTGTTAACCTTACTTGAGCAATCAAGTGCTAAGTTGTGACTAGACAGCAGCAAAACAGAACACACTGAAGACATCTCAGTGAGGGTTCCACAGTCCATTAGATGAATGAAAAACTGGTAGAAGGCTATGGCCACCACATTCTTCAGGTCTGAATAAATTTAAGTTTTAAAACTGGGGTGACTTGCAACAGAAGCTGGCAGAAACAACTCACACACTTTGAAGGCTTTATACAACAATATTCATAATGTTACTGCTGAAACTGTGAAAGGTGAACTTAGATGTGTACAATAAGGTTTCCTGCATAAAGCAATTCATCCCCACTGTGCTTTCACTATAATCAAATTATACGATATTCAGCCTAAATACTGCAACTCATTTATCATACAAAATCAGCTACATGTTTCGGCTAAAACATGGCCACCATCAGGCTGACTTCAAAGACAAGAACGAAATATTCCCAGCTGCATGGTTTTGAGATCTCGAACCCTACAGGTATAGTGTTACATAAAAATACACAACACTGAAATGCAGCCTTAGGAATAAAATTTAAGAAAATTATACAATTACGTTCATACAGAGTTTTAAAAAAGACTGAAGAAATTAACGTATAATAATAAGAGTTTAAAATATTAAAAAGAGGGGATGTGTAGGATTTTCTTTTTTTGGAGACGTGACATGTGTGTATTTGTTTCTTGTTTTCAGTGATCTCAAGTTGGAATGTAGATATTTACTTGAAGAGACTGGTGTCTAATTAGGTTGTTCTCACTGTATTTATATATCCAGAAACATGTAACTGGAGTTTATAGATGTTTATATAACTCAAATATCGATTTCTTCTTAATGTTGTTCCAAGCACATTTTTATGCATATTTTTATAAATGTATGAGCCTCACTTCACGTCATACATTATGGACAGTTTTGGGCACGTCTCGTCCTTGTAGCATCTGAAAGCCATGTACCAACCACTTCCTGTGCAAAGCTAAATTAATTTAACAGAACATTACTGCACTTACCTCCTCATATTAAAAACCCCAATCCCAAGGCTCATCACTGTAAATCAGATACCTAACTCTCAGTTACTCGAATGACACAATTCAGTGGCGCCAACATCTAAACCCACCACTGGACATAGTCAGCGACAACTCTACCACCTTCCACTTTTAAGAAAAATTCCCCTGCAGCACATCTTAACAATATTCTCCCATAGCCTTCTGAACATTTTTTATAAACCTTCTAACATGAAATATTTGTGCAGGTCCTATGAGAATATGCAACTTCAATAAATGTTTATTCATACACAAAACTTGCAAAATATTCTTGTGCTTTTTAAGAGTAACAGACACAGACAGTTTGGACTGGATTGTTTTGTTTGGCTTAGGATCTAACATACACACAGTAGACATAAAAAGAATGCTCACTCCACACGAAATGAAAGTTGAGTACTAGATAGGAAGCAATGTTTCTGTGCGCATAATCCCATTCACAAATAAATGGCATTGATCCCATACAAAAATAATGTGAATGATCACATGAATTGTCAACCATAACTTTAGTTAAATATGCAGCATTTACATCAAATTGCATCAAAAGATAAAGCTGCATAATGAGGATGACATGGTAAATAAAGCATTTTTCTTCATGTCCTAGACATCCTTTCAAATTACAAATGTAATGTAACGTGTATGTGTTCAAGTAAATACTTCAGAAATACTGAAAATAACTGTACATATTACAAATATCCTTTACCGGACAGAATTGTGATGAACTGAAGATTTCTCTCAATTTTAACTTTGTTGCTGTCAAACGTTATGTACCTGGATGAATTTAATTTTATGTTAGGTGTATGCTTACATTTGTCAAATATCTTTCACAGCCCACTTTTAGCCCATATACAGCTTACAAACTGAAAAATACATTGTTAAACAAGCACGTTACCAACCACTGCCGTCAAACACTGGCCTTACGTGCAATGTATACATATATATGCTGGCTTAACCTTGTATCTTACGAGACTGACATCCCTCACCATTCACAAAACGTGTTTCTCACTTGCTACATTTGCTTACACACCACACAGCGCCGATAAATGATAACACACTATTTTTTCCTAAAAACAAATAGCTTTACGGTCACTTCTTCAGTACTGTTTACACTATCTACTCACAATTTAAGGGCTTGTGATTCGGTTCCAGATGGGTCTTGAGCTTCCATACTAGCTCCCAGGAGCGTGGCTGTTTCCCTAAATAGTGTAGCTACCTGCATTGAGAGATATGTCCTTTTAGTTTTTCGAAATTTAGTACTTAACTGCTTCAAAACGGCTTATTTCTGAAGAACATAACACTCCTCCTGCATAATGGCCGTCCATTTAAATATGGCTAACCAAACGAGCATCGAAACCTCACCCTTTCAAAATAGTGAGCTCTTCTGCGATTGGTTAGCCGTTTCGAAGCTCAAAAATCAATATGTGCTATATTCCGCTTTTGGACTACTGCCGTCAATGTTTATAAATAATCACCAACAAAATGATTTTCTCTACACCAAATGTATGCAAGTTAAGAGGAGGGTAAAATATTGGGCATGTAGGATGTTCAAATACGAGTATATGCTCGCATAAAGTAACATAGAAACTCCGCTTTACTCGTTACAGTGTGATGGCTCCGTCACAACTGCACGTCTGTAGATGCATGAAATGTTCCAACATGATACGACCACATCTCTGAATAACATGGACTGCACTGGTCCTTAGTGCCCCGTTTCGCCTTGTACAGAGAACACAACAGTACAAATTAATGCGCCGCGTATTAATCATGGCTGTACAATATAGAATATTCCTCGCGATAGTGGGCCTAATTAAAAATTCTTCAAAAAGTGCTATCCTTGCACTCGTCATTCACAAAAAAATTACCCACGTATCGTAGCTCTGACCAGCCTTGGCAGCAGGTGGTCTTCGAAACCAACGGGTGGGTAATTTTGGATAATGGAACCGTCGCTTGTATTCAATGTTGAAGAGTGCATTTTGGACCCAGCAGTGGTAATTGTAGTTACAGAGAAATTCTTGCAAGCCCTCCGGTGAAAAGGGGCGAACAATAACATGGAATACAAAGAAGGATGAATTTAAACTTGTATTTATGTTCCATAAATCCAAGTACAGGTTGATACCATTGGATATAGAATAAGTCAGGTACACAGTGCATGCTATAGCAGCACAATACGGTTTTCGCTTAAAATTAATGAAATTAAGACAACAAAATATGATCACTGGACACACAACAAGTCAAAGTCTAAAGGGAAGCATATATATATATATATATATATATATATATATATATAGCAACGTGTTTGTGTAATACAGTTTACCTTACAAGAAGATATATCCCTATCTGCAATAAATACCTGTCGTATGTCGACGGATGCACCTTCGGTCCGACACAAATCATTGTAAAACAAAATACTTGCGAAACAAGTAACTTATATATAGAACTACATACAGTGAGAAACATTTGACGTTCTACTCTTTTCAACGGGGACCGGGGGCTCTTGCCATGGGGGTAAAAAGGCGGGGACATGTTGACCACTCACCTCCATCGCGTTTACGAATGAGTGGAGCCCTACCTCGCCTCCGTCTATATGCCTTCACTGCGTGGGACGGGACAATTTTACTTTTTTTGTAATTGCCAGCAACGTGTTCCCCCACAAAAGGTACAAGACAAAAGACGTATTCGCTTTCTACTCATATAACGTTCACACTGTAACTTACAAAACGAATACCCCTGACTTTTATTTCAAACAGGTCGTAAAAACAGAAAGCAGGTGAACTTCTTTAAATAATTCTACGTATGTGTAATAACCGTGTTACTGTTCACAGAGCAGCAGCGTTCTAAGCGTTGAACCACAGTTCACGAGTACATGAAACAACTCGTCAATGTTTTCAAAATGGCGGCGTTGGGATGTGTACGTTTGGTTTGATGACGATTGTTTAGAAATGGATCGTGTTACGTTTGGGGTTTCTCAGACTAAGAGAACCTCAAAATTTTAATCTCGCAGAGATGAAATCGTATTTGATTCTTGTAGGTAACTGGGATGTGTGAAGAAGTTGAAGTGGTGGAGCGTGTACCAATGGGGAATGCCTAGTGCAGCGGTAGTATCAAACCAGTTTGCATCTGACATGCCGTTATCACGCACACGTTCCTTGCTGGCCAACATTAATGGGGCACCATCCAACACCCCCAGTGAGACATACCTGTCTCACATAACGGAAAACAGTAACCATCTGCCACCACTGAAGACAGGCCAGGAACTTCTTGCCCTCCAAGTATCAACTTTACAGATACCAAATCAGCCTACTACTGTGAATCAGTCTCTGCCTTTAGTCAATTCTGCTGCTTCTGATGGAACGAATAGTCCAATTCAAAATAAAAATGGCTCATCGAAACCAAAGACCATGGTTGCTACTCCTGATCAAGTAATGAAACTGTATATGAACAAGCTCACTCCCTATGAACAACATGAAATTTTTAGCTACCCTCAAATCTATTTTATTGGTGCCAATGCAAAAAAGAGGCCCGGAATTGTAGGGACTGCAAACAACTGTGGATATGACAATGAACAAGGCTCATATGTTCATATACCACATGATCATGTGGCATATAGGTATGAAGTTTTAAAAGTGATTGGCAAAGGGAGTTTTGGACAGGTAGTAAAGGCGTATGATCATAAAAACCACGAACATGTAGCTCTGAAAATGGTGCGGAATGAGAAAAGGTTTCACCGGCAAGCACAGGAAGAAATCCGAATTTTAGAACACCTACGAAAACAGGATAAGGATAATACAATGAACATCATTCATATGTATGATAGTTTTACATTCCGAAATCATATGTGCATAACTTTTGAACTGTTATCAATAAATCTGTATGAACTAATTAAGAAGAACAAATTTCAAGGTTTTAGTCTGCAATTAGTGCGAAAATTCTCCCACTCACTCCTGCAGTGTTTGGATGCCCTGTACAAGAATAAAATTATTCACTGTGACATGAAACCTGAGAATGTCCTGCTCAAGCAACAGGGTAGGAGTGGCATAAAGGTATGTATAGTTTCAAAAAATGCAGTGACAGCAGCAATTGTGTATAATAAAGCATATTTTAAAACCACCATAATATTTGTACATCCACTAGTACTGGATATATCAACTACACGCATAACATACTGCGTGGCAATGTCTTGTCACAGTTACTAATACAGGTTCAAAAATTTCCTGCAGGATTTTATGAGGGTCTATTTTCTTAATCGTTATAATATCGGAGAAAATGTAAATGATGATTAATTCAGACATTTCTGTAGATTTCCATATATACACTTCTCATGGTGTGATATCCCTAACCAGTTAACTGATTTAAGCCCAAGTACACCTCAGCATCTCTAATATTAGTGTTCAGAAGCTGTATGGGATGATTTTCTGGTCCCATTCAAGCACTGCCTCATTTCAGCATTATTAAACATTCTGCATTTATGGAATGATGTGAAGTTTCACATGTGCAGGTCAGACTGATACCAATGTGCAGGAATGAAGCAGTGTTTAAGAGCGGGCTTTTCATTGCATACATGAGGAAAAACACTATTCCCACAATTCCTGTTTTTTTTTTTGACATATATCCATAGGACAGGATTCTGATACAAAATGTAACCATGTGAGTCTTGAGTCATTTACACAGAAGTAATTTGCACTCGTATCTTAATGTATACCACTGTTCTTCATAAGGTAGTATGTTTTATAAATGTACCAGTCTAACAAATACTTGTATAAAGCACTGGAAATATACTGTTCAGTGTAAGCAGTTTCAAATAAAATGCAGGGTAATGCATAGTTTCTTTGCCTTAAAAATCAGCCTCAGTATCTTCTGTGAAACATAATTCTTGCTGCTATGCATGTCATGGTCCTTGTTACAATGACACATTGATGTTACAGGTAATCGATTTTGGGTCCAGTTGTTATGAACATCAGCGTATTTACACTTATATCCAGTCCCGGTTTTATCGTGCTCCAGAAGTGATACTGGGAGCACGTTACGGTATGCCTATTGATATGTGGAGTTTGGGATGTATTTTGGCAGAACTGCTTACTGGTTTCCCACTACTGCCAGGTGAAGATGAAGGGGACCAACTAGCCTGCATCATTGAATTGTTAGGAATGCCACCACAGAAACTCCTGGACTTATCAAAGCGTTCAAAGAATTTCATTAGTTCAAAAGGATATCCGCGATATTGCACAGCCACCACTCTGCCTGATGGAACGACAGTGTTGGGCGGGGGACTGTCTCGAAGGGGCAAGACACGGGGTCCTCCAGGTTCCAAGGAACTCAAACGAGCCCTCAAAGGCTGTGATGACCCTCTGTTTTTGGATTTCATCCGGCGGTGTTTAGAATGGGACCCAGATGCAAGGATGACTCCTGCTGCAGCCCTACGACATGCGTGGCTTAGGAGACGACTTCCAAGGCCCCCTGCAGACAAAAATGACACTCAGTCTTGTGGTCTTCGAACATCGTCGTCATCATCCAGAAATTCAAGCAAAACTACCACCATTGGCAGTGGTGGTTTAAGCACCAACAAACTTCGAGTTCAGCTTTCTGATGATCGAGCAAGCACAGTTCATTCACGCCATTCTCATCACTCGACCAAATTACCTCAAATTCCCACCAACACATAACCACTCACTCTGCTTCCAGATGTGTTTATCAATGCCATGTTGTAAAGTGTTTTGAAGCATCAGAGGTTGTATGCATTTGATCAGAGGTGGCCAAAGTGTAGCTTCCAGGTAATTTAGACATAGTTCAAATTTTCTAAAAAACTCACCATTTCTGCCTTGCATTATTTAAAGTATAAGGATGTGAAAGGACTCTCTTTGCCCCCAGATCTTTATTACACAATTTTATCATGATGAGTTGTGTGCATTATGTTGCCTGAAAATGCTTTATTTATTTTAGTAAGTACATAGATGTTGTTTATATTAAGAATTATTGATGCCATTAGTGACCCACATCTGTTAGTTGGGGGTTTATCCATGACATTGTTAGATGCTGGGCAGCTGATGATCTGCTGCGTGTTAACGAAGCTATACGGAAGGTTGCCGCATAGAAACATACCGCTAGGAATGAGGAACTAAGTCATCAGTACTGCCACTCAACAATGAACATCGCTACAAATTACAGATCTTTACCTACTTTAATTATGTGATAATTTTCACTGATGACATTTTCCACTCAACTAGATTCTGTGATCAACCCTTCAGAACACATGCATTTACATCTCACAGTATATTAATGTATAAGATGACATCTAATTTGCATGATATAAACAGCATGTACCGTCCAGCAGAATGTCAATTGGTTTCTAATTCCACAATTTATGTATGAAACAGATACATAAATATTACTTTCATGTACAGCATACCAGATGGAGAAGACTGTACACAGCATTTAACCATTACAAGAGCCCAAAATCTTGCGGTGTTATACCTTTCATTCCATATGAAGTAGTATGTCTCGCTGCATTCTGTCCTTGCAGTATCCACTGGCTACTCAAATGTCAGAATAATGCCACAGAACTGGCTGTCATTCATCACCAATAAGCCCCATTCACCACTGCCATCATCTCCATAAGCTGCTCACTACAAGTGTGGGGTGTACCCTTGCAGGAAATAAAAATAACAATAATCTTATGACAAAGCTCAGATGGGTATGAATATGGTTCTTTCTTCTTGTATGTATATACACGTTCCTCTAACAGCTCGAGCCTCCTGGTTATTTTGTGTTATTACTTTTTAAGATTACTCCTCACATATTCATGCTCTCATTTTGTTATGCCATATAAGATCATTATTTGATCTAACAATTCTTGGTTCACACTTCCTGCCTGCTTATTTATCGCACCAGTGATCTTGCTCAGCTAACTATCCACGCATGGGGTGGGGTAGTGTGATTTTCTCTGTAGAGTAACGATGCACATGTTGGATGAAGTGTTCTCAGGCTAGCAGCCACGTCATATTGCTTAATGGTAAAAAAGCCATCTCTGCCCTCATCATCTACATATTCTTACACAAGGAAAGCAGAAACTTCCTTGAAGTGAAATTGATACTGTCAAACAGCTGCTGGACGTACTGCATAGTTTAAATCATTATTCATACTGAGCACGTAGGTGTTAGAGTTGTAAAACAAGAGACCAACACTTGCACAGTTTTTATAAAATGTTTGTAAAAGATGTTTACTTACAAACCCAACATGTTTCGGTACACATAGGTACTATCATCAGGGGTGGTGTTGAAGATGAAACACTAGTTATTAAACACGGGAGGGTCTGATGCATGCCTTGTATAAGTAGTTTCATCTGAAAACTAAAACACTTGTATAAAAACACTTGAAGTCTTAAAAGCTGATACAAGTCACAAAACACAGATTTGGCCAAAACAATGAAGGTAAAACCAGTGCGTACACTGAAGTTTTCAGGCTTGATGCTGTTCACTGCATAGTGTTGTTTGTAGTATCAAGGTCATTTGTAATGTTTTAGTCCAGTGAAAGGGGCTTAAAAGAATCATCATCATCATCAGTCTGGCACTGCAGTCCAATATGGACCTTGGCCTCCTGCACAATCCTCCTCCACTCCTGTCGATCTTGGGTCTTCTCTCGCCAACCTCAGATGCTCATCCTCCTGAGGTCCTCCTTGTCTGTTATCCATTGATTTCCTGGTCGTCGTCTCTTCGTGCTATGGATTTCTTCATGCAGGCTCTTTTTAGGCATATGATGATCATCCATACATTGCACATGACCCAGCCAGCTGATCCTCCTTGATCTGACAAATCTGACAATGTCAGCATGGCCCAGGATGGATTTGATTTCATGATTTGATGTTGGTCTCCATTCACCATTCAGAAATAGGGGTCCATAGATTTTTGTAACCATTCTCCTTTCAGAGACCCTCAGGGCTTCTTCGTCTGCAGTTCTCAGGGTCCAGGTTTCAAATCCATATGTTACCACCGGTCCTATGATTATTTTGTATAATTTCATTTTGGTTCCCTTAGACAGGAGGTGCGACTTAAGCAGTTTTTTCAGGCTAAAATGTGCACAATGCTGTGCCATTATTCTGGTTATTTCTTCATCTACCTTGTTTTCATTGTTTGTATTAGATCCTAGATAGATTAAATCATTAACACCTTCAAACTGGAGCTCACTAATGGTCAATGTTTCTCTTTCCCTTGGTGCCTGCGAGAGAGAGAGACCTTGTGATACTTTGTTTTGGCTTCATTTGTTTGTAAACCAGGTAAACTTTCTTCCCTCTCTAATGCTTGGAATAGCTACCTGACATCTGCAGTACTACCACTCATAAGGGCAGTGTCATCTGCGTAGCCAAACAGCTGGGTCATCTGATTCACTGTAGTCCCCTGGATATGAATATCCTGGATTGCTCTGTTTAGTGCCAGCTTAAAAGGAGTGGCTGATAATGCATTAACCTGCCTCATAGCGGCTCGAAAACAGAAGCGTCAACTGGCCTGGTATCCCACCATTACTTTACTACATGTCTGAGACGGCGTCATTTTAATCAAATTGATAAGCTTGTGTGGAATACCACACCTCTCAAGTGCCCTCTGTATTTGGTATCAATCGATACTGTCAAAATCTTGTTTGTAATCGATAAAAAGCTTGTGGACATCAATGCCATATTTGTAGCATTTCTCCAGTGACTGCCTTAAGACAAATATTTGTTTGACAGTGCTTCTGCTGGCACACAATCCACACTGGTATTCACTCAAAATCTCGTCAGAGTACAGGCTTAGCTTTCTGACCAATATTGTGGAGAAAATTTTGTATACTACACTCAACGGCATAATTCCTCTATAGTTCTGACATTCCATTTTATCACCTTTCTTAAAAATTAGAAGAATAAGTCCCATATTCCATTCTTCAGGCATTTGTTCTTGTTGCCAAATCTGCATAATCAACTTGTGAACTCGTTCCTTCAGTGCTCTTCTTCCACACTTAAAAAATTCAATCATCAGATTGTGTGCACCAAGTGCTCTGTTGTTCTGCATTTGAGCAATCGTCTCTTCTGCCTCCCCGTATGTTGGTGGTTCTGCCTCTGGCTGTGCTGCATGTAGGTCTTCAAACTGCTGTCTTCTAATTCCTTTTCCGCACCCCCCTTGGAATGTTCAGCCCATCTGTCTGTACTTTTTCCTTCCTCGCCTGTTATGTTGCCTTGTTTATCTTTAAGGAGATTTAATTTTGGCTGATGTTAATTACTCATTTTACTTTCCTGGAAGAACATCCTTTCCTCTTTACCCTCTTTTAATTCTTCTATCTTTCCAACCTCCTTTTTCCAGCCATAGTCCTTTTTTCTTCTGACATATTCTGGCAGCGTTTTTCCTACTTTGTGAGAACAGCTCTTAGTTGTGTCTGGTATCTCTGGAGCATTTTCTGTCGGTTCTTATCTTTCTGCTCTGTCACATCCACATATTCAACATCAAACCATTCGTCATTACATCTGGCTTCCCTTTCCCCAACAACTTCCTCTGTCACCTTATGCATTACTCTTCTTATACTCCTCCACTCTACCTCACTGTTGCCCGTCTCTTCAGGATCTTTCAACTTGTTACTGAGGTGGTTCTCATACTCACTGCAGACTGCTGCGTTCTTCAGTTTTCCAGTATCCCATGTCTTTCTCTGCACTCGGTCACCTTTTTGTACATTTGACAGTCTGTGTCTTAGTACTGCCTCCACAAGGTAGTAGAATCACAATTGGCTCTGTGGCAGGTCCTGACATCTATTATGTTGGAGGAGTGTCTGGCCAAGATGAGGATGTGATCAATTTGATTAATTCTACCTCCGGGTGCTTTCCAAGTCCCTTTATGTATATCTTTTTGTTGGGAACAGGTGCTCTTGATAACCAGTTGGTATGCGGTTGCTAGATGTCCCAGAAGTACGCCATTTCCACTTGTTTCTTCACGTAATGAAAACTTTCCTGCCACATTCTCCATAAAACTTTATTTTCCAATCTTCACATTGAAATAGCCCAAAATTATGATTACATCATATCTAGGTATCCTTTCACATGTTTCCCCTAGGACTTCATAAAATTTTTCTTACTCCTCTTCACTTTGTTCTGCTGTTGGGGCATGTGCTGATATGAGGGTCATATTTCTAAACTGTCCCCTTAACCCAACTTTGCATATTCTTTTGTTAATTGTATCATGTCCAAGTAAACTTATCCTTATATTCTTGTTAATTAAGAAGCCAGCACCAAGTTGTTCACCTCTTCTACTTGGGGGTCACTGTGTATCAGGGTGAAGTTCTTATCTGTTCGTCCTTGTCCATTCCATCTTATCTCCTGTAATGCAGCTGTACCAACATTAAATTTGTCAAATTCATTCATTATTTCCATCATTTTCCCTGCCTGAAGCATGGTCCTGACGTTACATGTAGCCACAGTGAACTCATTCTTCCTCTTCCATTTGCCAGGTCATATTTCATTAAATCCACAGGTATTCTGAGGCTGATTTTGGGTCTTCACAACAGTTAATGTTTTTAAGAGGAGGAGTCATTAGCCCCTCACTGAACCCTGTACCAGGAGGGCTTGGGTATCTTTTTTGTCTGGGTCATCACCTTTGACCTGCCTGGCATGAGAGACCCTACCAGTAATTACGCTATTGCCAGTTTAGTTCTCAGGATCATTTGACCACGCAAGCCCCACCACTACATCAAAGTAGAGAGAGACCTTTGTGGGGGGGGGGGGGGTCATTAAAAGGATACAGTTTGATAAATCGTATTTGTGGCTTATTTAATTAAATACGCTAGTTGGTGGATGTCTTACAGGCATTTAAATGTTCTATCCTGGGAGGAAGCATATCGTTTTGAATTGCACATTATACTTCACAGCCTCCTACTTAGAAACCTGCATGCAGGCTGCTTTGTTGCACAATACTTTTTCAAACAAGACCTTTTAAAGCAGTGAACAAACAGAATTCGGAAATGGATTTTGTCTCAGTGTGCTCCTTGTGAGCAGCATAATTGTTTGTTCCTGCACAACCACAACCACTTCTTTGAAGCTGTCTCTCTGTTTATTGTAGGCAGTTAGCCTGTAAAGTCCTCTGGGGTATATCTTTGTTATTAGGAGTATCAGGAAGTTTAGTCTCAGGTGCGAGCTTTGAGGTTTCAACAGTGGCGTCATCGAAGATTCTGGTCTTCCAAAATGCTGCACCGTTAGGCAAGTAGTTCCCAGAGTTTTGAAGGATCATAGTGCCTCCATTTTCAGGGTCGAGCCGTCACCTCTAGCAATCCACTACCTGCCTCACCTGTGCTTATGTCACTCTCACTTTTTCCACGTGGCTGTTCTTGGAGCACTTGACTGTGAAGGTGAAGGAGCACTTGACCGTGAAGGTGAAGGTGCTACAATCCTTGTGAACATCTGGAACTATCTGCCCAACAAGAGGGAACATCCCAGAAGACTGAAATCTTTAGACTCAATTGTTTCTGAAAAACACAAATCCCTGACCTTATGCATATGTTAATTGTTTTTCACTGTCTCGCTCATGTTCGCAATCTGCTACCAACAGGGACAGGCAGTTGAGAAGATAATGAAGACCTATCTTTTATGACCTAATTGCAGTTTCCTTTACAACTGAGGAGTCAGATTTACTGATCTGCCACATCTGCAATGTAGAATGTCCTTTCTGATCTCCTCCTATAGGATTGTGGACCTTAAAATGTTTTTCATTCCTACGGTTGTAATGCTGGACCACTTCAGTGTTTAGGTTGTACTGCCCACTGTGCATTTTGAGTGTGATACAGAGTCTACAGGTTCATGTGACTGTTACCAATTACTGTGCTCTCCACACTGCAACACTCAGGGTTATCACCAGATATGTTCCAACCTGTGCTTCCAAGCCAACGCTCATCACTTGGTATTGTCCTGGTGTCACAGTACACATCGTCTTGCTCCTTAACAGAACAAACTCTGAAGTCTGATTCAGAACTTCCATCCACACCGTAACTTGTGCTTATGTCACTACCTGAAGCTTTTGTAGCACCAGCTACATCAGGAAACTAATCTGCATAAAACACAAAATATCTACAGCACTCACAGTTTATAAGAAGCCATGAAGGGTGTGTACTATTCTAACACAAGACAATGAATTGCACAACAGTATACAGTAGAGTCTGCAAGTTCATGAACCTCATTCAGGATTTGGCCTTTCATGATCACCCACTTAAAGAGTTTTTTGACACCTTGTGACTAGTTCCCTTGAATGGGGGTAAGACCATGTGGCTGGCAAATTGGCTTCCCCCCACCCTTCTACTGCTTCACAGATCACCCTCAGCTCAGTCAAGCTATGTCTTTCATTAAGTGATGTTGACTGCTTTTGTACTTTATGGAATGAGACTCTCCTTAGTGGCATGTGATATATTTTATGCTGCCAAAAAGTGTCTGTATTTCATTAAAAATATAATTTCATGCTTTTAATGCTTTTTTAAGTTATTTCATAATTTTATTACTGATATATCATAAATTCTTGAAACTAGACAGACATTTTAAACTGAAAATGGATTCTGATCTTTGTGATGGTTTTTATGGTCACAGTTGTTCACAAATGAGACTGTGCTGTATAAGGATCATTCTGTAACTTTCATGCATGGGGCCATGTTTCAACATGATGAAAGCAGCAGATGAAATGTAAGTGAAAGCTGAGTTATCAGGTTTCTGTGGTTTGAGGTTCTAACAGCAGTGACTGTGAATAATACCATCTTCTAGGATGTCAGATTAGAAGGGCAGAAGAGTCTGTTTTACCGTGAAGACAGAAACAGCAGGTTCCTGTGTAACTACCGTACATTTCCACCACACTACACTGTCACATCCTAAAAGACAGCATCACCTGTGGTAGTTTTGTTGTGGGCTCTTATTGTGTTTAAGGGCATAGTGACAAATGGCTGCTATCTGCTACTCAGAGATATCCAGATTCTGCATTAAACTGCAATATGTGTATGTATGCTGTGGTTAAGGAATCATCAGATTATATGACACTTCCATATAGCACTGAACAGAAGTCAATGGTTCACATATGATCCCCAGACAATGTACCGACAGTAAGATTAAAGTGTTCTGGGATGTTACAGTGTTGCCTGCTGTAAGTAGTTCCGAAGCTACGATACTTTGAAACATCAGGACTGCTTACCCAGCGATGCAGTGTCACATTCCCATGGGCCTTAATCTTCAGCAACACTGCTGTGAGAACCTCAAATATTGCAGTGTGTTGGACACCTGTTAGTCTCATACGGGTCATGACAATGTGTAAACCAAGATCTTTCGATATTATATGGGTGCATATATTTGTTATACACTTTTTTTGTATTGTTGATGCTTTTTATTTTGGCTGTGCTTTGAGTGTTTTCATTCTGTTGCAGTAACATAATAAACTGAAAATGTTAAGCTTAGAAAAATAGGTACTTACACTGCAGTATAGGTGCAGCTGTAATGCCAGTACCATAAAAAATATTTGTGTTACTGTCTGGTACTTCCATTTTCCCTTGTGATGGAAAATGCAGGAAGTGTAACTTGACATTTCAGTGAGATGTAGCAGGCAGTTTGTATGACGTTAACGAATCTTTTGATGCTGTGTTTGCCAGGAAGTTTGGCCACCTCTGCTCTTGATGTCTCTCCCAGCTTTGATTCTGTATGCAAGGTGTACCATGGTAGTAATCCACATGGAATTAATAAACAAAGTGCAGAATTGTGCTCAAAACAGTCACATTACCAGTATTTATGATTGCCGGTATTCTAAGAAGTTTTAATGTCCTGTAAGGATTTAACAACCAGAATATGCCCATTTGACACCACGCCTCTTTTCCATTATGAACTTAGATTTTTAAGATAACCAGGCAGTAGGACAATTTGTGTACAGACGGTATAATATATCTACAGCAGTTTTATGTGAGAGGGATCTTTGCTGTGTGCACTGTCTTCATTATTACTTTCACCAGGCATGCGAACAATGCAAACTGGAAAATAATGTAATGGATGTGCTATGTTGCCATGTCAAAAAAAAAACTGTAAGAGGTTGTTTCTGTCATCAAACTCTACCAGCCATAAAGGTAATTTTTCTTTATACCTGACAGAGCTGACTTTAAGAGCTGGACTTTCAACTTGTTTTTCAAAACAAAAAGTTTTTGACAGAAGTAGCAGCTAACCATTTCTGCATCATAATGGTAGTTGCAAACTACCGTCACGTGTATGAGACATGGTAAGCAAGTGGCTCAAACATTGAAAATATCCTAGTATGCGTAGCCCTCAGTTTACGACAGTCTATTTTGTGACAATCCACAGTAACGACAGTTTTGCAACCAGAAGGCTAAAAATATAAAAAACTATAAAAAATTTAAAAACTGCGCAACTATAAATATGAGATATGCTGTGCAGAAACAGCACAGCCAATCAAAGAAGAGAGCTATCCCCATCTACCATGTAAGCCAATCAGGGACGAGGTTGCCGGAGATAAGAGGAGAGTAACACTCAGTTCGCTTGCTGGTGTACTACTGTTCGGCCATTATTCTACAGTGTCAGTTTGTCAGTTTTAATTAAAAATTGTTGATTAAATTCATGAAATAAGAGCCACCATGTCTAGCAAGAGAAGTGCACTGACTTCATCAGAGCAGTAAAATTGCTGCATTTTGCCGCTGTCAAAAAAGGTCAATGCAGGGACATTACAGTGCCGCTTATGAAAACTTTCAGCCTGGGCTTCAAATGTGTCGAAGTAAATGTACAAAATTTATTTTTTTAAATTTTAATTTGGTTATTTTATACTGTGTTACATTTAATTTATTTATATTCATAAAAATGCTGTTTTTTTACATTCACAGCATTCATTTCAGATTTTTATATGTGATAGTATTATATTACTTATGTCAATTTTGAGAGAGGCCTGGACCGTAACTCACTGAGGTCCCACTAACTTACATTATATAAATATGTCCATTTTACACAGATTTTTTTTTGAGACAGTTCCTTCAGGAATGAAACCCTGTCATAAACTGAGGGCTACCTGTATTATGTTTCAAGGGAAATGTGAACTTAAGCTGTATACCAATGCAGTGAAATTTCATTAGCACAACTTTCAAGGGAGCAAAAATAAATAAATGTCACACTGAAAGAAAGTTGAAGTGCATCAGAGACGTAAATGCACCAATCCAAAAAACCTGGAATTTATAGTTGATTCATATTTTTTTAGACTGTGCAGACTCTCATGGTAGTGAGTGACAGTTAGCCAGTCAATTTGAGGTTCTTGTGGCAGTGAGTGACAGTTAACCAGTCAAGTTGAGGTTCTCATGGCAGTGAGTGACAGTTAACCAGTCAATTTGACATCATCATGGCAGTGAGTGTAGGTTACCAGCTAATTTTAGGTTCTCAGGGCAGTGACAGTTAACCAGTCAATTCTTGTCTTCCTAAATTCCTTGTAATTTCTTGCTTGAAACTGCAATATCATTTTCATTTTCTGTTCCCAGTTTGACACCAACTTTCACATTCCCTTGGTATGTCTGTTCATGTGTAGACTGCATTGAAAATAAACCCTCTGCTCAAAATAAGTGCTTGATTAATGATTAGTAAAATGCAATATGATTAACATGCTGACTGTTTAATGTAGGACTAAGGATTTTAAGTGCGTTCATGGTTTAAGTTTGTATCTGGTGTCGTTGAACTGTGACCATAACAATGGTAACATTTTTCAATGAGAGTTATGTTGGTTAAGTTTCACTGCATCAGAGTGCCCTCTCTAGTGCTGAGTAATGTACTGATCTTGGTTAGTCAGCATAACAAGAGGCTGGCACAGGTGACAGTAACCGTGATTTTCTTGAAGCATGTGTATCCTAATTTTTAAAACTGTGTAATGCGATCATATGGGACAGTGCAACTTTTGTACAGTTACTGTTTTATATGTGTTATATGATGCATCAAATTACGAAATGAAACTCTAATGCTGCCAGCTTCATAATACAGGGTTATTATTTTATCTGGCAACTGTCAGTTCCCACTTCCTGTTGGCTATGATATCATATTAAAATAGCCCATGAGCTAACTGCCCATTCATGGCAGAGTAGCAGCAAGAAGAGGCAGATGGTAGCTGTCAGTTAAAGTAAGGGCCCTGTAGATTATTGATGTACTTACATCATTGCCATCAGCTGACACACGTACTTCATCACTGTAAAATGTTGATCCTTTGTGCAAGTGAAGATGAATTTACATGAATTTATTATTTCACACAAAACTCAATTTTTATTATTTTTAGGCAAAGAATTGCCGAGATTTTAATCCATGATGTGAATATTTATTTTGTAGACTTAGATTTATTTCAGATTGTGACGAATATGAGGATGATTTCTCACTTTATAGTAATTTATTTACATACTATTTCTTTCCTTCCTACAGCTGGGCTATATATGTAATCAGGGAGAACAGGTAACCAGTATGTATGATCCAGGAAATGAGGGGTCTTACAGTGCAGAAATGGCTGCATGTGTATCAATGCAGCAGGTTGCCAGTAACTGACATAAAGAAGTCAAAATGTTTTTGCTAGTCCACGAACCTTTTCAAGCAGGTCAGTCAGTATCTCAGTGGATAAATCAGGTCCTCATTTTGTGACTGGTCTGGTGTATCTCTGCTGTTTCCCATTTTTGTTTCTAAAAAGGCCAAGATATTGTTTTTATGATGATGATGATGATTATTATTATTGTCATCACTATTGTGTATTAGTGCTGGTTTTATAATTGGCCATTAGGCTGTTGAGTCAGCACATAAACAAGTACTGAATTATTATTATTATTATTATTATTATTATTATTATTATTATTATTATTATTATTATTATTACTGTTGTTATGATCTCAAGGTTGAGTGAACTGAAGACATTAAGTCAAAAATGAGAAACTGCCAACAAACAAAATATGATTCCTGGTGAAATGTGAAAACTAAATAAAAGTAACAAAATTGAGTAAAACATGTCTGTTGTATTGTTAAGAATTTACAAATGATGTATCACCGTTTGGGCCAAAAAGTGTTGATTTTTTGTCCTTGATCAAGTGTATTTTGACTGCCTTTTTATGATGTGTGTAATGCTGTTTCATAGTCCCCGTACATCAGAAAATGAGTGCTACTTACTGATATATACCCAAATATTTCCAAGGTTTGTCTTTCTACTTTAGCATTTTGCATTGCAGTTTTCATTTTCTTTCTTTCTTCCATCCTTTTTTTAACCATTATTTTCTCAATGGAAAGTTGAGTGTCGTGTGTATATTCCAGGCTTACTGTCCTCTCTCTCTCTCTCTCTCTATCTCTCTCTCTCCATATCAACTGGCATCATGGATCCCTACCATGGACCTGTTGATGAAAACAAGTAATAATAGTATGCATCTGTGATATATATATTCAATGTGCGCAATAGCCATGGCAGTTATTCTACATAACTACATAACACAGTTGCTGCTGCTTCTTAGATGATGTCATTAAGTGTGATGGTAATTTTTAGCAAAGGTACATTCAAAGAAACTGGGAGTACATTTCTATGTGCAGTGGTATAGAACTGTTACAGTGTTATGTAATAATGTCTGCTTGTTCTGTTGTGAGATTTTGTGCAGTTGTAAATAAATCGCATTTTATTTCTATATTCTTGTAACAAGCATTTTGTGTGATGCTTCATGTTTCAGTCTCAGGTTTTCCAAAGTATGTGCCATACCATGCACTTGTGTTTCATTTTAAACATTTTATATATGTGGCTTGTGTAATCATGGTCAGCACAACACACTACCGTCAGCACAAATGTCTGTACATTTTTGCGGCTTGTGGATTAAAATGACCGTATGTTGTTGTTTTCATAATGTTGTATGAAGAACGAAAAATATTCAGTAGAAGTCTATGTTTAAAGACACATCTGACTTCAGGAATTCTCTGTAAGGGTTCAAACACAGGTTTGCCTACTGACCCAAGCGTGGAAAACCTGAACAGGACCATTACTGTGAATGTTCTTAAAATAAATTTCCTCAGAAATGCACCACAAAAATAAACCTTCATGTCAAAGCAAGTTAACAGAAAATGAATTGTCACTGTTGCGCACAAACACTGTAGCTGCAGACGGAAGGAGTGTCTGTGTATCCGTCAATCAGTTACCTGAAAGTGATTCCTTTTCTAAAATGGTTTTATTCACTGTAACTGGAAGTGCCTACATGTTAAGTTGCCTAATAATTTGCCCAAGGTTAAGAACGTGTGGAGCATTACCTCCAAACTCACTACAGGTTTCTGTAGCATGGGGGTTAAGGACAGGGAATCTTCTATTTACTTTATAATTAAAATGCTTAGAGGTGCCCAACAGCAAACATTATAATACTACTTTAAATGTTTTCACAAAATTATTTCTGTTAAATTTCTCCATTTTAATAGTAGTTGAAATTTCTGAACTAGTTTTTCTTTTATTGTATTTGAAGCTGACACCCTTGTTTCATATGGCACAGTGATTACAAGAATTTGAAGTAAATGGCATTAGAAATTCAGAGTAATGAAAATATGATTCCATTTGTCTGGGGCTTGGCGCTGTGTACACTGGTGGTGAAGATGAGGCATCAGCTTCCTCTGAAATGTTGGTACCTATCTACCAAAGTACATGGTGTCACACCCCCAAAGACTGTAAACTTTACTGAAAATGTAGTCTCTGTTTCACAATTGTGATAAACTATGGAGGTGCTACTGAAGACACACGAGGCATAACATTTTATATATCTGAACACATGCGCACACACACGATGGTGCGCAAATGGAAACTGTAAAAAGTGCAAAAAAAATGAGACCCTATTGTGTGCAGCACGTCATCCACATGGGTTAGAAGTGTGTAGCTACTGTGTATGGTAGTTCTGGGACTGTGTTGCAAAATGACAAAGCTGTACGGAAAATATCTCCACCAAATCACCTGGTAAAATTTTTTTAACATTTTAATGGGACTCGCCTATTTTAACATACATAATATTTCTTATCAATCATACAAGGTGTCTCTTTTTCGTTTCCCTGAGCATGTCAACTGTCACAGGATGTGCCAGCTGATGTAGGCTTTCTGTTGGTAGGTGCACCATGCTCGGGGACATGATACAAGAAACGCCTGTAGCTGAACTGCTTGTACTCATTATGGTCCTCTCCTTCTACCATCAGCACCTTCAGAGTCATTCATTTCATCCCAAATGGCATACACAAAATACCGGTTAGTCATCTTGCAAATTGTATAATTAAGTATAGTGTTAAGCTTATATATTTTTAACCTGGACGCAGTGGAACATAAATGGATGTGTACCCCATGGTAGTACTTAGATTGTACCAGCTTTACCTTAATATTTGGCAGTGCTGTTACATTAATGTGTACAGACATATCAAAACCTGAAAATCACTATTTTTCTTTTCATTTTCTGTATGGATGGCATAGGAATAGGTTGTCGCAATTTCATGCAGTATGCAGGAGAATGGGTAAGTGACGTTCTGTGCTTTCATACATAAAGCACTGAAAAAATACCATTTAAAATGTACGACAAGTTGCATGGGAATTAAGGGATGCAAAATAATTAGCAAAGTGCCTTTACCTTCAAAGTGAACCACAATAAGAAGACATTAATTTCCAGTTTTCTGCCATCAAAATTATTGTTTTCTGTAAGTAAATGGTTCTTGAGATTGTATTAATACACACTGCTTTGCCAAGTACATGTACAGAATAAACAGTATAAATAATAAATGGCACATTATTTGCAGGATAACTTGTGAGTGTAAAAATTATGTAACTAGAGTACTTATGCAACAAAGGATAATATACTTGTATGGTACCCTCACTGATGGAAGACACTACAATGCACTTCATTCACATTGTGGAACTCATTAAAGAGGAGTTCATGCATATGGAACGAAGTGTGGACAAGTATGTTTACTGAACTTACTGGGCACCTGACGTGAACCCAGTTTTGCATATACCCTTCTGTATGTAAAAACTTTCTCCCCAGAAATACAAATTTCACCCTAATACACCACAGAATGGCACCTAGACATGAAAAAAATTACCCTTTGATGCTGGAATTGAGTTCCCAGTGTACCTGCAAAAGACCCAGGATATAAATGGCCGCCCATTACTTTGCATATTACTGGCTGATGACTTCCGGTGACATTTGTTTTCCTCCGTATCACATACATTGACTGCAGTCATCTTTCAGCACCTGTGGGCTATATTTCATCCTCAGTCAGTAGCCTGTACACAAACAATAGATGCATCATTGAAGTTATATGGAAAAGGGCATGAACATTAGTTAGGATCTGTATTATAAATGGGCTATGAATATGCACTTCACAGTAGAGCTACCAGAACACTGAAGGGTGCTGTGATGCTGTGACTTCTGGGCAGACTGCTTAGGGATGCCATGAAGGTCTGTGCATTTGCGAGGATGTGGGAAATATCAGAGAGCTGTGAAGAAGCACTGGCAACAATGACTGCTTACCGTGAGGAAGGAGCTTGTGTAAGTAACAACTGGCTTGCAAACCGAAAAAAGAGTTACTAATTTGTGAATCTTGTATAAGCAAAATCTCATAAACCAACCATGCTTACTCCAAGGGATTATGGTAGGCCGTGCCATGGCTCAGGCGGTTAGTCCCTGCCCTCTTATCGCAGGGGCCCAGGCTTGATCCCAAGGCAGTCGTGGGATTTGTGGAGGACAAAGTGGCACAGGGACAGGTGTTTCCTCAAGTACTTCAGTGCCCCCCCCCCCCCCTTCAATTTCATTCCACTGGTGCGCCATTATGAGGGAAAAAATGAAAAAAAAAGGGGATTACTGCACTTAGCACTGAACTTGGTTGTACTGTCCACATGCAGAATTCCCAAACTTGTCTCACCAGTGTGCATTTAATGTGCATGACCTGTGTGCTTACTTTTATGAATAATCAAGGGTTCCATGGGCCTCCTTGCCGTCACGTCAAGTTTGTTCCGTATCGACAGAGACTATGCTTGTCACATGACATGAGGCTGTGCCATGGCTCACGCAGTTAGTTACCAGCATCTCACTGCCTGGGGCCTGGTTTCAATTGCAGGCCATAATTTTGCCTGTTTTGTATGGATTTCAAACAGAAATGAGTACCAAGGAATTTCCTTGGGTGTAATGTGCGGCCAGCACGTGGCACTGACAACTGTGCCCACCTAGTTGTGCCGAATGTCAAAGTAAGGACGGGCGCCCACAATTACATCCCATCTCTGAGTCTTCACAAGTTGTCATGGGAAAGCTTTACCTTTATATGGGTGTGAAGCTTGGTCTCCCACATTGAGGAGGTAACATAGGCTGAGGATGTCTGAAAACATGGTGCCAAGGAAGATATTTGGGCCTGAGAGGGACAAGGTAACGGGGGTGCAGAACACTACATAGGGGGGAGTCTAATGACCTGTACTTTTGAAAGGAGAGTTGCATACAGGGTTTTGGTGGGAAGACCTGAAGGATATAGGCCACCTGGAAGACCTAAGCATAAATGGGAGGATAATATTCAAATGGATCTTCAAGACATGGGATGGGCGCCATGGGCTGGATTAATCTGGCTTAGAATAGGGACAAGTGGCGGGCTCTTGTTAATGCGGTAATGAACCTTCGGGCTACATAAAATGCAGGGAATTTCTTGACTAGCTGAGGAACTGTTAGCTTCTCAAGAAGAACTCTGCTCCATGTAGTTATAACGAAGTGTTCAATTACGTATGTCTAAACAATCGTATTAACATGGGTAATCACGAAAGGTCAAACTCTCGTGCACCAAGCAATATACACTATGCGTCTTTAACACGAAAACGTCGGTCTGGTTTCCTCTCGTCCCACAATTTTTACGCACTGCACATGGACTCTGTACCTTCAGGCAATTACATACATGTATATTTACCGTAGCATACACGCATAGTGTCATCTGCAGTTGGAAACCGGTCCCTGCAGTGCGTTTTGGATCGTCAATGAAGTTTGGTGCATGGTCTGTCGCGATTAGAATGGACGACTATTATCCTTCATAGACTGTGCAACACAGTACTGGTTCGTTACAATCCACACACAGCCACATGTGTTGGCTATGTTAAGCCATCCTCAGGCTGCGTACAACTGTACAACCGACATGTTGTGCTGGAATTATTAATGTGTATGTATACACACACAAAACATAATGGCATCAAACACACGACATTATTATTTATTTGCCGCAACTCCTAACGGTACACATATTCCAGGCTATAATAATGTCGCAAGCTATCTGCATTTACTGAGTTAACACGGCTAAGATGCCAGCACGCTCGATCGTGTTTCAGCCTGCTGCCTGCGCTGTTCGTTTCTGTTTTGTAAGCAGACGCCAACGGCATTCTTGCTGAGTGCATGCATCCACTGCAGTCGCTTCCCACGTCGACGCTGTCATCGTATCTCTTGTCACAGGAGCCGTTATACATGCACATACAGACCCACGTAGGTCTGTCTGTCTACCTTCGACTTGTTTGCCTCCGCAGATCATCTAGTCTGTTTGCTACTGACTACAGCTCGTATTTCCAGTGTGACTCAGGCTCAGATATTTCTGTCACGTGACATTGCTGGTTGCTTCAAAGAATTACAGTGCCACTTCGTAATGGCCAAAACACTGAATCAATGAACTGTACTTAACAGGCGCGCACCCAGGATTTTTCCTTGGGTGACGGCGGGGGTGTGGGGTGGGGCTGACCATGCTATGTATATGTTTGTTTTTAAAGATTATGTTATAAAAATCATGCTGTAAGCACAACATAACACTGTCTGCAACTGCACGTGGATACATACGAATATAACTACATGTTCCGTGACTCAATCACAGTGCCCCATCCTCTTGTTTTTTTAATGGTATTAATTTAATTTTCAAAATTGCAATGTACTAGTCATCAGCCGATTTCAGTGGCTGATTTCGGCTGAAGGGGAAATCACGTAAAACTTCTGATATAATAATATCCACAAAATCTGTGTTTTTCAAATTTCGGTTTTGGGGGGTTTGAGGGTGGGGCTGCAGCCCGGTAGCCCGCCCCTTGGGCGCGCCCCTTAATAAGGCATAAGCATGACAATTAGTGTTCGTCGGCAGGATTCATTCTTCTTCGTTATTATCTACGCCACCGCAGTTCGCTGTCTCGTCTGGACTGCCAGTTTAGGGTTCCAGACCGGACCCGTTTAACAGCCAGCCCAATGCCAATAAGGGGGCTCCGGGGGCCGGTCCTAACATCTGCCGAAACATGACGCGGGCTATTTGCCTTCGTATGAGACTAAGTGTAGAAAACGTGCGATTTAGCCTCCGCCTCCTCTGTATAGGCACTGATGTGGTAAGGCATGGGGGAAATTTATCTAAAATGTTGTAACGAACAGAGTCTTTTGTAAAGATTCCAATCTGCTTGGATGTGAGTCATTGCGCGACCGGTTTCCCACGTTTCGATGGATCGTACTGCCTTCATCTTCAGGGTGAAAATGAGATCTCTCTTCTGCTATGTTACGCAGCGTAGATTAGTAGCTACTACCGACGTTTCGGGACAGCATATCTTCCCCACATTCAACGGACCCGGCTTGACCCTTAAAATGGCATAGATAGGCTGTACCGAAACGTCGGTAATAAGTACCAATCTACGCTGTGTAATATCCCAGAAGAGCGAATATCTCATTTACACCGCGGCGGAACCCTGAAATCACGTAAGCTGAGGAGCTTGACTGAAGATTGTTTGAAACATCGGGACTCCTCGCCCGACACCGCGTCACATCCCAGAAGAGCAGAATCTGCGGCAAAACTGCTGTGAGATCCACAAACGTCGCAGAGTGTCTTGTAACACGCCTGCAACATTCTTCTGCGTTCACAGGAATGCGAAAAGACCTTTCAGCCACATCCGCGGACTTCTCGTGACAGCAGTCTAAAGGGCGTGGACTATGACTGACTGACTGACTGACTGACGAGCCAGCTAACTGCATGCAGCAGAGTCCTTCTTGAGATGCTAACGGTTCCTCAGCTAGTCAAAATATATTTCCCATCTTATGGTACCCGAAAGTTCATTACCGTGTTCACAACAGCCCACCATTTGTGTCTGTCCTAAGACAGATAAATCCAGCACATGCTGTTACAGCCTATTCTTTAAAGATAAATTTTAATATCACCCTATCTATACCTTGGTCATCCCAGTTGGTCTCTTTCCTCCAGCTTTCCCAACCAAAACGCTGTAAGCACCTCTCTTCTCAACCATACGTGCCACACGCCCCGCCCATCTTATTCCCCCTCACCTGATCATTCAAATATTTGCTAAGCAGTACAAATCACGAAGCTCCTCATTACGTAATTTCCTCCAGTCTCCTGTTACTTCCTCCCTCTTAGACCGAAGTCTCTCCCACAGCGTCACAAATCTTACAAATCTAAGGAACGAAAAGGCACAATAAAAATTGGCACACAGAAGATACGTAACTGCACACTGCTTTTATCTGTAGATGAATTTCTTATGTGTACTGACAACCTATAATAACGACCTCTAAATCTGTATATAAAATGTTTACAGTACATTGCAGTGTAAAGTTATGTGCATTTTGTATTGTTTTGTATGTTTATGACTTATTCCACATCCTACTGTCTTGTGACAAACTTACGGATCCACGGTGTGTGTGTGTGTGTGTGTGTGTGTGTGTCCTTTTCTCGACCACCCTGAGCCTGTGTTGTTACGTTCACCCCGCAAGCGAAGTCTGAGACACACACAAAGCGCCAGGCACGGTTACTATATTGTTCATATTAATCCTTACGTTCTGCGATCGCAGACTGGAAGACCAAAGATTCTCGACGACTGATAGCAGGCGTAACTTGGCTAAAAACATTTGGGGGGCGGGGGAAGGGGCAAATCAGTCATGGGTATTAGGAACTTTAATTGACGAAGGAGTCAAGTTAGAAGAAGGGGAACACTGCTTGGAACCCGTCCCTAATACACACACACACACACACACACACACACACACACACACACACACACACACACACACACNCACACACACACACACACACACACACACACACACACACACACACACACCTTTAGCCCATTCTCACTCCAGTTCTTTATTCGCCCCTCCTGAACTCAGTAGTCAAAAAACTATTCTAATGTAGCGAAAATATTGGGGAGGGGGGACAATAGGGAAGCGGCTGCCCCCCATGTACGCAGTGCCAGCTTTAGCAAACGCAGGGCCCGATTCCGATCCTTGTAGTGGGCCCCTAAAAGTTACTATGGAGAGCAAAAAAAGGCCTAACGTTTCGAGATATTACGGCAAGTCAGGTCGCAAAATTCAAATGTTCACAAACAAACACACACACAAGGAAGGCCGCCCGCACAGCTTATTCCTGATTTATTAAACGTTAAGAATTGGCAACATGTTTCGACCACCTAGGCGGTCACCATGAGGCCACAATAAAAATGTAACAGGAAACAACTCCTGCCATTGAGGTCTCAACTGACAGTACAGGTCACCTAAGCATCGCGCACACACACACACACACACACACACACACACACACACACACACACACAGACACACACACACACATATATACAACCAAGTAATGTAAATATTTAAAGTCATGAAGAATATAAAAAATATAAAATGCAATATTTTGAGGACGGACAGATCCAACAGTAGAGCCAACATATAATAACTGTGACAGTCGCGTAAGACCCTAGGGTGTGCCCGGAGTAAAGCAGCAGTGGAAGTGCTGTCAGCTGTATTTTACGCTGAACAGATGAGGTACAGTCAGTCGAGGCGTACAGCAGCGTGGTGTTCTTCAATGTGTGCTTGGCGGTGAAATTCTGCTAATAGCAGTGCCAGTTACTGTGTAGGTTGGATGCACCGTAAATTCCGGGGTTGTGTTTGGTACGTGGGTTTCCCGAGGGACATATATCCGGTGTTGGCTGTTGACAAACTTCCAACTTTGCGATGTGCTGCGGGTTGATACTGGATTATTATTTACCTTCGGTTTATGCTGTTTACTTGCGTACGTCCTTGTTTACCGTTTCTAAAAGCTATTAATGTGCTAATCCGCCATGAACGCGTTAGGACGAAAAATTAAAATGGTCCATTTTTTATCGTTTTTAAAAATTACTAATGCGCTAATCCCCCACGAGCGCAGGGCCCCATTGTGTCACATCGGCCCAGTCGGCCTAACGCCGGCCCTGCAGCTTTGATTTGTGACTGCCATTCCAGAATATTTTGAACTGTACGACATCGTGTGCTGCCTTGTGGTCACAACACATAAACACGCACGTACTTGTGTCAGCACCTGCTGGCGCGCCAGCCTCCTTACACGCCACTAATAAAGAGAGCCCAGCATTTCTTTACATAGTTCATACTCTTGCCCCGTACACACTCGGGCACATTGTTGCGATTCATTGTTGCGGGGCTGAATCTCAGTTGCTCCAATTCATTGTTGCGGGGCTGAATCTCGGTTGCTCCAATTCACTGTTGCGGGCTGAATCTCAGTTGCTCCAATTCATTGTTGCGGGGCTGAATCTCGGTTGCTCCAATTCACTGTTGCGGGGCTGAATCTCGGTTGCCCCAATTCATTGTTGCGGGGCTGAATCTCAGTTGCTCCAATTCATTGTTGCGGGCCTGAATCTCAGTTGCTCCAATTCATTGTTGCGGGCCTGAATCTCAGTTGCTCTAATTCATTGTTGCGGGGCTGAATCTCAGTTGCTCCAATTCATTGTTGCGGGCCTGAATCTCAGTTGCTCCAATTCATTGTTGCGGGGCTGAATCTCAGTTGCTCCAATTCATTGTTGCGGGACAGCCCGGACGCTGCCCCGATACAATGAATCGTGTCCACGCCTAGCAGGTCCGTCGGCGGTCATTTCGCGCCGTCATGTCACAGGAGTTAGCTCTGGCCGCAATGGCCGCGTCCTTTGTATTGCTCCGTGAGCACAATAATAATAAAACGCCCAAACGCTGGTGGACGCGTCAGCTATTCGCGGGGGGACACAGACGGGCTTCACGTGTTGGATGCCCTGAAGTTAGATGGCGGATCTGGATTCAGGAATTTTATCAGGATGGCTCCGACATGTCTTTTAAAAATGATTGGTGGCAAAATATCAAAAGAGAATACAAGACTTTCCGTCGTCCACATGCCGAACACTCGGAACGTACTGACGCACTGGCTGTTGCGACGCCCCCGAACACGTCTACACTTGAAATGTTGCGCAACGTTCTGTCAGTGAATCCCATTCGGGGTGGGACGCCCGGAACGTGTATCTCAGCTGGGTCTGGGCAGCTCCGATTCTTTGTTGCAGTGCTGCGGGGCAGTTCGGACTCAGCCGAGACTCGGCCCCGCAACAATGAGTCCGAATGTGCACTGGGCATAACAATGCCAACGGCAGGCCACAATACTGCTCAACGCGGTGTTTTCTGTAACAGCGAGGAGTTTCTAGTCTCTTGCCCAACCCGCCATCTGCAGTTCCGGCAAAAACTACAGGTTGCCCGCGTTCCCGCTCTGTCCAGCATTTGCTTTCCTCACTGTGGCTCGCCAAATTTAAAGTCTTCACCGCTAAATGATTGGCGCCTTATTTAACAGCACTGTACCAGCTATCAATGTTATGTGACGATGATGAAAACTAGGGCAGTAGTGTTCGGACGTAGCATATTTTACAGCACTGTCCGGCATTCGTCTGAAAGTTCTAGACACCTCATCAGGGCAGCTGGTGCCAGGTTATCCCCACACTAAATGCAAACTGCAGAACGTGCCCCCTCTCAATTCTGCTTCCCTAAAGCTGTGCCCCTTTCCACCACGAAAGCAGTCACAGTCCCAGTGCTCAAAAGAAGACACTCCCATCGGGCGTTTTTTGAGGCGTGCTTTTTAACCATGTTGTCAGTTTCTAAGATTACATGGCCAGCTGGGCAAACTGCGACAGCCGCACGTTATCTGACAGCTGCAGCAACAGCCACGCACGAATACAACGTAAAATAAAACAAAACGTTTCTTCCCTATTTTATGACTTCTTATTTCTGCTAATCGAACTACAGTACGTTAGTTTCAGTTAGCTGTGAGTCCCCTTTCTTTCGCAGATCTTTTAAATGGCCTTTCACGGTAAGCGTCCTGTGCACGTAAACAGCCTGAATGTTACTTTCGTGCAAGTAACTTCGGCAAGTCGCACGTGGCTCGCTAGCCACGTCGTGGAAACCCCTGTCTTGCAATTTTCGTGATAGGCGAGTGAAAGATCGTGGAGCAATGGTGAACTGATACCGAGAGGGCACAACCCAAGCACTGGGCTAAGCCCCCGTCCCACTGCCACTGTGTCTACTGTATCGCCCACACTTACCGGCCGGGGAATGAACCCAGGCCCCCACTGAAGTGTCAGCCTGTCATGTATAAAGACACAGAACAGCCGGCAAAGTCTAACGAGTCAGTGAAGAGAAAAACTGTCGAAAGACCATGCAGCTTCAAAACACACAAGAAAATGAACTACCATAATGAAAAGCGACGTTACAGTCAGTGTAAATTAATTCATTTTCTTACCGGGGACAACTTGGGCAGACGTGCACGCGTACAACGGCGCGGACTGCTGACGTGCTAGTATCGTCCGGTGTCATGTAACCCCCTGGGAAGCCTCTAGCTGAAGACTGCTGATGCAGCGAAGTGAACTGGCCGGCTGCAGGCTGGCTGTGCTTGGCAATAACCGGCGCAGATCGGAGGACGGAGGAACGACTGCAGGTACCGGCGTACAACAGGGCGGTATAACATAGCTGAAAACTGGCGAGTGCTTGGCACCGGTCTGTATCGGCACTCAAAACGATGGTGTGTTGGGTTATGTTCGGTGTGCTCTGGTGTGCGTGTTAGTGTTGTATCTAGCACTGGCAGAACTGTGCCTAACGAGGTGTCAACAGGCAGTTACGGACTGTGTGATGTGCATGTGGGCTTTCCGATATTTGGCAGGTGGCCCACAATTACATCACTGTCGACCGTAACTGAAAGGCTGCAGGTTGTGACCGGCATCACAGTGCCACACCGTCAACACACAACGAGCGAAATTTACACCAGATGGCGGCCATAGTGGGAGACGCATCCCTTGACAAAGCGTGATTTATTGAATTGGTTCGACGAAGTAATAGTTACCACAGAACGTGAACTGCTGCAGCAGTTAGGTTCAGACGTTTTGAAATACACGATCACAATTTTGGTGGTGGTTTTGATGTAGCGGATGAACACGATCTCTGAGAACAGGCTGCGGAGGAATATGTTGGCGACAGTGGGAAGTTGCAGGACGCTGGTGAAGACTGCACAGCGGGGAGCTTTATGATTGCGCACTGTGCGGGTTGTCTTATTGGGGTCGCATATTCGCAAGCAAGGGGCTGGAGAAAACTTGAGCAGTGGCTTTGCTGTTGGGGGGGGGGGCCCCCCACGCGAGTGGTGCAGCCGCCCCGGTCAGCAGAGTCAAATCAAATTTGGCGGCAAAAAATATTTAAAATCCAGAATGTGATCTTCTGCCCCAACGTATTTTAAATTGCGGAGTCGAATACAAGGAAATCCAATAAATGATTTTTTTAAACTTCATAATTTCTGTTACGGGCGGCCATTGTGGTTGCTGGGCCTGGGCGCCAAAAAACCTAGTTGCGCCAGTGTACAGTGAAGGGCTGTGTGAGTTGTACTGTGCGCCCGGTGTTAGTAGGGTGATAAAAGTCGAGGAGAATGAGTTCGGCGAGGCATGTGGGACAAGAGGGCCGCATACACGCTTGTATGGGGAAAGGTGAAGGAAAAAGACCGCTGGGACTACGTAGGCGGGAAAATAATATTAATACGGATTTTCAGGAAGTAGCATGATTTTAGCGAGGTTCGTGCCTAGGTGGTACAAGCATGGCTCCTCAGGACTGCTCGGTGCAGTTAGGTTTTTAGCTAACCTGCTAGTTACTGCTTTACCACAGATCAGCAGTGCACAGCCTTACAACTACCAGGCGCGGCACCCCGGGGGGGGGGGGGGGCTGCCAGGCTGAATCAAAATCAGAACACAAATTTTGTAGACACTGATAAATGTTTTACATGATATATCCTTCAGTGGGAATCAGCCAGTGATGGCGGATTCAATCACAAAGGCGTGTAGGAAATCAAATCCAGGTATTGGAATATACAGGAAAGTGCTAGGATTTCGTGCCTATTTATTAACTCTTTATAAGTATACTTGCTCATGTATTTAAGTCCTTTTGTTTCTGGTCAGTATTGACTTAATTTGAAGGCAAATGCTTCAGTTGTTGGTGTTAACACATTTACACATCTCTTTAGGTTATGGCACAAATTCGTATCCATGAATTTTTCCAGCTCCAGAGCACCAAGAAGATTAATAGAGCTTCGGACCATGTGATGTGCTTGTGGGCTTTCCGAAATTTGACAGGTGGCCCACACTCACATTACTAGCGACCGTGGCTAGCAACTTCATAACAATTTATAACGTATGGCACAACATGAGATTTGCACATTCTGTCACATGCAGTACTTGCAAATATTACACTTCATTTTCTTGAGCAGAATTTTTGTTTGTTCGTGAAAGTCAAGGGACACATTAACACAATGTGTTAATGTGTCCTTCACAGAAACACTCTGTGAAGGAATTATGGTATTTGTAGGAGAATATTTATGTTTGTGACAGTCTGTAAAATGTGAGTTGCTTGAAGGTGAAGTAAAGATGTGTTTTTAACACTAAGCAAAGCTGAAAGCCATTGCTCACCAGAATCTGCTGCTAAGGTAAGTAAACAGGCTATACTGCATTATAGGTCTACCAGACAAGGAAAATTTTCTATGCAGATGAACGTTGAGGCATCAAGGGACATGATGGTGGAGTGGAGAGGGAGGGACCTGTCTACTGTGGTGGCGGCGGTTGTACACTATCTGCAAGGCAGTGTAGCACTCTAGAGAAGCAGCGTGCACTGTACTGCTGAGAAAGATAACAGCTACAGAGGTCTGCGACAAAAGGAAAGATACGGTAGGGGAATGAGAACAGTGCAGGCTATGAACTCAGACAGATGACACGAGAAAAATGGCCCACTCACTATAACAGAGAGAGAGCCTAAATGGCTAACCTAAGTCCATCTCGATTGGCTGCATTCGTTGGAAAGGAGGGCACTCACCATAACAGAGAGAGAGCTTAAACGGCTAACCTAAGTCCGTCTCGATTGGCAGGTTCCCTGAGGAAGGGGGCATGGGGGCCCGACCATAGTCCACCACACCCTACAGCACTCGTGTCCTCAGCCATGGCACACTGGATACACTGTGGTAGACCTATAATGCAGTAGTGCCAGTAAACGTGAAGATGTACCACAGTGCTTCATGTAAATACTTTCCTTCACCCCTTGCCACACCAATGCTGCTTCATAGTGCCCACCACCGTACAGTGCTGTCTACAGCTAACCACACCCTACCACATCTGAAATCAGTCCAAGCCCATTTTCAGGGCCCCTATATTTACACAGGAGGGTGACTCTGTTGGCAGGCGGTGTCAGCACTACACTGTGAACAATAAGAGTGTCACTTGGCTGGGCTCGGTCTCGTGGTGGAGCTGCTCCCTGTCACCTCGTGCCATTTCTCTGCATCCCTGTGTACCTACTGCACAATGGCCACTCCTGTTGGGGAGCAGTTGTGGTCAGGCCTCAATGTACCTCCATCTTGCCACAGTCCAGGCTCATAAATCTACGTCCTGTTCCTTTAAGTCCTTCCTGACTGGCCTGCCATAGTTCCCATAACACACCGGATACACTGACCCCCCCCCCAGTACCAGCATTCTTCATGGCCTTCTCATCCTTGAAGTTGAGACCACAACACTTTTTTTGAAACCTCGCACAACCATTTACCACTGACATGGTGACACATCCTAGAACGAAGACCACAACTTCCACATACACCTCCATCGCATGGAATTAGGGGTAGTCGTATGTTTCACGACATATGGAGTAAGTAGCCAACTGCCGTCCCATTATACTGAAAAATATCCTTGACAGTGGGGATTTATCAGATTACACCCAAGGACTGCAGGGCAACAGGTGCCTTCTGGTTCACAAAGAAACAACCACTGTGCACATGACTGCTCCCTTGTTCACAAGGGCAGTAAGGATTACGCCCAAGTGCGTCAGTCCTTCTGGAATTTGTTGTATGAGTTTTAATTTCAAGGACAAGTTACGGCCTATGTAGGGACACCAACATTAATCTCGTTAGGGCGCAGTACATTCTGTTATGTTGAAGTGTTTCTTGTACAGATGTTAGAATGTACAAATGTTACTGTAGCATTTCATACACATCTCATCATTACTTCAAACACAAGTATTATTTATGTTCCATACACATCTTACAGCACAGAATTATCCAGTTGAATTCTGTTCCACTCAAGTAACAAAATTCTTTATCGGCTCCCACAGAACTCTGCAATCATGCCACACAGACAGCAGAATTTGCTTTTTTTTTTTGTTCTGGCATAGGCATTGATTGTAAATATTATTAACATTCAAATAGCTGCAACAATTAAAAAATTTACATAGCTTCACTATACATTCATTATTGTGTGTATTGGTTGCCAGTTTCTAACAAACCATGTCACATTAATGCAGCTCACCTTTAGCAGCATGTACTAGGTATGATTAGGTGTCATGATTTCTTCCTAAATCCATGTGCAGTGAACAGAAGTTCTGTTGCCAGCCTGTTGCAGGAAAAGACCAGTGATGGATGCAACCTTCCAGCATGTGGACCTGCAGTGAAACCTCATGCACTGTCAGCAAGCTGCCATTTCACTTAAAGACACAAGCAGACAGAGGCATGTGAGGAACTGACACTTGGAATAAAGCAAGTCATGATCAAGGACATGTCACATAGATAAAGTCTGTTGTTACAGTGATAAAATGCATCAGGTTGAGATAAGTAGGAAGGAATGTAATACAAAATTTGGGTTAACTTTATGGGAAGAGACCACTTAGCAATTCCTAGGCACAGGTTAGGAGCGTAATATTAAAATGAATCGGACAAAAGCAGTGTAAGGTATCAGTTGGATTAGACATTTAGTTACTGGCTGTAGGTGATGATGTTGATGAACCTGTGAAATCCATAAGCAGAAACTTCCACATCAGCTGAACCATTATCAACTCCTTGAAGGTGTTGGTGCCATGTAGTAAACTGAGTTTGTGCCAAAGGTTTGTTGAGTCTGTGCGTGCATACGTGTGTGCGTGCATGCACTGTGGGGGTTTTACAGCTGTGTCACCTTCTGGGGCTAAATGTGCCTATTAAAAATGCTGACTAAATCAATATGCAAATCCTAAAGAAAAATCCAAATTTTGTTGGAGGATAGAACTGATATTCATTCATTCACTCGTTCATTCTGTAGTCTCTCTTACAACAGATTCAGTGCCTTCTGAAGCACATTCTCCGCACATGGATGAGTACAGAGCACTGGTGGAATTACAGGGGGAGAACTCAAAGTACTTGGAGAACAACCCATCCTACTACCACTTTATCCACCACAAATCCCCCATAACCTGGCCTGACATTGAACCTGGACCTCCATGGTGAGAGACCAACAACTAACCCTCAGGGCCATGGCATGAGCTTGGGCTGTTGGTTATAAGCCTGGCACTTTATAGATATGCACTTAACAGGCAGTGGGTTGCCACAGTGTGAATAAACAGGTAATAGATCAACAGGCAGAAAGTATACTGTACATGGGCTGTCAATATGGCAGTCTGGAGGCAGGTGAGTATGTACTCATCCCTCTGATGGAGTTGAGGGAGAAATGCCACACCAGCAGGGTTTGATAGCGTGCAACTTATGTCCTTTGTGTGGCTCCATTCAGCTTATGAGGAAGATAATGAATGGCATGACTGGCACTATCCAGAGCACAAGCTGATGCTGCTGCATCAACTGCTTCTTTGCCAGGCAGATGGGCCCATATGGCCAGGGAACAAACATAAGACAATTAGTGACATCAGTCTTCTGGGGTTTAACACTGTGAGAACCCAAAATGTTGTGTAATACAACTGATTTCCACATCCCGCACACACAGGACACTTGCTGCAGTCTTGCTGTCCTGGCAGTGTGTATCTGCCGAGGCTCCGCACAAAACGTCTTCTGTGAAAAGAACACGCTTCTCCCAAAGTTTTGGCAACTACTTACCTGAAGCAGAGCCCCATTTCAGTAGCCACAATATACTTGGTCAAGACATTTCTTATCTTCCACCGAACCACAAGGTTTGTTACCATGTGCACAGCAACCCACCCCTGGTCCTACCTAGAAGACTGTGATCTTCACTCCCTTGCCTTTGTCCATGATGCTGTAGTGGGGCAGACTTGACATGAGTTTCCATGCCATCAGTAGCAAGAACTGAACAATGCACTATAATAAAATGCATGGAAGGATATGGAAAGGGAGACATTACATAAGTAAATAATGTAGTCATAAAACTCACCTATTTTAATATGTAGTGTAAGACTAGTTTCATTTAGTGAATTACTTATTTCTTATGCACATAGCAAATTAATCCAGTTATGCTATTCTTAACTTCTGTCCAACTACATAGAAGTGCACTCTGCAATCAGAGCACCCATGACATAAATTCGAACACTCCCCATGATGAAATGCCAAAAAAACACGTCCAACTTGCAGGAGGTTTCAGCAAGCTAGTGATGGCTTCCACTAAATTTCAGTCATTATGCTTGTAGGCACAGACACTTCATCACATCGGTCAAACCAAGACGAGTTCACATTTCATTACGCAACAATGTGTGGCATTCCCCCCCCCCCCCCAATGTCATAGGGAGACCCAAGATTACAGCAAAAAACCAGACAAACACAGGTTGTAAAAACCCTCAACTAATTCAATTTCACAATGAGATATTTATTTAAAAAGTACCAAAACTACAATGACATTTAAGGTTTCCAGCACATCTACAGGGAGGATTTTTTATCATGATTCAAAGCTTGGCAGCTGTTATCAAAGCATCATCATATACAAAGCCTGCATGCACAAGGAATTCAAGAGAGAGTTTGTACCCTGCAGTTCAGTTTACTAATTTACAAAACAGTCTTGAACTGCTGATGTATTCTAAGCAAGCCTCACACTTCAAAATATTTCTTGACACATGACATGCTGTCTGTCTTGAAATATTAGCAATTTCTCTTCCAGTATTCCCTTTCAATCCATGCAAACAATGAGAAATGTTTACATAAACTCTATCTTCCAGTTTCCCTCACAAATAATAATTACACAGATCCAAATCTGGAGATCTATAAGGCCACAAACCGAAATGTGAAACCTGTCTGGCAAATACCTCTTCCAGTGTAGTCACCGAGACGTTTGCTGTGTGGGCCATGGCACTACCCTGCATGTAGGAATCATACATTTTCTCTTCTTCTACTTATTCTCTGCAGAATGGTGTCAGGATTAAACGTAATGGTCGGAATTTACGGTTTCTATGAAAACACAGGCCGTGATTTTGCACATGCAGCACACTGGACTCCGATTTCCAAGGTCACATACAGAACATCACAAACTGCACCACACAAATATTTCCGTAACGCCAGTATCTGTTATTCTGGCTGTTTACATCCATACTTAATGTAAACAATGCCTCATCTTAGAAACACAGGTTTTCATATTTTATTTTTGTTCAGCAGCCAATGCAATGTTCAACATTTTTTGCACAGTTTTGTATATTGTTCTTTTATGTGGCATTCTTGACGTATTTCTGCTATAAATTCTTATGTGAAATTTTTTCTGTGATGCATACTTTGCGAAGTATTGCAAATGAACAGGCTTTATTAAACTGAATGCATCTGCGAGACACCAGCAGTTCAAGAACAGCAAAGGGTAATGTGCACCCACAGTGTGGCTCATGCTCCCAGCAGCCAGAACATGGACACAGTGTGGGCTGTTATGCCTACACAAAATGAGACCACATTTCCCTGTATCCAGGGGCATGTCTGTCTCTGTTATGAAACACCTGACATTTGTCAACCAGCAACATGACACACACACACGCATCTAACAATACTGGTGACTAGTTTAATCAACCCATGACACCACTCACTCCTAATCTGTAATGGTTGTGCATGAAAATGCATTGTAGTGCATCCTGGCTACAAGCCACTACTCAGGCACATTCCTGCAGTCATACTGTGTTCACCCTTTGAAGACTTCTTTAAATGGCACCCTGCCTGCCCTTGTAGCTACATTTAAATGGTGGCAAGTCCCAGATGTTGCAGTTTTATCTTATTTGTACATATTCTCTAATGTATACTGACTAATAAATGCATTATATGGTTAGTGAAAGACCAGAAAAGAGCATAACGCTGCTTTCTATCTGTTGATGACAAGACAAAATAATTATCACAAGCTAAGTGAACACTACAGAACAACTCCAAGACACAGTACAGTACTCTGGACAGAGCAGCTTATGTCTCCAAAAGGATGTTAGTTGAAATTATGCTATCACAATGTGAAACACATGAATGATGTAAAAACATTTCCTTTGCAAGATGTGAAGTCTCCACAGCAACGCTGTGCAGGATGCAGGTCTTCTAAAATGCGACACTATGTTCCTGGGTTAGCGTTCCCTGTTGTTTCAAACGAAGCTCAACCCAGCAACACAGCATCACCTGGATCCTGAATACCGCCTTTGTTAATACCTGTCTGGGTGTGATGTATATACATTTAATGGATTATGATTAAGTGCACTTGGCCCTTAATGGAAAGTAGTAGCCAATGAAACAAAAACCACAGAATTTTTAAAAGGGTTATAAAATTAGAAAAGAAAGCCAAAGCATTATTAGGACAGTCCAGGTACTGATGAATGGACTGAGTGAAGAATATGGAAGTAGTTATCACAACGTGGGAAAAATGGGGCAATGCATGTCAGTGGAAATTTGTGTGTAAAAGGTCAGACATGCAATAATGGACATCAGGAAGACACGAGGAGGTTTAATCCAATTTTCTGTTGACTAAAACTGAATATGACTGATCCAATTAACACACACCTATTCTGCAAAACTGGAGTTGTTTCATGCCAGACGAAGGGCAGCTCCAACACAGAGGCACTCTGGTAATTGCGTTCAGCACACTGGATCTTCCATGCATTGCTACTGCTGAAGTCACTACAGACAGTCGAATGCCATCACTTTGTTCAGTCCGTGCACTGTAACACACTCTGATACACGCTGCTTTTCAGCTGACACCAAATACTGTCAATCAGTTCTCACATTAAACTAATAGTTCAGGGTCGGTCATCACATCAGGTGGGTGTGGCACACCACACAACTGTGTCAAGGTCTCATTACACTGCACAAAGAACACACACGAGTTACTTTTATTTTGTGCAGAAACAGGTGGAAGGCAACTGAGACCAAGATAGAGCAAACCCCCATTTATGATTTGTTTGCATTTTAACTCTAAACTGCAGTGAATGTTACATCAACATATTTGTTCCTGACTTTATTAGCTTTGGATCACCGATGTTGGATATTAAATGAGGTAAAGCTGAGGAATACTAACGGGTATTTCACGCATTGTGTTTCATACATAAACTAGAAAAGTTCTGGTTATCTCAACAGTGATGACAATTACTGCTCACTCATGCTGTGAACTTCAATGCAGGATATGTCCCTTTATGTGTTCCAGTGGTCCCCTTTCATACTACCACACTTAAGCAAATATAAGGAGAGAATTTTCCCCTAATGCATCTTCTTACAACTGTGCACAACTCAAACATGTTCTGTGAACTGGGCAGATGATTTTACATTTAATGTCGCTAGGAGAATAAACAAAACTAAACACATGCTACAATAACTGTATGCATTATTTTGTGCATCTGATTTCATTAGTGACGTGCCAATACCATGTGTACACAGACATTACTGAAGTGAGAAGTTGTTACAGTATTCAGCAAAAATCATGGGTGACCAACAGGAAAGGTACAACAGCACCTAAAACAACAAGATCAGCATATCGCAGTTATAACGCTAATGTTCCATTAGGGACTATTAAACACGCAGAAGAAACCATTACCTGTGCCACAGCATGGAAATTTTGTGTTGTGGAACGGAATGTACAACGCTGGAGAAAAAAGAAAGAGCTATTGTTAAAGGAAGCAACTTCACCCCAAAATGCATTCTGTTGGCCCAAGCAGAGGAATTTAAGTGCCCCTGATATAGTACTTGGGTCTGTGCTGGGGGGGGGGGGGATAGTCTTATCAGAATGACAATACAGATGAAGGCACTGGAGGGTGCTATGTCCATAATCAAAACACAGATACAGTGACCATTCCAGGAAGCATGATCTCTGAGTTACGGATACTTGGTGTGGTGGTTTTAAACACTGACTATGTTGCCAGTATGGGGAATGGTTCCTATCTGGAATTTACACAGTAATGCCAGCTGGTAATATCCAGAAAACCATCTGAAGCACTGCTTAGAGTGATGTCTTCAACAGAATCTCTTATCACAGAGTTTAAAAAAGTGCTGTGTGTCAAGTTATAACAATGGAACAGAAAATGATGTCTTGTGGGTGGAAGATACATACATGTATACATATCTGTGATTTTGAAACCCCATGAACAGTGGCACCAAACCCTTTTCCATCCCCAAAACGAACTACAATACCATTCATGGTCCTGTAACGTAGCAAGCTTGATGGTGCCAGCTACTTTAAACTCTGCAGAGTTCCAGACTGAGAGGCACGAGCAGATGTTACGGCATGTAATCCAGCTGCTTGTGAACACTGCTTCCACACTTGTTTCATCACAAAACAAGCAAAGTTATAATTGAATTATTGTAAGCAACTGATGTGATACTCTGAATTCAAACCATTACTGTACATGTGATGAAATACACTGAGATTCATCACTTTCTGATGCCTACAGACATACAAACAAAAATCATTATCATGATTGGCTACTTTGCAGACCATATTCTGCATAAAAACTCTTCAAAGATTGTGAAAACCCCAGTGACATTCATACTAAAGTTAACTTGTGACAGCGTCAATATGTGACAAATGAAACGCCACATTTTCTCTGGGCTACTGCGGCCCCTTTCACAACATACGGTAAATGTCAATCCCAAACATGAAAAGGCCAATCTCGCTTGTCTATTGAGTGCTGCGTGACGACCTATCCGTGTTGTTAACAGTTATCAGAGGCATCAAACGAGTAGTGAAACGATGGTAATTTCTCTCTAGTTCACGCTGGTAGTCCTTCTGATCTGCACCAATTAGAGTCTTATTTTTCCTCAGTGCATCCGCACATCTGTAAAAGGAAAGGATACACAAATATTTCTTTTGTACCGCAATAATGTGCAAGGTTTTATAAAAAGTGGAATAATTTTTATGGCCGTCAGGTGCCCACTCCCTTTTAAACAATGCGTCATTTTCTTTTCCGTGTTGAACAGACATGCACTGTCATATGTACATTTGAAACACAGAAGAATTAAGGTAGCAAAAGCTGTTGTCTTCTGGTTTATTACACCATACAGTCTTGTAAACAATTACCAAAATTTCAGAGAAACCTCCTCCATCTTATACCCTGAAGATGGAGGCAGTAGATTCCTGTGAAAAGCTGCTAAGACCGACAAGACTACATAGTACCATAACCCCAAAGACCACACTCTAAGTGTACTTCAAGCATTTAATTTACTTTATCATGTCTTTGTCAAACACAAGCAATGTCCAACCCTTCATCATCTACACTTCCCTACCAGTTTCAGTGCAAAATGCCATCATCAGGTGATGTCACAAGCCTAATACTTAAACCAGTATTAGTGTGTTACCAATGTTTAAACACTGTCATGAAACAAAAGTATTAGTGTGTGACCAATGTTTAAACACTGTCATGAAACAAAGTTTTTAGCACCAACAGCAGTAAAATGTCATCAACGTTGAAGAGGAAGTCACTTGTGTGTTCATGTCTCTTCAGTTATGTATCTAACGTTATGCTGGGGTGCAGACATCTATACTTGTGCTGTTCTACTGTCTGAGGCTGGCAATAGTACATTTTGAGACACTGATGTTCATCACAGTGTTTGTGTAATGCACTCTGATAAAATGGATCTTTAATTGTTGCGAATATATATATATTTTCCAAGTCTATTTAATTGTGTGGTGTGTAGTTGTGTAGCATAGGTTTCTGTTTGAGAAGGCTGAATCTGTTACCCTTAATTTTTAGATTTATGACATCACTTCCTGATGATGGCATTTCATACTGAAACTGGTAGTGATGTATGAATGATGAAATGTTTCGCAACGGCTGTGTTGATGCAAACACAGTAAATCAAATTAGACTATTCACAGCATGATGATGCAGTATGTTATGCTTTATGCAAGCCACTCTAATTTGTAACCAAACCATTACTTTTTGGAGAAATCCTTGAAACATAGCCGCAATTTGTTCTGCAGTTTGGTGGCAGATTTCTGGCCATCACGCAATTCTGAAAGAAACACCACAGCAATTTCCATGGGTCCTTGATTCACTGTTGTCCCTGGAAGATAAAAAATTAGAATCATTAAGTTGATTCAGGTCTTCTTGGATGTGACACAATGTTGCTGAGTTAGTGTTTCCAAGGAATGCGGTAACTCTGTCTTCAAAGGATGAGGCTCCTTTGAAATGTCAGGAAACACTAAGCCAGCAACACAGCATAACATGCCAGAAGACCTTACTCCGAAACAGCACTGCTGTGGAAATCTCAAATCTTGAACAGACTTGTTACTTTCCTTAACCCTTTAAAGACGAAGCCTATCTGTTTTATATAAGAACTCAGTGCGTACCGCACTGTAAACACTCTCCACTTCAGTTATAAAAACCAATCTCTTAACGTTTTATAAGGCAAAAGCTGCTGTTTGTTCTGAGATCCATGCAAAACACATAAATGCAATGTGGGCACCACGTAGAAATTTTTAATGTTAAACCTGGTCATATGTAAAGTTACCGCTAGGCTTTAAAAGGTTAATATGTTCAGCCAACTGTCAGGATCATTCTACAAGGCCATCTAATAACCTGTGATAACATACAGAACAAGAAGGATCAAGGTAGGTGCAAAGGACTTTTATTTGCTTTCAGTCTCGTGCAGTGCCATGTCAGAAGTGAAGTCCTGAATAAGCACTGTAAACTAACTCCATGCAGCAGAGTCCTTCTTGAATAGTTGCTAATTCCTCAGCTAGTCAAGAAACTCCCCACACTTTATGGAAGTCAGAAGTTCACTACCATGTCACAAGCCCAACACTTGTCCATATCCTGAGCCAGATAAATCCAGTACACATCCTCCTATTTATTTAAGATCCATTCATATATTACCCTCATATCTACACTCTACGTCTTCTGTATTGTTTCCTTACTTAAGGTTTCCCCACCAAAACCCTGTATCTCTCCTCATCCATGCATGTCACATGCCCTGCAAATCTCGACCTCCTTCATTTGACCACCCAAATAATATTTGGTGAGTAATACAAATTACGAAGCTCTTCATTACGCAGTTTTCTCCACTCTGCTGTCACGTCCCCCCACTTAGAACTGAATATTTTCCTCAGCACCTCATTCTTGAACAACCTCAGCCTGCGTGCTTCCCTTGTATACAGGTTCTACTCACATAATCACCTGCTGCTGGCGGTCAGATCTGTTCAACATCTCAGAAACCAAAAGATATCAGTGAGAAAGAGCACAGCCAGATTTTGTGGAACCTGATAAACACGGCAAAGGCTAGAATTAAAAATGTACAAAAGACTGCATAAAAACTGCACGTCTTAATAAAATGATGTACACAGATGGCAAACAGGCAACACTGCTTACTGTCCACTGCTAAGACTGCACACAGTCAACAGTAGATCAATGAAATATGAATATGGAGCATTGGTGGAATAATCCTGACGGTGGAAAGCCGAAGCATTACATGACAACCATGTCCCAGTCCCACTTTATTCACCACAAATTCAAAATGGACTGGTCTGGGATTGAACATGGACCTCTGCCGTGACGGACCTGCCATGGCACAGACTAAATTACACAAGGCAGGGAGAAAAGCAGGTTTATGGTTGCTTTGTGCACCACAAACAAAAAATCTGATGAGTTTTATGCTGCTGGGGTAGAGGAATGAGCTTTATGCTGCTGGGGTACAGGAATAAGCTTCACAGAGTAAATACGACAGTACATATGTGGAATTCTCATGGCAGTCACTATGAACATCACTATCTTCTTTACAAAAGAACAATCATTGCCCTAACTACAAACACTGAAAATATGAACAACCAGTATATACAGGAAGTATTACTAAATCTTCCGGCTCAAGAAATGAACAAAATCTGCACACACAGACCTACAAAACTGAATTTATTTATACCCACAAATGTGATTATATGAAGGCAGTGTGATAAACACAAAATTATTCTCCATAACTCTGTGCCACTGTTGTTCCAAAGGAATATTGTCTGAAACATTTCTGCTAATGACCATGTAATACTTTATGTGAAAAAGTGTAACATTTGAAAGGAGTGTGCTAATGTGTGCCATTTGAATAGACTTGGTCTTTGTGTCATTTCCAAATTAACGTCTAGGAAGAACAGGAACAAAACCCACATATATTTCACACATTTGTGCAAAAAAAATTCTTCATTTCAGTTATGAGCATCTGACTTGCAAACAGATGTTTGGGCTGCATGTCACTTGTAAGGACAGACGTTTGGGCTGCATGTCACTTGTAAGTACACATGTTTGGGCTGCATGTCACTTGTAAGTACAGATGTTTGGGCTGCATGTCACTTGTATGTACAGAGCAACTATATTTGGTGTTTTACTTCTATGAAAGAATTAAAAATCAGTGCTTGCAACTTATGAAAATAGCCTGATGCAAAGGGTTAGAGTATTAACATAGACAATGGTGTTATTTAACCCTTTAAAGATGAAGCGTATCTGTTTTATATAAGGACTTAGTGCATACCGTGCTGTAAACACTCTCCACTTTGGTTATAAAAACCAGTCTCTTAATGTTTTATAAGGCAAAAGTTGCTGTTTGTTCTGAGATCCGTACAAAGCACATAAAGGCAATGTGGGCACCACGTAGAATTTTTTAATGTTAAACCTGGTCGTATGTAAAGTTACCACTAGGCTTTAAAAGGTTAACAATACTGCCAACTGCTAAGACTGTACAGCATCCGTGACACATGAATTAAATTCAGTATGGAGCACAGTATTAATGATACGGATGGAGAGAGAAGCCTGCTGCAGTGCCACTGTGACCACCACAAATCGAACATGGACTGACGTGGGATCAAATCCAGGCCTCCACAGTGAGCAGCTGGCAACTAACCACCTGAACTGGGTGGCAAAGCTAGTATGTTACCAGTAAGGCCACCAGGCATAGACAGTTCCTACCTATACATCCTTGAAGCACCATCTGAAGAATCTTGGGATCTGGTGGATCCTGGTGTGTTGCTTGCGCCAGTTCCATTGTTTTCTTTTGGATATCTTCAATTGCCACCTCAATGGGGGTCAACACAACCTGTATAAAACACAAATCCTTAACCTAACAACATATGCTATGCCAGGATGTTAGATATGCACACATTAACTTAGAAATACAAAGCCCTTCAATGCATATGGCTACAAATTACTGAATTTTTCCAGCAGAAGAGTCAAGACTGTCGCCATATCAGGTTGGGCCCACAGATATTTGGTCTGACAGTGAAACTGAATAGACTCATTACAAACAAAACTTTCACACGCTGCAAACATTCTACACTGTTCTGGATGCATTCCTCACAACTCTGCTGTGTGTTCACACTACTGAAATACCACCCCAGGGATTTTTTTACAAGCTCCAGCTTAGCATCATTTCATCCAGTTTCTCTCCAGCAGAACTGAACACTGCAAACATATTTCTTGTCCTGTAAAAACCCAGTCTTAATAAAACTTCCGCATTCCAAACATGTGGGGAATGTGTTTGCTAGCTGAGGAACTAGTAGTTTTTCAAGAATGACTCTCTTCCATGGAGTTCACTAACAACCTATCTATTGAACTGCAGTTACAGTTCCTAGAAGAGTCTCCTTACATGGAACTGTAACATCCCGCAACTTATGTCACAATCTTCTTTACTACTTGCAGAACCACAGCTGCCACAGATGCTGCACAGAGGCACTCACACTGTTCAGCTGTGTACCTTACACACTGTATTATAACTGAGAAAATGCGTAACTGGGTGAGATCTGATGTCCTCATATTGGTGCTGCTGATGAGTTGCGTCTTCTGTGACCGATGCTGTGTTTTGGGTAAGTAGTTCCTGAAGGATCCAAAGACTGTAGCGCCTTCGTGATGAGGATCAAGCAGTGCATGAATAATGCTTGGACTCCCTGATCCCTTGAAGCGTCAAGAGCCACTCCCCCAATCACACAGCATCAGGGCACAGGAGAGTTGTATCCTTGTGACAGAGGAGATGACAACTACTGTACACTTCAAGTTAAGGCAACAGCTATCAGACTATATATGTGGGCCTACCTGTAAGGCATAATTCCGCTTCATCATCATGTTGCCTACACAACTTATTGTATTTTGTCAACAAATAATGCGACTCCGCAGATTAATACAAGAAAATATGTTTCAGAGTTGTGGCAAGATGTTAAAAATATGCCACATCCCAAAATAAATGTTAAACACTTATAATGTGCAGGCTATATAACATTTCAATGAAGATTCCCTCACATGCGGTGCCATATTTTTGTGACAGAATGACCAAATCACCAGCTACTACATACTAAAATGAGAACTGACATTTCTGAAGAACATGTTATTTAATTATTATTTAATTTTTTCTATCTGGATGTAGTAATTTTGTTTTCTGAGTTGACTGGTTTTAGCAGCACCAATAAATTACCATGATTTTTTCTTTGCATGACACATTAAGAATTCTGTCCTTATGCTTGGTATACTGTTGTATTATACAAGTAAAAACCATTGTCACTATGTGTGCCAGATCACATGACAATGTTTGCTAGTTCATGTGTGACAGTGCATGCCAGATCACATGACAGTGTTTGCTAGTTCATGTGACAGTGCACGCCAGATCACATGACAATGTTTGGTAGTTCATGTGACAGTGCATGCCAGATCACATGACAATGTCTGCTAGTTCATGTGAGAGTGCATGCCAGATCACATGACACCGTGTGCTAGTTCATGTGGCAGTGCATGCCAGATCACATGACAAAGTTTGCTAGTTCATGTAACAGTGCATGCTGGATCACATCACAATGTCTGCTAGTTCATGTGAGAGTGCATGCCAGATCACATGACACTGTGTGCTAGTTCATGTGACAGTGCATGCCAGACCACATCACACGAGCGCATGTCAACTTCCACTGTGCTCAGTGAAGTGAAACACAAGCAGATAATGACAATTTCAGAGCAAATGTTGCAACCCACAGAACATAATTAAATACCACTTCAATACTGGATTATTGCAGCAAAGATGCTGTCTGAATCTCACAGAACTATTTACCTTATTGGCAGCTTTTCAAGTTAAAGTAATGGAAAGTAACGGCATAGTTAACAACTGACGACATAATAAAACATAAAACAGACAAAAATGGGACAATATAGTACATCCTCATTTCACATTCCTGAAAAATGTAATACAAAGTGAAACACAACACAACAGACCGTATGTCCCCCAGGAATTAAGATACCTCACAATTGTGCCAGCTTACAGCAAAAACAACCCCAAATGAGACAAGAAAACATCTATCAAATCTTTGGTCACCAAAACTTGTCAGCATTACAGGGAAATAATATTGTTTGGGACCATGTTAAAGAGGACTGCATGCACAGGAAGATTAATCTGAGAAATCACATACATATCTAGAATCAAAAACTGCTGTACCTGTTTCCTGTCAATTACTTGTATTCTAGTTTTCACATATGGAAAATGATTGGCTGTGGTAAGAATGGTCTTCCTTTTGTATTGTTCATGCAATTCTCCATGCGCTCGCCCTCCTGGTGTGAATGGAGTCGCATACACAAATCGTTCTGAAGGACAGAGATGATATACATTACGTTACAATTTCAAGATACTGAAATTCTTCAGACATTCAAATGAATCTTCTTTACATTATACTTAATGGGGCAAGAAGCTGTGGTGATAATGTAACACACTGTGGTACATGACAGTGAACATGCACAGTCAAACACACAAACTTCCATTGTGACAAACTAATTTATTTACTGAATACCGCACATCTTCTGTGCAACTGTCACACACGCAGAAGTTTACTGCCACATAATTGCACCAGTACTCCTACAGTATGCCTCCATGTTTTGGCTACAACCCACAGCCATCTTCAGGGAGCCATAACATTTGAAGACACACACAGCATGTGTGCTGTTTATGTCTTTAAATGTCGTGGCTCCCTGAAGAGGGCTGTGGGTTGCAGCCAAAACATGCTGGAGTAGTGTAATCAAATACTGGTGCCATTAGTTGGCAATAAACTTGCATAAGTCTAACTTATTTGTTTATTACACTGTTATGATTGTTCTTAGTCTTGTCATGTCATTATGTGTGCCTAGCAGCCACAACCTCTGCCCCAGTGTTTGTTTCCTTCGAGTAGGAACAAACTGTAATATTGTGATGTAAATTATTTAACAAATTAGATATACCACACTGTTTCTATTTGTGTCATTGCTTCATTCTCTTCTGTTTTGTTGCACTATATTATACTCACTCATATTAAAATTTCTATCAAAGTACGTGACACGATGTCGGAGTTCGTACGCTTCAAAATATGGCTCGACATAAGTGATCTGAATATAAGCCTTCTCTGGGTCGAGATTACTCATGTCCACGGCATTAGAGTCCTTGATAATAACAACATTCTCTGCGCTAAATCTTTCTGCATAGAAATTCTGAAAGCAGGAAGACATACACTTAGTTATTCTAGTATATGTCAAATTTACATGTTACGTGTAATGCACCACAACTGTGTGTCGTTCCACGAAGATATATGAGGAAGTGGAGTGATGGCTGCTCCCACTCATAATCTTAGTACCAAATGGAGATTTGAGGTCAAAGGCAGATACGTATGGGTTAATGTAAGGGATGTAAAAGCCTCTGCCGCCATCTGCTGCTCATTTGGGCCACTGTGGCAATTTCCACATGTATGACAGCTGTTCACTTTGGAAAACGCAAGAAACAAACAAACAGTCTCCCACAGTATACGCAGAATATAACGTGCTACACTGATCTCCATGTGGTCACTGCACTGAAGTGGCATCATTCTGCTGCATGAACCCCACAGGTGCAAATGATCTTGGAGATTAAACTGCGCACACCAACACCATCATTTCAGTGCTGTACTTTGGAAACAGAAAGAATGGAAACTTGGGGAAACTGTCTAAGATTTTGATACTACAATGGTATTAAACTGGTAAAAAATTCATTTCATCATGAAATTTTCATGCTCTTTAGGTAGGAAATTTTCTTATGTGGGGATGTATCAAAGGGGCAACATGTGATGTTAATCAAATGGAGATTATGGTGCTCTTTTCCTTTGAATTAACAGACAGGAAAACTTCTTAACTGGGGACATCTTAAACAAGTCTCACTGTATATGTATACAAGAATGTGACACTGGGTCACTGGGCAGGAGGTTCTTTGTGTTTCTAAGGATCATAGTGGCTTCATCTTCAAGGTCAAGCAGTCCAAGAAGAAATTTTAACTCCTTGACCTAGAATATGAAGGCACTACAATCTTTTGAAATGTTGACTCCTACTCACCTGACACAGTGGCACATATGTTCTCACAGTAAGTTACTGCAACACTGTGAAGCTGTGCTGTGGGTGTACCATGCTATCAGCTGCACACAGATCTACGCATGTGCATGTGCTGATCTGTAGGTGTGACAAGATATCAGCTGCGCACAGATCTACACATGCATATCCAAATTTATGGATAAGCAAAACTCTGCCATGTGTTGTATAGAATATGTGGCTAAATATAAATCATGTACAATCACAATGTGTTAAAATGGGAATAACTGCACTGTCAGAGCACATGTGGGACTGGCTCTGCATTATCAGAGCAGAGGTGGGACTGACCCTGCATTATCACAGCCCATGTGGGACTGACTTTGCATTATCAGAGGTATGACTGACTCTGCATTATCACAGCACATATGGGATTAACTCTGCATTATCAGCGCAGAGGTGGGGCTGGCTTTGCATTATCAGAGCAGAGGTGGGACTGACTGCATTATCAGGGCACAGGTGGGACTGACTTTGCATTATCATCCCAGGAAGTTCTTTGTTAAGAAGTAGTTCTCAAGTTGTAGATTACATCTGATATAATATTTACACCACAATATCCTATGCTGTACACATTGCAGTTATAGTGTCAGACATATTAAACATGTATCTTTCTAAATATTTTGTTACTAACCTCCAAACGACTGAAAATTTCTGGAAGTTTGGTGAGGGTTGGTTCCTTATAAATAAATTCTTCACCGTTTAAATCTCCAAACTTTGACCCATAGAAACCAACTCGAAAATAGGTGCCAAATATTCTCTTGCCTTGCAACTGCTCCACCCTAGTAAATGCATCATGCAGCTTTCTGCAATAAAAAAAATAATAATAATTGAACACATTAAGGTAGTTCTTAGGAAAGCAGACTGTGAAGACAAAGAAACAGAAGGAACCAGCTCCAGATTGTGTTCAATGGCCTTGGCAATAAAGGCGTTGAGTGTCTGGGTTCTGCCATCATAGTGCTGGTTATGTAATTTGAATCACACAATATCAGCCACGACATGGACATGTATTTCAATATGTTTTCCAAACATCCGGTCACCTGCATTCACACAAAAATGCACACAACCATAAATAATGCAAACTGAAAAAAAAGGGCCTAAACATAAACAGAAAGTCATTCCAAATGCTACTCCTCTGAAGGTCAATGACCAATTCCATTGAAATAAAATTTAAAACTATAATGTAGCTTTAAAGGTATATAAAGGTCATCAACCACATGTTACATAAAAGTATATTTAAAAATTTTTATGTAGTTATTACCACTAGGTGCATGCATTTGTGTGTAACGAGTGTACATATCCGATATGCATAACAAACACACATACATTCTTTTCTTATGCATGATAGGATGTGTAATGCAAAATTGGTCACTGGCTGCTGTTTCTGTGAAGAATATACATGTTCCTGTGGCATTATGATATAGTAATGCTTTCACACTTATCTGTTGAAGACATTTGACTGCTTAATGAGGCTGATTTGTTGACTGTTCCCAGAAACATTTTAAGAGGGTTTCACTGTACATTCATAACCTGTCCCTGTTAATCAGTACAAGTGAAACTCATCACTTACCCATGTACGTTCGCGAGCTTCTTGTAATCCCTATTGGCTTCTGCTATTGGTATCAGAATGGAGTAAACATCGTTTACTGCTTCATACATCCCAGCCTGGAAACAGAATCACAATCCATCACAACACACAGCCTACCATACAAAATCACTGTCACAATCCACAGTGTAGCACACAACGATACTGCAACAGAAAGACACTGGATTTCAATCACCAGACATCAAGGATCGAAACGTGCCTCCCCACTGAATCACTGATGACAAAATTTGGTGTCACCACAATGTTTTAAAGCTGAAGATAATCAGTTGCAATGTGCACTGCCCCCCATTAACAGAAATCCAATGCCCAAACACCTAACATAACAGTCATGGTTACTCTCTTCATTGACAACAGACCACACAATTTTCACATCTTGGACATTAGAAGAGGGAATGTTGACTACAATCAGTCACTATGGAGTTCTGTGACAAGGGCACTTACTGCTTGGTGACTCAATGTGATGCATGCTCAAACGTTCCTACTGACCATCAAATACATCTCCACTGACTGAATAGGATACATGCCCAAATGTTGGTAATTATAGTCAAATTCATCTTCAGGAATCACTATCATACAGGTTTCTACTGAACCTCCCTTATGTGCAAGTTCTACTGAACCTTCCTTACATAACTATTCTACTGAATGTTTCTAATATATGTATACCCCATCCCTCACCATTTTAGCATTCATACTTGGGACTTCCCCAGATTACATGGCTGGACAATGAAACAGACAAATTGTTACTGTGGCTGCTGCAGGGAGTACCTTTATTGTGTCACTGAGCATGGTACATGTTACAGATGCACTACTGAACAGGAAGAATGCAGCTACTGGGCACTTGGAGCCTTTCACACCTGCAGTTCAAAGTGACTCATTTTATACAAGTCTCATAGTGCTGACCTCCAGGTTCTAAGTGACCCTTGCGCACTCTGAGCACGTATGTTGTCACACAATGGAGACTCCATCATGAAATACTGACTGAGACCATCTCCATTCTATGACCAAATAAGAGACAACAGAACACCTGCAGCTTGGTCAAGTTTCAGCAGTGACAGCACAGCTGCTGGGTGGGGCCTGTATGCCTAAACAAACCAAGACTGTACGTCACTATGCTCAGGGATACAATAAATCTGCCTTTCTGCAAACTGCCTCCACATATGAAATATGTATATTTCTCAGAGTTTCTCACATAAATTTTCACCTCTGCCATCAAAAATCAACGTGCCAAAGCACGATCTGTACCAGTTCTATCTTTATGACTGACAAGCTTATGTTTATGTTTTAAAATTAGATGACTCCTGAACACAAAGATATGCTACTTCAGCGGATGTCAATAGATGTTATCTTCAGCTGGTTCACTCCAAATTTTGTGCATCTACAAAAACTCATCTGATGCAGTATCACAAACAACTTCTGCCACACATAACAGACTCACCGCAGAGAAGGAGTTGGCTGCTTGCTCCAGCAGTCCTATCAGCCCGCTTTCTGTAAAATCCTTTCCGAGACACACACCTTCCTCTTCCGGACTCAGTACATCATCAGAAACAGCACTTTCTTCCAAAGCATTTGGCGTTACCTTCTCAAATCCTACTGCTCCAATTGGCAGGTGAGGCTGATCTTCCAACATATGCAAATATTCAGCCACCAGGGCAGCGCTATGCACGCGGCACATCGCCGCTTCTGTATGATTATTGCGCTGCAAACACAAAGCACTATAACAGCGGCACTTAAAAACAGCTTCTTTAACCCCTTTGAGGTAGTTGCTATACATTTACATTTCACTGAAGGTGCTGTTCATGGCCAAGGGCCACCTACATAGCATGATTTGTGGCAAATGGTCTGGACGAATGACATCCACGATAAAGTATTTTTATGTATTGCTGTGCTGAATGAAGTACATGTATGTTATTCATGCTGTATGTCTTCATTAAACAATTACAGTCAAATATACATTATATATTTTTACATATTTCACAGTTATATCATTTTCAAAAATTACAGTCATTTAAAAAATAATAGAGATGTGAAATACAAAATACTGTTTTTTAAGTACATAGGACAGAAAGACCTGTGGCTAGCATGATGGTGTGGGGCAGCACCAAGTAATGTTAAAGATAAACGGTTAATGGACTTTGATATGTGGTGACAGACAGTGTGACAAATGAACGGCAGCAAGCCTATTCATAGAAATGGTTACACTTCACTTTATAAGCCCTGTGGGACAAACAGTAAAGCCAGTGGCACTTGCTGCCCATGCCACGCAAGTCTCTACCATTTCCCATGCCTTTCACCATTTCTTTTTATTACAAAACCTTCAGAAAAAATCTGCAGATAGCATGGCAATGTGAGGCTGCACCAGCAGCAGTTTCATATATACAAACACATTTTCAAATCGCTTGCAGCAAGGGAAAATTTAGCAGACAGGCACTTGCTGTTAGTGAACAACTTTACTACATACAACATGTGGATGTCGATGAAGCACTGCTGAACTGTTGTTACAATGGCCTTGCCATGATAAGCTGTGCTTGCAGCATTGGACTTCCACTGTCTGTCACACATTACTTGCTACACCGAAATGACTGTGATACTGAACAAACGTAAGTTAAAAGAAAAAAAAATTGAAAGGGATTAAAATAATTACTTGTAAGAGTTATACAAAACTGCTGGTAATAAAGTGTAAGAAACCAATCTACTTGAGCCCACTTTAAAAGAGTGCAAACAAAGTTTCAACATGCCATCATATCTGTTGCCATTAGTTGCATATGTTTTGATGTTTACGTGACCCAAAGCCATACAGTACAGTATCAGAAACAATACAGGTGTGACTAATATGATTTGATACATCAAAGCAATTCAATTCACTATGCTGGCTGTATAGTTTGTGCTCATTACCATCTACCATTGTACTCACTATGGATATTTTTCTCCCACTTCTACAGTTTGCAATGAGGTCGGCCCTCCAATCATTTAAAATGAATTAATTACTCCTGGACAGTAATTACCACAGAACTAGCAGTCTCAATAGTGCATGTGTCTGTACGCACCTCGACATGTTGCTGAGCCATGTTTGCCAGCCATGTAAGGCGAAGGTCTGGGGAATTCTGATAGCCCTTTGCAATACGATACATCAGGTCCAACAGCATCTCTGGGTCCTCTTGAAATTCTTTCATCTTAACTGTGTCCGACAGTATCATATGCAAATTAAATACAAGATCTTTGACCTGGCAGAGAAAATCATTCAAATGAGATGTATTTTTGTGACAGGTAGAGCTAACTTAACTGCATCATAATATAATGAAGTCTTCTCCTTCACACAAAGTAAAAGAATTTGAGACTAGACTGCACATTCTACGCCGTTTCTCTAACATTCTAAAACATTTAGGTTTCACTGTGTAAATATGGACAAAACATAACGTCCCATGCCGTAAGCTGGAAGTCTGGATTGCAGATTTGATCTCACTGAAAAAAACATACATATTCAATTTATCTACTGAGATTATGATCTCTGTTTTGAAACACAATTTAAAGAGGAAAGCAATTGCTACAAAAGGACTTATTCTGTGACTCCTGAGTGGTTCCCGATGTTCAGAAAGACCATGGCGCCAGTATCTGAGGGGGTCAAGCTGTCCCACCTACTTGGACTGTTTGATCCCTGAAGACAGCGGCACTATGACCTTTCTGAACATTAGATCTCACAGAATAAACACTGCTGTTGGCAAAGAATGCTAAACTCTGAATCCACCACTTCACTTAAAATGAAACAACACAGAGCTTGTTGAGTGGGTGCAGTTTCTTTTAACTTGAAGCAGTCAGGAAGTACCACAGCTCCTGTAAGTTCCCAGATTCTCATGGCAGCTGTTCAGATGGTGGCTGTTTTGTGGGTTTTCATACTGCAGAGTAAACATCTGTTTCTGTGTTTCAAGGGCATGTACTGTCTCCTTCAAGGTGACTGGACATAATTCAGGTAGATGCACCAGGAATTGAGAGGAAGAAATGCACTGGTTACACCAGATGTCCTAAAAGTCACTTTACTGAGATAATGAAGTAGGCAACTATATTTCTTTTTATTTGAATTCAGTCGTTATTTGATACAGTTGGCAACACTGCGGTTACCCCAGCTTTTGTTTCTGTCAGCTGGTGTGGCACTGGTATGTGCACTCAGTTCGCATCTTAGTTGTAAATAAAGTAATGTTTCCCTGGAATTTATACACGCTGTGCGATCTGAAAACCTCTACAAAATGATCAGTAAAATGACAGCTTGCCTTTGTGAGCACAAAAGAAAACAACAAATGGCAGTAAAGTTTCCTACGTAATGAACCAATCGTGAGACTTCCACCACCGTGGACATCATATGGTTTTTGAATAAGAACGTGCCAACACAATACCTGCTCTGGAAATGTCGTATCTTGCAGATCTGTATCCTTCTCTGCATATACTAGGATTGTCTTCAATGATCGCCGCAAGGATTCTTCGCTGAACGATGAACTTGTGCCAACTAAGGAGCTCAATGACATTGTGACTTGCATCTTTACTCTTGCAAAATTCTGAAAATTGACAACATAAAAAATACACTGTGACAGAGAAAAGCTGAAATACAGTACCAACAGGACAACTAACTGTAGTTATGTGTGAGCCACGTACAACTGAAACCTGTTCACTGTGCTGCTGAGGCAATGCATGTGGCACAGCTGCATATCTGACACGTCAAACACACTAGCAGACAGTACAGTCTACTGGGTGAGTAGCTAGCATGGATTACATTACAGCACAGCTCAAAGATGGTGTACATGTTGGTGCATCCATCCGAACAGGACGAGAGAGACACTGAGGGACTCCTGCTACTGGACTTCAAATGGCGTAAAAACACAATCAATGCAAACCACTACCGTCAAACGTTTCAAAATCTGCACACCAACACCAATAACAAACACCATGGTTGACACTGTCACGCACAGTGTTGATCACAACATGTACTTGTAATAAACCATTTAATTATAGCTTAAACACAGAAAACACAGAGGTTTTACAGCTGATATACACAGTACAGCACAGTGTTCATGTTCATGGGTCTCAGTGCTAACAATCACTAATATGTTCTTGAACTATTTCCATTGTTCCAGTTCACTGAAACACTACATTTTGAAAACTGGCTGTTTTCATCTCCAGGTGTACAAGTGAGTACACCTGAAGACAGAAACAGCCAGTTTTCGAAACAAAGCATCTGAGTGAAGTGGGACAATGGAAATAGTCCAGCAACATATCAGTGATAGTTTGCATGTGACACCACTGTCGAAGAATTTTAGTGCACTATGGATCTCAGTGTTCTGGATTTTGACATTTCACAATCACCCATTTTAATACTACTATTTTGATTTTTCATGACTGGTACCGACAAATCAAGATGTGGCCATGTGGCTTAAACATGAAGGCAGTATGTTCCCTCAAAACATCATGAACCACTTAATCAGTGATGCAGTCTGTCACCTCACAACACCAGCAACTTCACTTACACCACTATGAAGACCTCCAAACCCACTGTCTTAAAACAGAAATGTATAGGACAGATTTTGAGTATGTAGAATGCATACATTGCCAATCTCGAAGTTTTGTCTCATAAGCAGATACAGTGAAGCTGAGGCCTGGGAACGGACGCTACTCATACTGGAGCTGCAGTGTTTGAGCAGACGCAGGCACAGATCAGCACACTGCTCAGTTTCTTCATCGAACAGCAGATTTGGAAACTGTAAGCAAAAACAAGCTTCATGTTTGTAACAAACAAACAAACAAACAAACAAACAAACAAACAGACTGACTGACTAAACTACCCAACCAACCAATTTCCATGGAACACAAGTTCATTACCACATTCAAAACAGCCCACCACTGGTCCTTAGTTTGAGACAGATACATCTGGTCCACAACGACCCATCCAGCTTGTTTAACAGCCATTTTGATATTCGTCCAACCAATAACTAGCTCTTCAAAGCAGTCTCTTTCCTTCATGTTTTCCCACCAAAATCCTGTATGCATATCTCTTCTCTCTCGTGAGTGCCACATACCCCACCCACCTCATCCTCTTTACATGTTTTCAAAATAATATAACCAGTTTTCACCATCAACTTCAGAAATCTACCTTGAAGACCAATGAACGCTGAGTTGCAAACATGTTCTGGAGCACACATGTGCTCTGGTTTCGCCCAAGTGCATGCAGCAACACTTTCAGAACAACACCCAGCAAGTTCTGCAAATTGTCTAACTGGGATGCGACCTGTAATGTAAAAATTAATGTGCTTGTCAAAATACCTCATGGTGTAACCTTAAACTAACCTACACAAGTTGCAGAATACATTCACTGAATTATCCAGGATGCAGGAAATGTGAAATGATTTGGGTCCTTACAAAACGTTTAACTGACTTCCTCCTTGCCTCGAAAAGAAGAACTCGATTTGTAAATAGCAGAATGGCGATAAGCAGTGTAGTTTAATTATTTATTTTACAAAATAAATGTCTTCATCTGCCCATCTTCACTTGAATGTAAATGTGCCATGGTTCTGGCAATAACCGCCGTCTCACTGCAGAGGTTCAGGCGCAGGTTTTCCTCCAAAGGCTTCACTTCTCCTGCCAGTATCATTCCCCCAACACTCCACACACATCTGTCTATCACTGATGATATACTGTACAGCCTTAGTGACTGACACCGTCATTAAATAACACACAAAAAAAAACTGCACTCAGGACAAGACTGCTCCCATTAATGATTTGCAAATGTGAATGAAATATCTCTTGCTATGCATAACATACAAGAATGCTTTGCAAAGAACAAATAATATGCAAGGTTTGAGGTTTTCACAGCATCATTTCTGAGGATTCAAATCTTCTGAGTTATGATGCTCAGTTGCTGATTGAGTGATTCTGAATGGATCAAAGGAACGTAGCAGTGCCTTCATCTTCAAAGGTCAAGCAGTCGATAAACAATACCAAGCACAGGGTGCATTCAGACGTATAGGGATGGTTTTACTAGTAAGTGGCTAGCTGCTAAGGTGGAATGCCAATGAGGTAGGTCTGGGAGGGGCCTGTGTAGTATTGTATCACGTTCCTTCCTCCCATTGCTTCAACTCCCACCACCATCTTCTCACTCCACCAGTTCTCAACCCATCAGCAACAAGAGCGGTTTCTGAATGGTGATCAGCCTTTCACCACACATCCAACAATGCCCCTTTTCAGGGCACAGGTGCACACCTATGTCCTTCTGCCAATTCCCAAACTGGCTCTCCTCACTTTCCACTGAGCCATGTATTGGCAATACCATAAAATATCTATCCCTGTTACCCACCTTTTGAGCCTTGAAAATGAAGGCACTACATTCATTCAAAATGTCAGGGACCACACACCTGACACGGCATCACACCCGACGCGACAACAAGGGGCAATGAATGTAACTGGTTTGAAAGTGTCATGATACAGATTACTGAGTTAATTTACATTTCAAGCCAATTTGTACATCAAAATACATGGATCTGAAATGATCAAATGCATCTACTCCCCCTCACTGTCCCTCAATTACATTTTTTCTGTTTGCAGTTGTTTAACAATGCTGTAACTTGCTAAGATTATACAGCATCAGTGATAATGAATGAGTGGATCAGGATGGAGCATTGGTGGGTGATAATGACGGGGAAAAATCAAAGTACTGTGAGAAAAACTTGTCCCAGTGCCACTCTGTCCACCACAAATCTGACATGGACTGCCCTGGAATTGAACCCAGGCATTTGTGGTGATAGACCAGCAACTAACTGCCTGCACCATGGTACTGGCCCAAGTCGCATTGTGTGAAGGTAGACAGTAACCTGAATAGAACTACTGCTGGCAAACACTTCCATCATGAAAACCATCAACAGAAAATTTTTTACTCCGTTTTCATTACATATCCTTATACTCTAAAAGATCAAGCCATCTGTAATCATCTTAAATGATGCTGTAATAAGATACAGACAACAAGATAACCACACAATTGTCACCAACATTGCAGTACACCTTACTGGGACCTTTACCTGCACGATCCTTTCCAGTGTGTCCAAAATTATGAAACTAACTTCTGTTGCAAGATTTCCTTCAATTTGAGCATCTGTCTCTATCTCAGCTCGTGGACGCTCAGCAAGTTCAGAGCTCGGACGGTAAGTCATTTGCTCCTTCCGCCAGCGTAAACGATCTCCGGGCCAACCAGGAGATGGCGGATTTCGTTCTAATGCACAACACAATTTAACATGTTGGGAGGACACAATAATGGTGCATCCTAAAGTGTTATGCCTGCATTTGCACATGGAAGAACGAAAGGCACCATGGGCACCTCAGCTATTACAAGTGGTGGCCTAACCAAGACTCTAACATGGATATATTCCAAACACATCTGCCATGTAACTGCTAAGCTAACCTGCTTAGTATTGGCTGTGCTGCAATCATGTACTGCTCCACATTGCTGAATACTGTACAGCAACTAACCTGCAAGTGTCAGGAATGTCAGTGTTGTTTAAATCAACTTCATATGGTCAAATGTGAAGGCAACACACTAACAATGGAGCATCATATCCTGTTGTGTTTGGTAAATCACTGCAGTTCTACAGAAATAGTTATTATCAGTGCTAACAGAACACTATTACAGTACATGCTACACAATTTCATGCCCTTTAATGCTGGCCATTTTCAGGCCATTCACATGCAGGAACATGCACAGGAATTTGATTACAGAAAGTTGGGTATAAAATATATATATTTAAAATTTCGTGTAATCTTTAAAGAACTGGGATCACACTCCCTCTTACATTCAGCGTTCTACACATACACACGTAGAGTTATGTAAAAGGGAATAAGATCTTGCGTCCTTAGAGGATACATGAAAGTATGCATGCATACATGCATACTTTCATGTGTGTGTATGTGTGTATAATCTGTGCATGTTAACCTTTTCAGAATTAAATTCTTCTTTGTATGTCAATGACCTGAAGATGCCAACATCAAAGGCCAAAACATGCTGTCATAAACTGCGTAGCATGTACAGTAACCAAGTTGTGTTAATGGTGAGAGTAACAATTTCTGCAGAACTGCAGTGAATTATTATATTACTGCTAATACACTATTCATATCACAGCCAGAGTCCTGCACTGTATGCCTCCTGCTACAGCATGGCAAGCACCCACCTAAACAGAAACATGAAACCATGCTCTTGTAATCAGAAGTCAGATAAATTATTGCATACAATGTGCCCTCTCCTTTCTGCAGACACTGTAAGAGTGCATGCACATGGTAACAGTATGCATACAGCATAACAGTATGCTCACAGGATGACAGTATGTACACAACCTAGCACTATGCATGCAATATATGCAACAGTATATCCATCGCACAACAGCATGTGCACAATATATGTAACAGTATGCACAAAATATTCTGCGACATGCCAGCAAAATGCACCTGCTGACTACTGCATGATATCTGGCTCAAACAATATGTTTATACATGGACTACAACATTTTCAAAATCAGAACTACAAGAGCCTTCAAAATCAACTCTGCAACTTTCCTGTGGCCCTTAGTTCTAACTGGCACAGTTTACGATGCTGTTCATACCCACACTGTAGCAGACAAGTCCTTACAACCAGGTTTACAAAGCTCTCTTTTCATTTCTGATGGAATTCAGACTTTATACACATTTCTTATCTCTTCATTTTCAGATGTTTCTCCTCTTACCTTTGCGTCGCATCATCATTTCACTTCGAGCAGAGCCCTGACCAAGTATCACGTCTTCTAAACGAGACTTTATGTCCGTTGTTTTCCTAAAGTTCTGCTGTGCACAACGCTTAAGTGCATTCTTTCCCTAAAATAAAAATAAATGCATAATTAAAGAAATGCTGCCAGTCCATGTGGAATTTGTGGTGAACAAACTGGAACTAGGGCAAGTTTTTCTCCAAGTACTTCAGTTTCCCCTGTCAGTATCATTCCATCATTGCTCCATATTAATTCAGATCTGTCACTGATACCACATAACCTTAGCAATTGACAGCATCATTAAATAACACACATGCACATGCCTAGCACCTACCATTCATATGTATATATCACTGGATTACGAGACAAAAGAGTTCATATAGCTTGCTGCCCTCATTACTACTAGCTCTGAATGACTGAAAACTGTGGTGAGAGATTGGATCTCATGTTTTACTTATTGCTCACAGTACATGATAAACATCACCCGCTCAGAACATGGCTCCCAGTAACTCACAAACACTAACCACACTAGCAGTCAGTTTATAGAAACTCACATTACTTTTTGTGGCAATACAGCACTTACACATCCGCCAGGTGCATTAACAGCGTGTTTCCACACTAACTGCACTACTGCACTATCACGTTTATGGAACTTAAAAAAAAAGTTTTCATGTTTATTTGTGCCGCCAAGGAATTTTATGCGAACAAAAATCTTGTAGCCAATGAATAATTTCACAATATCCAGAACAACTGAAAAACACAGCATGTAACATTTCTGGATCCCATTTTTTGGGGCTGGGGAGTAATGTTTGAAAATCAGTTGGTCACCTTACATCATACAACACAGAATTATAAATAATCATGCAGGTGACATATTATATGGACTTACAAATCATCATGCTGTGATGTACATAGGCTTCTTTACACCATAAACTACTGCTAAACAAAACTGATCAGAAAATATTTTGGTATCCCAGATATTTACGGGACTTACATAAATTCTATTTAAATTTACATCTACCATTCAGTCTTATGCACATACAATGTTCAAAAAACTGTAAAGAAGCGCATCAAACTGATCACAATTCTATTAATAAGATACGGACAGGAGTTTTAAAAAGAAACATCCCTTCAGTTTCATATTTTCACAGTACAGAATACTTAATCACAGTAAAACTGTTTCTGTACAAAGTTTGGATCACTGCACCATCACTGGTCAGTATACGTTCCTCCCTTATTTAACAATTATAAATGAAATTACTGACAAAGCTGTACCCAATATTTACATGATACAATGTTGCTGACATTCATGACAGTGGATAATGGACAGCAGCAATGGAGAACTGCAGAGCATGGTATCTGTAAAGAGCCCGCGCTGTACAAACAAATTCAATATGTGAGATGTGGTGTTCTCACAGAGGTGTTGCTGAGGATTCATGTCTTCTAGGACATGATGCTGTGTCACTACACGATTCCTGACGTTGCAACGGATCATGGTGCCTGCATCTTTAAGGTTGATGAGCCAATAAAGAACTCATCTTGGGCTGTTTGACCCCTGAAGATGAGGGCACCATGGTCCTTTAACATACAAGGAACCAGTAACCTAATGACACGGCACTACATCCCAAAAGACTGGAATCCTCAAATTCAATATCGTTTGAAAGAAAAATGTGTAACATTGAATCCTTACGTGACTGACTGTTTAGAAGTTAGAAACAAAGCGGAATTTGGCTGTAAAAATCGTACCTTATATTCGAAGCATGAGATGCATATGTTGAGCAACTCTAGCAGTTGGTGTAGCCTCTGTGAAGGCAGTTCTGTCCACCACTGTTTCAACACACTCTTATCCACATTCTTGATAACCCAAAGGAAGCATATGAGCAAATTGCGTGTTGTTTCACTGCTCAGACCGTACTTACGGTTCTAAAATCAAACAAATTGAAGCATACATGTAGATTTCTGTTTCACATCATGCTTACTAAACACTGAACGCAGTACATAATTTTTACTGCAACAGGAGGCTGGCCTCATTTGTGGTCTTGTGCACTGCAGTTTAGCTTGGTCATGACAAGTTACAGTGGCAAACCCTGTGCATGACGTGTAGATCCTGTACTCATGTACATCAATATCCAGACAGTCTTGTGTTCACAGAAGCTCTCAAACAGCTCACATTGGTCAGTGAATCAGAAGATGTGGGTTCCGATGCCACTGTGAAGAGGCTGCAGCTGACTACCACAGATGGCAGAGAACTTAGCCAATCATTCTTTGGGGGTTGACCATTCCACGGCTAGGTGTCTTAAATTTAAGCACAAGATGGAGACTGTCATGGCACCATGCAAGGACATGTACAGAGGCATGTAGGAGGAGACAGAGCACTACAAGATTACCTCCTCCTTCACTAAGTTTTCTATCTCCCCACTGCCTGCATTTTATATAATTTTATCACAATCATACCTTTCAGTCAGGTTTGTCGATACAGTTCCACAAAACATCAAAACTAACGATCGTAAGTTTATTAATGATTACTTTATATCATGTTCCAGGTGTCTTTGGTTCCTCTAATCCCATTCTTCCCATATGGTCTAACATCATACCTTGTGGTTTTACAAGCAAGAAACTTCTGTGAATGGTGATGGCTGCTGTGGAAGGAAGGTGGCAGACATACTAATGAATCACAATGAAGCTGGCATTTGGCAGTTCTGCTTTTCAAGTATGTTGATTAAAGTCAACAGTTACTCTCTGACTTGGTATCCATTGCACACAAACGTCATGATCAAGTGGTTAGTGTGCCTGCTTCAAATCTCTGGCCAGATATCAGCTACCCTGCAGTTTCTAGTCTCACCTGAACTCTCCAGACAGTTACTGTGACAGCACCTCAAATTAGGCGACTGCCACCTTCCAAACCCTTCTCAATTCATTATTCATAAAATAAATAAGCCAAAACCAGTTTCACTCCTATAGTAGACTACTTCCCCTCCAGCTCTCCTTGATTCAAATGCACATATATCCACATACATCCAAAACCTAAAATTTAAATCTTCAGATATCACAGAATGTTATTCTTTCTCTCACACCTTCACCTCTTAAAACTGTCTTGCATGAATGTAATTAGAATCTAAAAACTATGGAGTTAGAAATTTAGTGTTGCATAATGAAATTAGGCACAGCACAGTACCAATATCCACAAATAAATTGGCAAAATAAAACTGTGATAAACATCAAAAACAAATTTCAACAGACAGTACCTAATGGGTTCCAAGATTTTGTGAAATACTGCTAACAAAACTATATCAAAACATGAGAAGTAAAACAGAGAAGCATATTTTTAGTGAAATATAAACATAGTTTTGAAACATAAAATAAGTTAATTAATGCAGGGTCTCATTCTACAAACATGAGTGGTAGGTCATCCTCACTAAAAATCTGGACACAATCAATTAAAGATGAAGAAATCTGAGAAGGCAACAACCACGAAAGCAGTCAACCTCTGTTTATGAAAAATAGAGCTTGACTGAACTGTGAGTGATGTGCACAATGGCATGGGAGTGGGGGGTGGCCGACTTGCCAGCCATGCGGTCTTACCCTTATTTGTGGGAAACAATGGCATTAACATGGGTGATCATGGAAGGTGTGGTCCCAGACATCAAAGGTCAAGACTCTACTGTACACCACAAAATTGTATACATTTATCACTCACAAACATGTGCACGTGCATACTAGCACAACACACACACACACGCACGCACGCACGCGCACACACACACACACTCAACATTCTATATCTTTACTCTCACAATTTATTATAAAGCATATACACTTTGAAGAACCTCGTATCACCTGCTGGAAAGACGGGTATGTCTCAGTGCCACATGTTGATGTTCCAGCTATTGCCATGGCAACTGACTGGTTGATTCCACTGTGTGAATCCATATCATCTAAGGTGGGCACACGCTGTGTTTGGCCTGCAATTGAGCGGTGACATTCACATAATGATATTCTTTAAGACATACATCATATATAGACACATACACATTCATATATATGTATATATCTCAGGGTAAAGCCCCACCAGTTTGAAACTCTGTGCCAAAAAAAAATGTTTACCTGCGGCAAAAGCCCTGATTTAAGACCACCTCAACGAGCATGGCTCACCCTTGCCTTTGGAAATCATGGAATATATTTTTGATGGGGGACATTCATGAACTCCTGCAGTTATGGCGTTTCTCATCTTTGTTAGAGGGGGGAAATACAGGGGACTGTGTCAAAAATAGTGCTATCGAGCACTGATGATACAAACAGAAGTCCAAAAGGAACAACTGGTCACAAAATGAAAAGGTACAAAAATATGCAGGAACTGTTTTTTCTTTTTTCAGAAAATAGACAAAAAACATGGAAAATGTACCAGACAGCTCTTTCAGACAAGCACTTCACAGTAAATAACCAACCACCAAATACATGAAATGTCTTGACAGTTACTGGATCAGTTATGACCTGAACAGAAATGGCTCAGACTTTGTTACGTTGTCAAAGTGTTGTAAATGAGACTGTTAATTGCAGGTTTCCTGACCTCTAGTTTCCACTTGGTAGCCATGTAGTTGTGGAAGTGCATCCATAATGATGCCCAACAATGGCAGGTACAAAACTGCCACACGAGCCCTGCATTCTGGTTCAGCATAACGAGGGTCACAGTCATGACAGGTCATCAGGTTACGAACAAGACTAACAACCTTGTTATGTAGACCTGGGTTTCTGCAATACAAGGCAACCTTGCAAATGAAAGAAACTATGATTAAATAATAATAGCTCACATAATATTGCTGATCATAATCTTAAAGCAGTGCACTATTTACTGGTTATGGCCCACATAATACTCATCAGTCTGAAATTCACCAAGCCAGCACACATCTACAGAATTTCACCAGACAACTGTTCCAAATGAAAGCAATATCATCATATTCTCTTCCTCACCACACGGGTCACTGATTTCTCTGCAGACTAAAGTTTAGATTAACCTCTAAATGAGCAGGTAGGTATTTAAATTTTAATGCACGGTTTACAAAAAACATGTTATCTGAACACAGAAAGATAAAATTATGAAATAAATGAAATTTTGTGGAAAATAAAACAGATTATGCAGCATGTCTTTGAAATGCAGCAAATTTCCTTGTTGCCTAAAGACATAAAACAAATTTTCAGGGGTGATTTTTATATGTGTGTTGGCATATGTGAACATAGTTGATTAAAGGTTCAGCCAATAAACACAGTGCACTAATTAGAAGTGTTTAAATGACAGGCTACAACATATAGGCACGCAGATAAAAACAGAAACTGGCTAACTGTAACACAAATTTTAAGGATCCTATATTACACTATAATATTGGCTGTTTAATCATCCACTGCAGAACAGAAAAATAAATGATACTAACAGCAGCTTTTCTACTTTTAAAAATGGGTTCATAAAATATGACGGAAAATGCATACACATGTAACGGTTACTAAATAGGTCTACAGTAACTCAACACAGTTCTACATATCCAATAAAGTGACTGGACAAACATTTAATGTAATAACCTTATGCAGTTATTACTGTGTATATTAGAGCAGCATACCTGAATGTTCTGTCTGGTTCTGACGGAATCTGAACGCCATCAGAGTCCATCAGAACAAGACTGACACATAAACTGATCATTAGCATTATTTTTTCTTTCATTCTCAGGCACTGTTCTGTCTTGCATTATGGTTAACTATGTATGCTTGGACACAGATTTTTGATTTCTGGAAACAATTTAAATTTACAGCATAGGCAGTGATGGAAAATTATTCTTGTATAAGTTTTCACCATACGAGGCCTGTTCAAAAAGTACCCGACTTAATTTTTTGCCGCGGAAACTAATGAAGCACGGGAGGTGTGCTGTGGTAGGGAGGTGGAGGGGACCTTCATGCACATACGTGGATTTTTTTCTGCCAGCAGACAGCCTAAATCATGTGCAGCCAGCGTGTGAGTGACAGTGCATACGCAGCGAGCGTCACATTGTAATTTTCTGCCAAAATGACGGAACGACTCGAGCAGCGGTATTGCATCAAATTTTGCCAGAAGCTTGCCAATAACCAAGTGGAAACCATTCGGAAGATTCAGCGGGTTTTTGGCGAAGATGCCATGGGCATCACACAAATTAAGGAGTGGTATGTACAACATATTCAAAGATGGCCGCACGTCGGTGGAGAGTGACGCTCGTTCCGGTAGGCCCTCAACAAGCCAAAATGACAAGCTCATCGACCAAGTGCAGGCTTTGGTCATGCAGGACCGTCGTGTCACCGTCCGAGAACTTGCGGAGGAAGTGGGGATAAGCACCGGTTCAGTACATTCCATTCTGACCGATGATTTGGCAATGCAGAGAGTGTCTGCAAAATTCGTGCCGAAGCTGCTAACGGTGGAGCAGAAGCAACTCCGTCTGGAAGTCTTGCAGGACATGCTGGACTACGCAAACAGCGACCCTGAATTCCTGAACATCGTGATCACTGGTGACGAGTCATGGGCTTACGGCTATGACCTGGAAACCATGGCGCAGTCGTCATAGTGGAAACATTCAACATCCCTGAGGCCAAAAAGAGCCAGACAGGTGCTGAGAAACGTCAAAGTGATGTTGACCGTTTTCTTTGACTCCCGCGGAGTGGTGCATCACGAGTACGCACCACAAGGCCAAAACATTAATAAAGAATACTACCTGGAAGTCCTTCGTCGCCTTCGTGATGCTGTGCGGCGCAAGAGACCGGACCTGTGGGCAGCGGGAACGTGGCAGCTGCATCATGACAATGCACCAGCTCACTCCTCACAATTGATTCAAATGTTCTTGGCCAAACACAACATTCCTGTGGTTCAACAGGCTCCCTACTCTCCCGACATGGTTCCTTGTGATTTTTGGCTGTTCCCCCACCTGAAAATGCAGCTGCAAGGGACTCGATTTGACTCACGAGATGACATTATACGGAACATGACGGCCAAGCTGTACTCCATTCGCAAAGAGGCATTCCAGAAATGCTTCGAACCATGGCAGAACCGCTGGGAGAAGTGTGTTCAGTCACAAGGAGACTACTTCGAAGGGGATTAGAGTTGCAGACCTCCAGGTGTGTAAATGTATTTTTCCCGGCCAAAGGTCGGATACTTTTTGAACAGGCCTTGTATAAACAGTCTTTTATGAACACATTCAGCACATAAGCTGACAGATTACTGTACATGATAGCATAAAACTAGCGTCAGAAAATATACGGTAAAACATAGTATAACTTACTGAATATCCAACACTGCAGCAAGATCACTTAACACAAGTCCAACCAAGAAATGCTGCTGTCTGAAATCTGGCGAAAGGTCAGCAAAGTTCACTTTGTCAGCACCAACAAGTGTTGATATAAATGACGACTGACTGGTTGATGAGGCTATAGAAGGATTGGGTGAGGCAGGCGCAGAGCTGGGCATAAATGGAGTGCCAAATGGAAGGTTTAAAGCCACGAAATGTTCGTGACTGCAAATGATGCGCAAAAAGTCCAGCTGAAACCAATGTTACATTAGTCATTACATTTAAAGTAACTTACAATAGCTGTGTCATTTAATGATTCTCTTTCAGATACTTAACAGGCAATGACTCTATGACCCACTTGCTCCTCTCATGGCTAACATGTTTCTCACCTTAATCCATGAAATGCTATCACATACTGTTAAGGTATGCATGTGGTGTTTTATGAGTGTGACTAGGATTACTGGGACCAGTTTTCTCAGAAACCATACACTGACACTGATACATTACTCACAAAGTTTCTTGAACACCTGTTCAAATACGAGAGAACCCGTGACTCTTTTCAGCAAGACAGCACACTGGCTCAGACCGCAATCATACAGAGTTCTATGTGTATTCAGTATTTACCATACGCTGAAAACTAAAACACATGGTCCCCGACACACATCAAATTGGAACAGTGGTGATCAGCGCACCGCCTGCCATGATGCAAAAGGTCTGAGTGATGAGTGACATGAGTTGTCACATGAAATAATGTTCCTGGACAGTATGAATAACCATTACCTCCTCCCACAGAGAAAAATCAGATCAAATAATTGTGCAAGTAAACTTACCATTTTTTCTTCAACAAGGTGATCACATACTATACAATGTGAAATTTGAAGTTGCAATGATGGTGACGACGAAGATAGCTGTCTTCGGGGATGTGAAAGTGTGTAGTGTACAGGATGGAAGCAGGAGCTTACGCTCTAATCCTGCTACAAATCCTCTGCACTACACAACACCATACACCAGAAGGCAGAAATCTTGCAAGATTTTGAAGTTTCCACAGTGATTTTATTGGGAATTCAGGTCTTCTAGAAAGTAATGCTGTGACACTGGCTTAGTGCATCCTGATATTGCAAAGGAAGACGGTTCCTTCATCTTGATTCTAAACCTTGAAGATAGTTGCACTATGTTCTTTTGAAACATCAAGAAACACTAGCCGAATGACAAAGACTCATGTCCCAGAAAACCTGGATCCCTAACGGTAATCTTCAAGTCTTACACAGGTTTCAACACTATCTTAGTAAAGAATATAATAAACTGTACAACTCAGAAAGAGACGCAACACTGAGCCTTTAATTAGAACAAACGTGAGTAAATAACACATTAATACAAACTCAATCCAAGACTATTATCCCAACATTTCAATTTCAATTACACTTCATACGGGATTTAATTGTGTAAGTTGCAGATGGCATTTCAAAAGAAACTAAGCAGGTGCAATGGCTGATGATAAGATTCACTGCAAAGTATCTTTCAGAACATCCTTCATATCCAATAAATAGTCACAGAAATGATGCAAGGGATTATGAAGACAACATTTCAATACTTTGAAGTGTATTAACTCCATTCACACACTGCGGGTCAAATGGTTCATACAGGTGGTCATAACAACCAGCACAAATACCACTAAAGTTTATGGCATGCGCTGTTCTGGTTACTGACACCATTAACGAAGTAGGATTATAAAACCTACAGACAAAACAAATTCTGTGACATGCGACATTTCTGTCTACAAAAGCAAACTTTGTTAAAAATACCTAACCTCAATAATTCCAAAAGTTCTGTAATGAGAGCCACATACATACCAAGATGCTAAATTTACCAGACAAATAATATGAAATAAGCATTAGTGCTATCTATAGGACTGCTAGAAAATGTATCTTGCAAAGGCAGACGTTACAATAGCAACACAAGCACACCTTCCACTGACACTTATTCCTGCCATTAACAACTACTACAAACTCTGCTGCTAGCAGTGTGACAACAGAGCAAGCATTAGCCCTCTATATACATGGCAGTTCTTTCCATTGGCACATGGAGAAAGGCAGCTTTATTGCATAAAAGCCTGCATCAGATGGGGCATACCATGACAGCTGCAATGTTGAGGACAATGACAACAGAAACTCACTCCTGCAAAGACTGGAAATTATAACACGCTTGTAAAGATAATGTCTTGGTGAAACTGCTTTATGACTGAAACCACCATGTCTCACAATAACAACTAACCTTCATGCTGATGAGACTGACTGCATCTGGCAGTGATGAAATCTCTGCTGACATCTGCTTGCAGTAAGTTCTGATAAGTGCAAATACGTATCCACGGTCCATGATAGAGAGCAGGTCAAAAAGGAAGAATGCCAAACTTGAATTGAGGCTCTGAATCAGCTACAAAAAGACAAACACACTGAAGTCATTTAAATATACACTACACTTGTAAGATTTGAGGTTCTCATAGCAGTGCTGAATAAGTTTCATGTCCTCTGGGATGTGATGCTATGTCACTGGGTGAGTCGCTCTCCGTGTTCTGAAGGATAATGGTGCCTTGATATTCACAGCCAGATAGTACAACACTGACTGGACCGCTTGACTGTTGAAAATGAAGGCACCACAATCCCTCAAAATGTTTGAGACCACGTAGACAATTACTCTGCAACACATCCCCTCACATTACACATACCAAGCCTGATCTCCGTCCAGCTATAAAGTTCTTTCACCATCTCATTTTTGAAGATGCACATGATGCAGTTTCCTTCATCAGTGCTGTACGGATATAAATGCAAGATACCTCTAATACATGTCTGTCAGCTAAAACTTTGTCAGGGGCACAAAAAGATAAATTGCTAATCAAAATATACAATTCTGTGATACTGACCCAATCACTGGACAAGTCAACTGACTTTCAACAAAACAATAAAAAACAACTTCCTCATGACAATTTAATAGCACATAAATTTATCTCTGAGCTGGGATAGCTCAGTTGGTACAGTGACTAGGCTACAGGCTGGACAGTTCTGGGTTTGAATCCCAGCAGGGGCAAGAATCTTTTCTCTTCTCTAGAACATCCCAACTGGCTCTACAGCCCACCCAGATTCCTCATCAGTGGATACTGAGGTTCTTCCCTGAGCATAAAGTGGCCAGGGCGTGAAGCTGACTGCTCACCACCATATAATGCCACGGCTAAGAATAAGCAGAGCAGCACCTCAGCTCTCTAGGTCTGCCATCACGGCAGAGAGAGGCACAACTCCACCTTTTCACACATTTATGAAATGGAGAATACGTAACTCTGGACTTTACACTTTTATTCACACATCATGAAGGATCATCTGCTCTTCCCACAGCTGTCACAAACTGAACCAAAAGTGAAAAGCTGTGTCTCTCCGAAGACAGTTCCATTTCCAGTAAGACATACTTTGTATACAACGTACATATCCCATCTTCTTCTACCGTGATATCCCTTTGTACTTTATCACAGGTATATATGGCAGCACAACCATTTTTCAGCATAAATAAATAACAAAGAGAACACAAACAATTACTGATTGCACTTGTACCAACAATACAGCAATCTCCACACTCTCCACAATCTCAAAACTCAGTTTTAAGCTAAACTTTTCAATATTATTTTAATATGGTTCTTAATATACACTGCAAACCTGGGATTCCATGGTATGCAAGCAGCACTGCACATTCTTTGTGTACATTTCACTTTTTTGATAATGACTTACCTGATGGTGACTACAGACAGTCAAAACAGGTCATAAGTATATAACTCTTAGAGCAGTTCAAGATACATATATACCACAATTAATTTTAGAATCACCTGCTACTTAGGACCTACAACACCTGCATTAAAACAGACTACATTTAAAACCATGAAATACAATTGATGTATGAATGAAGCTCTGATTTACAGCAACTGCTATTACCTTAGAATCCTTACTATTGTGTGATATTATATCTGAAGTAATTGTTCCAACCAAAGTTGTGACAACACCAGTAAACCGTTCTGAGAAACGCATCTTTCGGGGAGCATCAAGACTTTGCGTGGCATGAAGATGTTCTACCATACTTTTTACTATCACTTCTAACAGAAACCTGTAAGAAAACAAAACAGACTTGACAGTATTATTCACCAGTTTTTTGTCGCTTGCCACATTTTAGTTGAATGGCTGCTGTCCCCAGTTCCACACAAAACAAGTTATGTCACTTGTCACGCTTTAGCTGAATGACTGCTGTCTCCAGTTCCAAACAAAACAAGCTATGTCACTTGTCATGGTTTAGCTGAATGACTGCTGTCGACAATTCCATACAAAACAAGCTGTGTGACTTGTCATGTTTTAGGTGACTGTCTGCTGTCCACGGTTCCACACAAAACACGCTATGTCAGATTTATTATTTTCACTGGGAAAACACTAAATTCTTATTCTGAATACCTGTAAGTACTGTCATGAAACCCCAAGGACACAATATACAATATATCAGACAAGTTCCTTGATGATGTGGACAGAGATGGTCCTTGAAATGTTGATTTACTCGCCATTCAACCACCTGACATGGCTACTAGCCCCAGAGTATTTTATTGAAGATATAAATCATTTAAATGTATACATAACTTACAAAGTGCAAGGTAAACAATATTATAAACAAATAACACCAAGTGTATGCCTACCACCTTAACCCTTTTGGTGCGACAAATGAACATATTTATCCCACCTCTGATTACTGTTAAGAGCTACACGCAGATTTACCCCACAGCTCCACAGAAACTGATTCTTCTACAGTGACAGGAACATTCCCACAACTTACAAAAGCCAGCAGGTGCTGCCATTTGTGAGCAGCAGTGAAAGTACTGATGTAACAGATGTAAGACAGAGAGAGATAAAAAGAGAGAGAGGGAGACAGGACAAAAAATTCACAAACTAAGGAAGTTTTGTAAACTTACTTAGAAACTAATATGTACTATTTACAGAATGTTCTTCTCCCCCCCTCCCCTTCTGCATTTTTATATTTCAAACTTTTTCTTATACACAACAAATACCTGGGAATGTTCGTGTCAGATATTACAAACATGGCTGCTCAAGACACTGGAACAGCATTCACAAAATCAGGAAAACCATTCTCATTTTTTGGTGGAGAACTGACAGCTGTCTGTGAATCAGATTGAGACTTCATTAAGTAGTAATTATTTAGTATAACACACCGCCTGACTTGCAGCACATCACATGCTCCATGTGGATGAGATCCCTTCGCATCACATAGGAACGAGACAGATGTTTGTACGCATACTCTGCACAGAACATAAACGCTACAGACTCATACTTGGAACTGCTCACTCTCACATAATTTTAATATCACAGTGCTCTCATTTTTTGCTTCTCAGCTTTTTACATATTTTCGAATTTTAACATTGCAAGCATTCAAATATGGGCAGTGTAACACCTAGATTGACGTATTGGGCTTACATTCCCTGAGGACAGCACCCCAGTGCCAAAACATGTACAAGTTTTAATATTTGTTATGAATTATATTTTATTAAGTACTTTTGTTGGCTGATGTATTAAATATAGCAAAAGGTTTAAGTAATTTCCATTACATATCCTTGCAGTTGTGTAGTAATATTCTTGTGGTTATGTGGTTATGTAGTTATGCAGTTAAACGGTTGTGGTTACATAACTACACGCATAATTGATGGTATTCCTTTTAAGTACCGTTAAGCCATAAATCATTAACAATACCAGAACACACTACACAACTGTGGTTACAGCATACTCAAATGAAGAACACACACAGACACAAACCATGAATTTGCCATTGCAAGCTCCCTAGCCAGACCACTTGACACCACCCACTGCAGTGCCAATTCTTCATGGACAATTCTATGTGGCAGCTGCACCTTTGACATCTGGTATAAAAAATTTTCTTGACTGGGGCCTGGGTGAGAAAAAATAAGTTACAAATAAACAGAAATTTACTCAATAAACAAAAATAAACTGTGAACACTGAGGCTGGGGCTACCCAACTGTTTCATTGTGTCAGTTCGTTTTAACTTACTGAATGTTTAATAATGTGCAACATTACAAAACAAAGTGAAAATATTCATTAAAGAATAAAAATGAAGCTCATAACTACAAGCTATAATGAGGATGGGGAATAAAGAAAGGAAATAAAGTGACAATTTTAATACTAAACAGATAAACCAATAACGCAAGGGCAGTTCTGATACAAACTTCACTGGCTGGACCTTCTATTTTTCAATAAAAATGTACACAAATGGAAAACAAGTAAGATTATTAATCTACTGGTCTTCTGTAGTTGAACCTGACATGGCTACTTGGTTTCTACAAGCTGATGGTCATGACACTCTCACAGGTTGCTTGGTTCAAAGATTGCACACCATATGGTTAAATAACTTAACTATATTTTGATCAAATGCTAACAACCTTTTATTGCAGCAACTGTGCATCACAAGAATTTGAGACACACACATGAAACTGACTTTAGCATAAATGACACTCATGAAAACGTTAATGCGAGTGCTGAGACATGACACAGAGGTGTGATAAAAGGCTAGTGACACTTGATCAAAACATATTAAGTTATTCAACGCACTTAAATGGAAGAGAAGGATTATGTACGGACATATAAGAAGCAATTGTAGCTTGCTTCCAAGTTATATCATGGAATTCAACCACAGTGACTATGGAAACCCTTAAAGACATCAGTTAGGATGGCCACAGTTCAGTGTTTGACTGGAACTGTGTACTGTGTCGCAATTACAGCGCTGTCATAGGTTATGACATGGGTGGTGACACGACATCTAACTTGTCACCACTTTGCATGTCCTATTTCAATCAAACAATTGTCCATTGCACAGACGGCAAATCTATGGCATGCATGCCTGAAGTGGCATATGAAAAAATCTGCTTAGCACATCCACATATCCGATACACCATATTACTATATAAAAACATATGTTGTTATAAGAAAAGAGTAGCAAGGAAATATTCAACCTTTGCCAGTGTGATACAGGCTTCCATTTCACTTCACACTGCTGCTGCATACTAGCTACAGAATGCACACCTCTTCCCAAGGCAACTCATGACACCTGGCCAAGACATGTGTCCATTATTCTGTTTCAAGACTTGGTTACAAATGTACATTAAGTTTGGAGGTCCACATTTAATCAATTTGGACTGATACAATAGCCACAAACACTGGAATCACGAACATCAGAACTGATTTTCAATGTCAAATGCCTATTTGGTTTCAAGAATTTATGAAACACAAGTAATGAAAACATAAAATAACCACAAAAAACCCAATAAACATGAACGTTTGTTTTAATAAAACAAGAACACTTTTTGGAGGTACAAAATATATTACATAATGGATGGAGAGTCACACTCCACAAAGCAAGAATGCAACAAAACCAATTTAATGGAAGGGACAGCTTGAATGTGCTGAAACCAATATGCACAATAGCAGGGCAGTGGGAGAAGCTGACTGCTGAAGCACGTGGCCTCACCCTGATTCATGAGAACTGGTCACAAAGGTCGAAAAAGTGGTGTTCAAATGGGTAACCATGAAAGGTCAAAATGCAGAGTACTGAGGCTCTGGCATAAACTGTCTACATCAATAACTTCATACAAATTGTCTTAAATTACACAACATAAAAGAAACACTTCTAAGACTAACATACTGTACATTAGCACTTACCCCCATTTTCCACACCTCAGACATGAATAAAACAGACCAATCAGAATCAACTTTCTTTTAATCAATACTCATCTTCACAGACCATCATTACTGAACTCCATTTTACTACCAGACATTAACCTTTTAAAGCCTAGCGGTAACTTTACATACGACCAGGTTTAACATTAAAAATTTCTGCATGGTGCCCACATTGCGTTTATGTGTTTTGTACGGATCTCCGAACAAACAGCAACTTTGCCTTATAAAACATTAAGAGATTGGTTTTATAACCGAAGTGGGGAGTGTTTACAGCGCGGTACGCACCAAGTCCTTATATAAAACAGACACGCTTCGTCTTTAAAGGGTTAATATAGCCCACTAATAATATCACTACTAATAAAGGCAGGACACTATTAAAATCTTTATAAAAATGCAATGTAATTTCTCCCATAGCTGAGCTGGCAATGTAACTGCCACTTAGCTACCTCACATCTGACACCTTAACCATTAGCCATTACATTACCAGAAGGCACTAAAACATGACAAACATCAACCACCCAAGTACACATTCGCACATGGGTAAGAACCATGTTAAACACACATACATGTGCTTAATGATGTATCAGTGTAACATATTAATTCTTCATTGTGCCACTTAAATCAACCACACTATACCTTACCTGCCCCTTACATACTACACCGCACTACATAAACTACGGCAGGGGACATCTGATCTAATTATGTTCTACTCGTACTATACTCAGCGTAGCAGTGACACATGGTCCCATCTAAAGAACCTCCTAAGCATAAGACAACATCAGACAAGAAATTCAGTTTGGCCTGTAGGTAGCAAATGGTAATTACTTTCAAAAAGCACAGCAAGGTACAACCTACAGCACTCGTTCTGCATATATTATATGCGGTAGGAAATGGATAAGCCTGCACCAGTTTGTATGATTGGGCAGACGGGTATTTGGGATGCTGATCCATGCACACAGACCTACAAATGACATTCACAGTACCTGCTCTCATGCTGGATGTGCGATCCAAACCACGTGCCAATTTGTTTACTTCATCATCCTCATCACCAACTGTACGCATGTCTGGGTTGCTACTGCTCCTGCACAGTATATATGTACACTATGACACGAAAGATCAAAGCACATAAAGACAATGGTGGAATACATAACAAGAGGCAGAAATAGCTTTTAGAAATGTGTCTTCTGTACCAGAATTTTCAGCAAATGTCACATGTGAGACTTCACATTTTCAGTGATGTTTGGGGCTTGAGAAATAATGCTACAACGTTGGGCAAGCAGTTCTTGACACTTCGAAGACACTATGTTCATTTGAAATGCTGGGATCAACTCACCCAGCAACACAGTATGATATCCCTGATGACCTAAAATGGCCCAAAAAGTCGCTGCACAATTTATTATAGTTTTCCCCAATTCCCAACAAATCACAACACTTCAATCCCTCCGTTCATAAACTTTCCAATCCCTTTTGTTTTTATGGTTTATTTCATGATGTGGGGTAGTGCAGTCAGTTTATTGACAAGGCCACAGGCTGGACACTCTTGAGGTTTAACTGAAGTACATATATACATACCTTCCATGCCTAACTGCAACAGTTATTGACACCTCTCCTCTGTAAGTGATAACACAATTTACATTGTACCCCTGTACACAGTATGTGTCTATCTACTATCCTTGCCAAACATCTTACAAGCTGTCGGCACTTGGTACGCAGCAGACATGAGTAACACGCTGTGCGTGGATCTACGTCCACCCCAGATATTATCAGCAATAACCCACACTTCCAGTTATGCACAGTAATGATCTAGCACCATGGAAAGTGGCAATAATGGAGGGTGATACATAACAAGGAAGATATAATAAGGTTCTTCGTAACTAATAACAATGGATTTAAAATGCCGCACCAAGAAGCTAAAAACAAGTGCTTACCATTACTACTGCAAATGGCAAATAAACAGTAGCCAAATAGACAGGGGTCTGTGAAGCCTCTGTGATACAGCTATGAAAGTACAGCAAAGAATGCTCACAACGAACGTATGGTGAAAACATGACAAGTGTCACACTTAACCTTGACTTACTGCAGAACCAGCTGCAACAGTATGGGCTCACATCAGTCTGTGTACAGCAAAATACTAAGCTTTCAGACATAAAATTTGCATGCTACATTTGGTAAGGCAACACTACTGGACAGACGTCTCTTTATTGCCAGCAAATTGAGGATGGCTACTCTAGATGTATTATGAAGACAGAACAGTAGCAGCTGCAGGCACACTGTATCAGTGATGGCAACAGCAGCTAAAAAAAGTCATAACGTGTGACAGCTCGGATCTGCTACAGCCATTGTAAATGTTTTGCAGATTTCCATGTTTTCATGGACACCAATGTATATCTGTGTTCTGTTATTCAACAAAAAATCAGGTACCCTGTGCTTTTCAGTTTTACATGTACGTGTGTGCACGTGAACACTAACACATTTTTTAAATGTATGCAATGTGTGAGAGAGAGAGAGAGAGAGAGAGAGAGGGGGGGGTGGGGAGGGACAAATTGCAAAATCACATATTCATTGAAACAGAACACATAAATTTGAAATCCAAGTTGCCTTCACTTCATGGACGGTCCACATTCTACCAGCACGAACAAATGTTTACTTCTAAACTATGAGGTATAAAGTGTTTATTCATTTCTAGATATAAAGCATAGTTACAGTACTCATTCACAGATTTAATGTAAACTTACCTTACATGTCTGCCATGAGAAGGTGAGATATATGCTGAATGTGGCACAAACCCAGGGCTTTGAGGAGGTGAGATGTTTAGTGGATCAGCACCAACTGGATGAGGCAATATGCACTGATATGTAACAAAAGTTGTCAGTAGACTATGACGACCATGTTGATCGTGGTGTCCCTCCTGCAAAGCCTGAAATAAAAACCAGGCCTCTTCTTATTGGTAAGATTTGAGGTTCTCACACTGATGTGTCTCAGGATTGAAATCTTCTGGAATGTGATGTAATTTGGTTGGGCGAGTGGTTCCTGACATTTGAAGGATCACATCTGCCTTCATCTTCACGGGCAAGCAGTCCAAGAAGATAAGACCACGAGATCCTTCAAAATGTGCAGAACTACTCACTGAATAACACAGTGTCACATATTGGAAGAACTGAATCCTCCAGCTGTTTGCCAGTCTACTGCAACACGACATTCAAATAACTATTTCATACATAACCTCTTCTTATAAGGCTTTCACCATACTGTAGTTTTAATGCTGGAAATGAAACTTTTATCACTATATTCCTCCTCTCTCCTACAGGTAAACTACCACTCAATAAGGTAATATGTAATTTATCAATGACAGTGTTGCATTTTATACACCAAGAACACTTTAAAAATACAGCCTTGGAAATTCACTTTTGCCTTCGCAGCAGTGACTGGATTTTTTTTAGAAACAAAAAATGTCCAGATTTTAGCAATCATGCCTACCAACACCCTTCAGCTGTAGAAGTAGTTTTCAACTGTCTATTTAAGATACCTTGTTAATAAGAAAAGGAGACAAATAGAAGCTCTGCGTGTCAAAATGAGAGATGATGAGGTGGCAGACACCTACACACAATTTGCAGATATAAAACATGACTGACTTATTTATTTCAAACATACTATTGTACTATTGAAAAATGTCTGCTTCAAAAATGCAGAAGTTTACAAAGTCAGTACAGTCCTTTAACCCAATCTCTAGTGGGATTTCTGAAATTCATTGTACCTGGCTAACCTGTGAACAGCTACTTTGAAACTTGAAGGAGAAATGCATAACATGGCAGGTAAACAGTGATCAGTAAGCTGAAAACAAAATTTACTTCCTCAACAGTTCACGCCTGAAAACACCTGCTAACACGTGTAAGTGCCCTAAAATGCTGTCAGCGTCTTCTGCAAAAAAGTTTTGACGGCACTGAAACTTTCAAGTATGCTTCCACACAGGTGATCTATATATTTCCCTCAGTGAACGCATCTTTCAGTGTCTTCTTATAATGCACTTCTGTCACCTGCACTTGCAGCTGCACTGGAACACAATCCGTACCACAGCAAATATCTTTTGGAACATTCACATTTAATTTGTCCTATTGAGAAAATTCCCAAACCTTGAAAATAAATTAATTTTGGAGCTTCTGAATGACATTTTAAATATGTTCAGCCAGCCTGTACGTTGAGCAGACCCCACCCACCAACTCCACCTCTCATACCTCTAACGTCAAGACTGACATTGCTGTTTTGACACTGCTGATAGCTTCCACCACCTGCTGGTAACTATAAAACCATTTTCTCTTGCAAGTCATTTTGGTCTAGCTATAAGTAATGTTTTACAAAGGCTATAACCCACTGCACATATGGAAAACCCAAGCACTAATGAGAAGCAATGCAGATGAATTTGAACAGAGAGGGTTAAGCAAATACCATCTCTGAGTTTGTACTCATAAGCGCTAACCTCCAGAACAACAGCACTTACTGTAACGTTCCTGACAAGCATAGCTATTGCTTCGAATGCAGTCTGTCCAGTGTTCATCACCTGACCAAGGACTGAAGGTGGTTTAACCATCAACTGTATTAACTTGTTTAGGATCAGTGGTAAGAACCTCACCAACGGCTCTGGCTTTGCATGATTCAACTCCAGCATACTGAAAAGTAACAAAATGTGCACATACACTTTTAGGATACAGTACCATTCAGCTGGGGCTCTCATTTGTTTCAATGTTTCTGTTACAGTCCCAGCTTCATACAGCTAGTCCCGATCAACATGATGCAGTGTCTCACATCCAAGGACTGCCTGACCCTTAAGACGAATACACTAAAATCCTTTGAAATGTCACGAGCACTCACCAAACAAGTGTTACATCCTGAAACACTTGAATCTGAAACACAAGGCAGACAACAAATGCAAAAACTATAGTGGCAAATTCATTTATTTTGCCAAGTAAAGTGTGGCTTTTACTGCACCAATTTTCGTAAAACTTGTAAACACTAAATACATTTTGTGGACATGTTCCAATCCAAATTTTATCCAAACGGGACAAAAAATGCACAAAATACAATCAAAATTTCATTTACCCCCTTAAGTAAAGTATGCCTTTTACTGTGCTGGTTTTCATGATATTAAAACTTGCTCAATGACTATTTGTAAAGATCACGTAAAATGAATTTCATGAAAATATCATAAACAGTTAGACACTGATACTGGATCATGGGCAGATGCACAGATATATGGATGTGGTCTCCACATGAGGCATTCTTGATTACTTTGTAAAGAATACCCAAAAAGTGACATGCACACAGGTATTAACCCTTTAAAGACGGAACGTAATCTGTTTTATATAAGGACTCAGCTCGTACCGCGCTGTAAACACTCTCCACTTCGATTATAAAAACCAATCTCTTAATGTTTTATAAGGCAAAAGTTGCTGTTTGTTCTGAGATCCGTACAAAACACATAAACGCAATGTGGGCACCACGTAGAATTTTTTAATGTTAAACCTGGTGGTAGGTAATGTTACCGCTAGGCTTTAAAAGGTTAAAGTCACTTCTTGTTTATTACTTTTGAAGGCGTAAGTTTAAAATGTTTAGTTTTCCAAGGTATTTACCAACCAATTTGTAATATATACAACCCAATAGGATGTCCAAGGTAAAAATTATTTAATTTTCATTTTGTTGTTGTTTTCTTGTGTTTCTGAAACAAGTCACCCTTTCTCACAATTGTCATTTTTCTGCATTTATTGTTTTCTTCCTGCAATACCATCAGAACTGATGGATAGAGCTTTCGCCATATATAAATGCCAAAATGACATACTGAACAAAATACTATCATCATCCCAGTGTTATGCTCACAGTGCTAATTAACACAAAACATCATACCTAAGTTTCAATTCAGGCTCCATGTTTGCCTCCCCAATACGTGGTGGGATGTTTCCATCTTCCAGGACAGTGCACAGGCTCAAGAAGCGGTCCAGGTATTTGTCCTGCATCACACAATTTCCACAATGCAACACAAATGTCTTTATGAATTTTAAGCAGCCAGTTAAGGATGCTCCTTTAAGCAGCATGACAAAACTCTATAAGCTTTCCTGCAAAGCAAAAGTAAAGTTGTCCCTGTGCATGCAATAAAGGCATATGGGGGGAGTGGAGGTACAGCTCCAGCCATTATTAACCTCGGCAGTAGACGAAGATGAATGGTAAGACTCACTCTGTGGATAGTTTGCCCTAGGGAAAGAGACCCTAGTCCGTTCAAGAGAAGGCTGGGAGGGTCCCAGAAAAATCTCTTGCCGCTGCCACGATTCAAACCCCAGATCATCCAACCATTTCTGTGCAAAAAGACACTAAGACGAATTCTTAACATAAGTATCATTAACATATGTGATTTCAAGTTATGCAAATTCTGCATTTATGCAATTTCATATTAACTATTCTTTTAAATTTAACTCCTTTTAGTGAAAAAATACCAAAAACTGAGACCTATTTTGTCTGACCCACAAACTCAAAAATCATAAGGGACTAAAATAAATACCATTAAAAGTACCTGAATTACACATTTTTCAAAAATTAAAATTAAACGTAGTGAAACAAAGGGGCTAATAAAAACTCTGATTTACTCAACAACTCTTGGGAAGGCAACTACAGTGCAAGGTGCAGAATATCTGTGCATATGATACCTTGTACATTTAAATGTTTAAACCACAACAATAAAGCACAACCCCACAGGCATGGCAGTGCTCATGGGCATTTGTTACCAGTCACATAAGGACAGTCATGAGACGCGTGCGCAGCATGGTCAACGTCTCATTAAGTGAGCATATTAATACAGTAAAACCACCTCTGTGCATGACATGAATGCATAGGGGAAAAAAAGGATATTGCTCCACTCATTCTTAACCTCAGTAACAGATGGGGGGGACTGGTTAGCTTCACACACTGACCACTTTAACCCCAGGGCAAGAGCCCCTGGTACCCACTGATTAGGTGGCTGGGAGGCCCCAGAACTGGTGTTGATCATGTGGACAAGAAAAGATATCTTGCCCCGCACAGCCTGGTCACTATACCAACTACGCTACCCTGGGTCCTGATTAATCAAGTACATAGGACATGTTATGATCACAACGCTGCATTAGTTGTGCTGATCATTTAACATTCCTCATGTCCTGCACAATACATTCCGCACTACAGCTTTGCCACGCATGCCTCCCCATGTCATATACAGCACACTCAGCAATCTACCATTTATTTACAGCGACCTTACTTCAATACTTGTGAATGATCACACGTAAGAGATGAGCTTTTACATTATTTGACCGCAATGATTAAAATGCAAACAAAAACGTCATATTTTGGGCTGAGTAAATCACAAGTCTGTACAAATTTCAGTAAATGCTGGTGACAAGGGAAGGGCTAAGAAGCAGCAGACATAACGAGCCTATGAATGACCTTGACTGTGCAGCTACCGAGCCACAGTCCTCACGAAGATAACCCTGCCATAAGCATTTTGGAATTCAAGAAATATTTTTCACTGAGACATGAATTACAGTTCCCTCTTGAAGGTCCTTGCTAATATTTATCCTTAAATATACTTTCTTTTGTCTTCCAGGTTGCTATGCAAAAACACAAACATTAGGGTATACAGAACTGTAGTTTTACCTCGTTTTATGTGGGTGCGAAACTTGGTCTCTCACACTGAGGGAGGAACAAAGACTGAGGGTGTTCGAGAATAGGGTGCTGAGGAGGATATTTGGACCTAAGAGGAACCAGGTGACAGGTGAGTGGAGAAGACTACATAATGAGGAACTTAATGACCTGCACCCATCACCAAATATTTTCGGGTAATCAAATCGAGAAGAATGAGAGGGGCAGGACATGTAGCACGTATGGGGGAAAAGAGAGGTGCATACAGGATTTTGGTAGGGAAGGCGACCACTTGGGAGACCCAGGCACAGATGGGAGGATAATATTAAAATGGATCTTCAAGCAGTGGGATGGGGGCATGGACTGGATTGAGCTGGCTCAGGATAGGGACAGGTGGCGGGCGGGCTCTTGTGAATGCAGTACTGAACCTCTTGGTTCCATTAAATTCGGGGAATTTCTTGACTAGCTGAGAAACTAGTAGCTTCTCAAGAAGGCCTCTGCTCCATGGAGTTAGTTCTACTTGATATCTGTTTAAAAAAATGAATCAAAAAGCAGTGTTTTGTAAAACTGACAATTAAATATTGAGGAAACATAACTCCAGCAATATGCCTAAAGAGCCTAGAATTAAAAGTACATGGCAGGCTGGCATATGGTATGGTAATGCTTCTAAGCAATGACACAATCCTATGATGCACCATGCCCTTACTTGTGTGTGAACGGAGGAGACAGCTTCCAAATGCACACAAAATATCCCTTTATGGTTGTCCACCCACTTGGTTCCAGGCAAAAGAACATCGGGGTTAATGTAAGAGTAGTTGGGTGGCGGATGCTCGATCATGACTGGTAAGCAGAACTCCCCAGTTTGAAGACGGCCAGCGTGGAGTAATGGCAACCACTAGAAAAAAATGTATGTTTATGTCTCACGTCAAAATTTCATTGAACTAAAAACCATGAAACTGCAGACATAGCATACTTATTAACAGAAACAGTAATCCGTAAAATAGTTCTGATGCTGCCAAACTACATCCCACATGCAAGTTTTGAGCTTCTCACAGCATTCTCCTGGATCCAACACAGAGTCATGGAGTAATCATCACAACCAAACGTTTTGAAGAAACATACTGCCTTAACATTCAGGGCGCAGCAAGTCCAGGGATAGTCACAATTAATTGAAATATGCACACGGTACATACACTAAAATAAATTTCAGGCAAATCAATTCATGCCGCTCTCCTGCATGTTTGGCCCTTCCACCAACAGACACACCCAGTGCAACACCCACAAACACAACACCAGTGCTGGGAAGACGACTTCGTGTGTCACACACACATATACCAACTGACTGTTGGGAAGCAACTGCAGCATTCATAGCTGGTACACATGCAAACACCAACGTATCAACAGGCCCTGATGGTTAGAGGATTGCCTGATTACTGTCAGGCACAACAGCGACTGACAGATAGACACTGTATGTACAAGGCCCGTTCAGTGGGAAACCGGAGAAGTTGTATTAAAAATCGCGTATATGACCGATATCATTGTGTGTAGGGTACGCGAAAGCGGTGACCTTGAGCTACCAATAGATGGTGTTGGCACACCTGCGGCACGCATAGGAACCTGGGAAACCGTTTGACAAGATGGCGGTGCCCTTGCAGCAGTGCACCAAGCAAGAGCAGCGAAGTGTTGTGAGATTTTTGTTTAGCAAGGGCATGAAACCTATAGAGATTCATCGTCGGATGAGAATTCAGTATGGTGACAGGTGTATGAGTCGTACACAAGTGTATGAATGGACTGAGAAGTTCAAGAATGGCATCACTAGTGTGGAGGATTCTCCTTGCCTGGGTCCAGCATTCACGGCATTCATGGAAGACAACACTGCAGCCGTGGAGAACGTGATACGGGAAAACCGGCGCGTCACAGTCAAGGAGGTGGCATCACTATTGGACATTAGTGTTGGATCAGCCTATCACCTCATTCAAGAGGAGCTGAAGTTCTGAAAAGTGTGTGCGAGATGGATACCCAAGCGATTGACACCTGAAATGAAAGAGAGACGTGTCGATGCTTGCCAAGAGCTTCTGCGTCAGTATGAAGCTGATGGTGAAGCATTTCTGCAGTGTATCGTCACTGGGGATGAGAGTTGGGTACACTTCTACAAGCCAGAATGAAAGCGACAAAGCATGGAGTGGCGCCACACCTCGTCCCCAAAACCAAAGAAGGTGCGGGTGCAATGAACTGCAGGCAAAGTCATCTTGACTTTCTTCTGGGACTACAACAGGCCGATCTTAGAGCACTACATGCCCAGAGGAAGCACTGTGACCAGTGCCACCTACTCAAACCTTCTGAAGGAAAATCTGAAGCCAGCTATTCACCAGAAACGGCGCAGGTTGTTGACGACGGGAGTGTGCCACCTCCACGACAATGCGAAGCCACACACTGCTGCAGCAACAGTGTCGACTATTGAGGAGCTGCGGTTTGAGTGCATCCCAAACCCTCCGTACTCACCCGACCTCGCGCCGTCGGACTTTCACGTCCTCGGTCCATTGAAGGATGCGCTGAGTGGAACCCTGTTCCGGGACGACAAAGAGGTTCGGTCGGCGGTGCATGAGTGGCTGTGCACCCGCCCGAAAGATTTCTTTTCTCGCGGAATCTACGTGCCTGTCAAGCGCTGGCGTAAGTGCATTGAATTAGAAGGGGACTATGTTGAACAGTAATAATATAATTATTTCAGTGTTTGCAATAAATGCTCTGTAAACAAAAAATTCCCGTTTTCCATTGAACGTACCTTGTACAAAATACACATAATATATAACTAAGACTTGTCTGTGACTATACACACACAATGTACATACATGCACACACATACACAACCACACACACTGCACACCAAATATATGGACAGAGGGAAACCATGAAACATTTTTTGTTAGCATATTTTAACTACAATAAAAATTAAAGATATTTGTTTATCATACTCTTGATAACTAGTATCATATTTTACATCTGACCACTGCACCTATTTTACATATTTTAGTTTACTACCACACCCACTAATATATACTGTTATTGTTGTTAATATGACACGTGCTTTTTGGACATATATATTTTATAACCATTTATTATATGTATATGGAGACTAATTCCACATCCTTGAGGATCCATGGAATGTAAAATGAACGAATAAATGAGTGAATGGTCAGAACCATATCTGAGATTCAAACTGGGTACCATGTGACTTCATGTCCATAGTGTTACCATCACACAAGTGCCATAGCACAAAAAACCACAATTGCAACCTCAAGTCTTTATCAAACAGAACAATCAGCTACAGCCGACTGACTTACTGTATAGCCAACTGGAGTTTCAACTGTGGTCTGTTCCACTTTACGCTGACAGCTGATATGGTAGAACGTGAAAAGAAGGTGATGCTGGTCGCCTAAGTTTGCTGGGAGCTTGATCTTCATTTCATCATAGAAGTCGGGGCTCCTAACATTTGCAATGTAAAACAAAGCACGTCTCACACAGAAACAGTACAAAATTTCATAGAACGGACATTCAACAAGAAATTTTCCAAGTCATAAAATCTAAACTGAAAGTCAGTATGTGTTAAATGCAGTTCATTTATTCCACTGATGTACCTTTATACTTCAGCATAATGCCTGTGCGCACTGATGCATATCTCCCACCTTGGCACACTTCACACTAAGAGGAAGCTGAAATGGCTGTTCATGAATGCTTATGAATGCAAGGGCCCACTTTCTACTGCTCTGTGCCAAGACAATACAAATGCATCACTCTGTTTAGGGATTATGCTATAAAATAAGGATATTCCAGTTGAATATATTAGCTACAGGTAATGATGAAAGCAATCCTTCTTTAATTTTCATGACCTTAGGAAACCGTACTAATTGCACGTTCTTTGGATTTAAGAAGAAATTTGCCACAGCCTATTTTCTAAGTTCCTGTGTACCTGTATGTAAAAAACAATGCAAAATTAGACCAAACTATTGATACTTGAAGACCCTGAATTATTACAAACAACAGAAAAGAGGAATGTTAGTTCTTAGCATAAGGTAGCACTAATTTACAAATTACAATGATATCTCTAATGTGGCTAATGAAAATACCCTCAAAACCTTTGTGCCTGAACATTCATGCACTGGTAACTCACTTGTTGTGATAGCTGACAGTTGTATAGGCTTCAGTTGTATATTCCGGACATGACGATTTCCCAAAAATCACCAGCAGTGCGTGGGTCTCCTCCTCCCCGCACATGAGCTGCACCTTCACAGTGATGTTGCGTGCCGACCCTACGTTAAACAGAATTGTACCGGTTATCAATGATACAAGCCTTTCCACTGGACTCTGGATAGTACAACAGTCTCTATGTAATGAAGTCCAAGGTTCCCACAGCAGTGGTGCTGAACATTCATATCTTCTGCGATGTTGTGCTGTGCTGTTGAGTTAGTAGTTACTAGAAGACAACAAAGGTTCAATTCCAGGCAGGGACAAAAAAATTTTCTCCTCCAAAGTGGCCAGAATGACATATGGGCCCACAAAGCTGCCTATTAAATGGCTACTGATGTCTCTTTCTGCAGTGGTGAAGTAGCCGGGCTGTGAAGCTGATGACACATCTCCATCTAGTGCTAAGGTTAAGAATCAGTTAATGGAGGTATACCTCCAGTCAATCATACGCCTTCAGGGCGAGCACAGGGACAACTTCATCCTTGTATTTAAACAGCATGTTAAGATATGTTACGCCTATATTATAACTATCTTTAGTATTTCAGGTTCTGAAAAATTTTAGTGAGCACTGACTATTGCGCTTGCGGAAATGCACCGGGCAACGCGTGTAGTGTATTTCCATAAATGCAACACGCCTGAACCCATTAAGATGGCAGTAACACGTCGATGGCTCACCTGCACGGCTAGCGAAATTCACTTCCTTAGGGTACACATACAGCAAATTCCTGTACTGGTAATGTGGAATGAACACTTCTCTGGGTGGAAACTCCAGCACCTCTTTAGTTGGTCGTCCCTTTTCATCTAAAACAATTCACGAAATTACCTTTTTGTCAAAGTTCTTCTATCATAATATTTCATGAATTACAATTCCAATAATTTCACCAAACTGTAACATGTACCTTGACTTAAAAAAACCAGCAGGCCCATAATTAAAATTGACTTCAACTATGGCTGAAACGCTGATGGCAAACACAATGCTGCAATCCACCATCACAGACTTACGCAACAGAGGATTAACATGTTAACATATTAATATTATAAAAACACAACACAGTCCATGTAAGATATGAGGTTTACACCACAGTGAAAATCATACTGTAGGCCAGGTTACTGCAACATGTCACTTGGCAGGTGGACATGTCAGGTTATGATACCATGTGGCTTAGCAGGTGGATATGCTGGGTTCTTACACCATGTGGCTTGGCAGATGGATGTGCTGGGTTATGATACCATGTGGCTTGGCAGGTGGATATGCTGGGTTCTTACACCATGTAGCTTGGTAGGTAATGTGCTGGGTTATTACACCATGTGGCTTGGCAGGTGGATATGCTGGGTTCTTACACCATGTGGTTTGGTAGGTGATGTGCTGGGTTATTACACCACGTAGTTTAACAGGCAGGTACCAGTTCTTCAGACAACCGTGCTTCCTGCATCACAATGCTGGATGTGAGCCAAGTTGGAAAACAGTTGATTATATAGAGGGTGGGGGGGCGGGGGCCACATAATGGAAGTGGTCAATCAAAAGCCATGACTGGAAAACGCACAATGTGCCTGAAATTCAATACATTCACACAGTTTTGCCTTAGCAAGATGTAAGTGAAGGCAAACAGAAAGAAAATGGATCCAGCAAATTTCAAACACAAGGCCTCTGCTACAGAAGTCCAGTGCCTTAATCCTAGACCATTAGGTCCCCACTCACTGTCGTGGTTGTCAGCACTGTCACTGTCATCATCATCGTTGTTGTTGTTGTTGTTGTTGTTGTTGTTGTTGTTGTCATCGTAATCATCGTCATTATCATCATCATTAAATATAAGACTCACAGTAAGATATTTACCTGGATATGGCTGGAGACGAACTAACTCAGGTGTCAGACAATACTTGGGTTCATCAGGGCATGGTGAGATATCCAGTTTCAATGTTCCAGGTATACACTTCAGTTTTTTCATAACAGAACATGGACGTTTCAGATCTTGTAAGAACTTAAAGAGGTCTTCATCTCGTAAACGATCACTTTCCTGTATGTTGCAAAATATAATTTACAAACTGTATATATCATAAACATGAAATTGGGAAGCACTCAAAGCAAGAATGACCTAAAATGACATTGCAATAAAACCACCACCAGGTACTGTGTTGCACAACTGATGACAGCTTCATAATTGTAAAGTTCAAAACTTTGCTGCACAAAGTGCTTTTCTCATTTTTATTCAGTTAGAAATATTTAATGCACCAGGATTTTTCTTTGAACAGCAGCAGCAGCAGCAGCAGCAGGAAAACCTTATGACTCAACAGTAAATGGTAATACATGAAGGACACTGAAGTTATCTTAACTAGTTACCAAAGTAATAAGTGGTGTCCGCAAGGTGTGGCTAATAAGTGACAGGACTTGTGTGTGTGGCTCAAGTGTGTTCAAATGTGACAACATATTCTTCACACCTCTTTGCACGAGCATCACAGAATCAGCAGAACTCAGACACTAATGAATAACTGTATATTCAGAAGGCCAAAGTTTTCTGGGATGTGACACTGTGTTGTTCACATGCACCAAGCAGAAAGCATCAGATAACAGCAATGTTCACAGGTCACTGCAGAATTGTGGGTCCTCAGTATGGAAACTGTCTCATACTGCCCTTCTGGCACCCAGAATTTTGTGGCTCCCAGATTACTGAAAAATTTACGGACCACTGCTGTAAAGATAAGTGCTTCAAACTTTTCTGTAATTCACACTTTACCAAGTAACCTCCTTGACTGAATGTACCTCAGCAAGCCCCAAGAATCTTGAAACTGTCAGAATGACTGGATTAAACGTATCCAAACCTGCTTAAAAAAGCTGGAGACTGTGAGAGTCACTGGACAGAACGTATCCAAACCTGCTTAAAAAAGCTGGAGACTGTGAGAGTCACTGGCCGGAATGTATCCAAACTTGAGCCAAGATCTTCGGGAGACCAGCTTCTTCTTTTCTCGCAGTTGCTACGACGTTCCAGGGAGCCACGGCGTGTCAGAGAGCCCATGTCACTTGCCCGTTTTTTGAACTGATCAAAACTGCTACTGCTTGACTTGCGATCTGTAACAGACCAAATTACGCAGGTCAGAAATCTGTGCATTACAGAGAAGAAAAGAAAAATACATACATTGGTGTGTGTCAGCCAGAGTCTGCAAGTTGTGCCACACAGGTCTATAGCTGAACAGATTCTACTCAATAGAGAACAAAGTTCTTTCTCTAGGTTTTCACCAATCTTATTTTTATTTACATTACTGCTATGAAATTACTGCTTTTGTAATAAGTTTTTATACTGACTTGATAAATGGTTTTACAGTTGAAGCATGTTTCTTAATTCTAAACACTCTACCTTTAAATGTTGTCATGAACTGTGCCTAAGGGGTGTGCAAGATGAGATCATGTTTTCAGTCAAAGGTTCCCACAGCACAATTGTTGAAGATCAAAGTCTGGCATGTGACATTGTTGTCACTGGGCAAGCAGTTCCGGCTGTTTCAGAGGGTTGTGGGGCTTTCATCTTCAGCATCAAGCAGTACAAAAAGGATCAGTTCTTGGACTGCATAACCCTGAAGATAAAGGAACCCAGATACTTCACAACATCACGAACCACTCACCCAATGACACAGCAGCTCACCCGTAAGACATGCAACTTCAATTTGAAATAATTTTGGAGGGGGAGGCGGGTCTGCAGAATTTGTGAGACTTTCGAAGGGGTCTTCAACATCAGAAAGGTTCCGAAATATTTGTACAAATAGGATTACTAATATCAACAAAACTATTATAAAGTCATGTGTAGAGGTAATTATTACGTAACTTCATTGAACAACTCCAGTCTTGCCAGAAAGAAGCCTGATGGTATAGGTTTCTGGGCTTTCATAGCAGCTGTTCATCGAACAATGCTCTTGTGTTCGGTTTCTGCACTGTATAGTGGTTACATGTTCTGATGCTTTGCAGTGACTGAATTTGTATAAGTGAATGCTTAATGGTATGGATGACGGGAAACATGTTGGTTACATAGGAAGGTTCAGGGTGTTCAATCAGAGCTACGGAAGATGAAAAAAGGGACCCAACCGCCCCAAAACAAAGGAATGTCAGAAAAGGGGCCATTCTTAGAAATCACAACTCCTAGTGGCTCAGAACAACTGTATCCCCTCTTCCCACTTCCTGTAGCCGTGACTGGCCAAATACACACAAACTGTCGTATATCCAACAGAATACATCCTGCACATCACTTGAGCACTGTCTTGTACCAATTCAGTCACCTTGAAGATGAAGGCAGTATGTTCCTACAAAAGCCAGGACATTTAACCACTATCTAGTGCAGAACCACAAAAGAGGCCCATCGCTGAAGCTTGACAGTACAAAATGCCATAATTAGTTGAGTCAGTGTACAAAATTAGAATGGAAGACATATAACATCAATACAGCTAGTGAAAAAATGTTGAGCTCAGCATACTCTTTAACTCCAAAAACATCATCCTAATCTAAGAAACATAAGCACTGCACAATGGTAGCTGCATGAGCAATCTACTAGTTGTATGAGTACCAGCGGCAGCTCTCACACTGTACACTGGCGCAGATCATTCTGTCTGTCTGTCTGTCGCAGTAACAGTTTTCACCCCCTCACATTTCATGTGTCTACTCAACAGAACAGCTCAACCCTCCATTTCCATCCCTCTCATTGCCTCTCCAGACAGCCAAGGTGCTGCTTGCAAGCAGATTCTGTGCAACACATAACTTGGGTGACACAATCCAGAAGCAAGCAAATCATATGCTGTTTGTTCTTGAGACCACTCAGTCAGCTGCAAAAATTCCTCATATGAAATCTGAGGTTTCCACAGCAGTGAATGTTCATTTTTAGGCATGTCAACAAAGAAACCGTGAAAAGTGACTCCCAGTTTTATCATGTTTGTCTCACCATCTGCCTGCCTGCATGGATCAGTTACATTTCCAAAGGCCACATTTGAGTAAAACCTGACACAGTAAAAGCTGCAATATGCAACACCTTCAGAACCAAATGTTTGCTGGTTATTGTAATTTTCTGGATATTATAACATTACACCTGATGTGCATCTTCGTGTACCCAGCAACCTCACGGCCAGACCTAACCATTAATTTGTCACTTGATATCCTGTCATATGTTCCCTGCAGCACTTGTTGTTCCCATTTCATCCTACTTAAGCAACAATGTACACATGTGATCTAAGAAAACAAATAACGCACTAATATTTCACACTTGATGGAATAAGGCAGTAGAATGCGTCTCTTAGGCAATATCTAGTTAACAGAGCTTTCTGCATCATCAAGCTTTTACTGAATTTGGAATTTTTACTGTAATTTGTCAACAGTTTTTGATTTTAAGAAAAATTTGACAAAAGCGACAGACATGTTACATGAAGACCTACACATTCATGACCACTTACCTTCTGATGTCGCCAAAGTTACCTTGCTGAGTGACGTTAGCTTGTTATCAAGTTACCTGTGTTCCTGTGGTTAGAATGGTTTCCATATTTAACAATGCTCCATGGTTGCTATGGCTATGCAAATGTGCCCGCAGTGTTTCATTCTGCAGACCATTCCTATTTTGTTTGGTCTTCATGCTATAATACTGTGTATTGTCAAAACCCAGAAGACTACAATATGGATGTCCAAACATTTGTATGGTTGAATGACAAAGTCATCACCTTTAACCCTCTAAAGAAGAAGCGTATCTGTTTTATATAAGGACTCAGTGCGTACCGCGCTGTAAACACTCTCCACTTCGGTTATAAAAACCAATCTGTTAATGTTTTATAAGGCTAAAGTTGCTGTTTGTTCTGAGATCCGTACAAAACACATAAACGCAATGTGGGCACCACGTAGAATTTTTTAATGTTAAACCTGGTCGTATGTAAAGTTACCGCCAGGCTTTAAAAGGTTAACTGAAACACGCTGTATGATTCTATACAACAGTCTATTCAGTCTGGAATACAATAGACTTTCCCTTCCATAAGTCTAATTGCAGACAAAGGAACACACACTAGACAAGTTCACTTTACAATACTTCTGCTTATTCATCCAATTTTACACTTAAACATAAATTACAGTATTCTTGCACTCTTCAAAATCCTAAAATTGAGAAACCACATTGTGGTTAAAATAAAGTGAAACTGCGCCTGATCATTTACTGTATGTTCACCAACTTCACACTAAAATGAAAGTACCTAAAATCTGTTCAGAATGAAATGCAACTATCACGGAACTGTGTGTAATTTAGAACTAGTTACAATTTTCACTCCAACACTTACCCAAACTGTTTGATCCTGTACTCTCCTTATCACTGCCAGAATCCCGCTCCAAACTGTTTATTCCATTGATAATATTCATCACATAAATTGCTGTCCATGCAAAAGGCATACGATACTTCCCAAGTCTCTCACATGCTGCCACAGCATTGGCCCGAACTTTGTCTCGATTCTGTACATACATACATACATACATACATACATACATACATACATACATACATACATACATACATACATATATACTCACTCACATATATATACACAAAAACTGAAGTTTCTGTTATTGTGACAACAAATTAACATAAATCAATTCTGTGGTACCTAGCAGCACACAGATGCACTGTATCCTGATACCACTCCACCATGCCAGCACGGAAAATTTTTGCTTGCACCTCACATATTAATTTCTGTGTAATTTAAACTTTCATATTCTACAAGAACAGAAAGACAAAATCATATTTTACTGTACTGAATTACTTTGAAAATAAAAGTGCCAAACATTGAATAAAACTTGAAGTTTGTGCATCAGTATACCAGTCAGTAAGAAATAACACCTCCAGCACAGCAAAGTTCGTATATTCACCGTTCACATTATCATTGCCTTCCAAATGTACCGTATTTCCCCGGCCATAAGATGCACCACAATTTCAGAAGGTATGGTTTTGGGGGGGAAGTTACATTTGGAGCTGAAATTCACAAATACCTACTCAACAAAATGGCAGAGCAATACAAAACTTCTATGGCTGTTTGAATCCTCTCAAACTACCAATGCTCATACTCTCACACTCCTCATTACCACTGCTACTGCAGAAGCTGTCACCTTCTTCAAACAGTACAAAATCTTCAGTACCAGTGTCCCACGTTTCACAGTCTACACTGCTTCATAAATTATTCCAGCAACTGCACATCTCCCCACTTTAAAAATCATAAATTTGTAGGCACAGAAATTCTACTGTTTTTGTGGGCTGTTATTCAGTTACTCAGCACTACTTCTAGGTCATGCCATTTTGCAACAGGCACACGAGAAGTTTGTCCAATCCACCCCACTTCTGTTATTCTTCCTCTTGCCTCTTCCATTCACACATTATCTTCTTCGTTTAATTTAATTTGATTTGACCTGGAATTTAATTTGACACCAAAAGCACACAAAATCCCTGAACTACTGCGAGGAACAATGACACTCCTTTTCTGTCTGTAGAGGGACAAGCTACGTGACTACCACATTTTACCTCAGTGCATGGGAATCTCAGATGCACTGAAGGTCATACTGATGCACCTTTAGACTGCAAGATGCAGACACAGTTTATACAGTGCTTCCAGGGGAAGAAAGTGCATCTCATGGTCTCGGAAATACGGTGCTTTCCTAGTGTCCTATCGATGTCTGTTGTCACGCCATTTCTTTACCTTGTCATCCTTCATGTACGGCTCAGCACACTCACTTATATCTCCCTGCAAAACCTTTTCTAGCTTGATGACCAAAAACATGTCATATGATGGGTAAGTTATATCAAAAATACAAGATCGACTTAGTGTGCTGATGTCACTGTATGGAATGTGAGATGTCAGCATACGTTTCAGTCCTTCTGGATTCATGTCAAAGTAAAAGTTTTCTGAGAGTTTCTTTTTCTCTTTTGCATCATACAGGGCCACAGATGCAAAAACTGGCTCCACTTCCAGATCCAACCTGCATTAAAAAAAATTCGATGTGTTTACATAAATACTTAATATTCATGGTACTGCAAAATGGAGCAACCCAAATGATTAAACCTTTTTTATCATCCCATCGTACAGCTTCAAAATGTTGGAATCCAATTACCCAGTGATGCAATGACATATCCAACAAGAAAAAAACCCTCAATCAACATCTACTGAATCTATCAGCCTATCAGCCAAACAATTCCTCTATCTATCCACACCCCATGCACTTAAAAATACTCACTTAAGCTGCATGCATTTGACAAAAATGCGATGTGCAACATGTTCACTGGGTACTTCAGCTGGTAATCGTTTTTCAATAACTTCTTCCTCATCTTGTAAAGGATATAATGAGAACAATGCACTCTGCAAATCAATAGAAACATTGAGCATATGTTATATTAAATAGCCATCAAAATAAACATCAAGCCATGTCTATCACACTTTTATTACACCTCCAACATGTTTTGGTCTTGACCAACCATCTTCTGGGAGAACATCTAAATATGCTAACACAAATTTATGTTGTTATTGTACTTAGTACCTATCATGTGATAGAACCATACAAAACCATACCCTTTACCAACCATAAATATGGCAACTACTACTTGCTTCTCTTTTAAGTAAGAAATATAAAACATACTCATATTGACAATTTCAATTACAGTTCACTTAAGCTCATCAAAATGTATGGTTCATTATTCAAGTTACTGGTTCGTGTGCTGCATCATGCACATATGCCTGGCACTACTTATTCGCCATTTTAACCACCTTTTATGACCTATTCCCAATGAACCATGATGACACCATGTGGTTTAGACATCAGCTTCTCCCTCTGTCATGCTATTGCACAGATCACTCTCAGCTCAGCCAAACCCTGTCTTGCATCGACAGAGGCAGATTTCTTTCAAGCGATATGAAATGAGACTCTCCTTGAATCATTCCGTGTACACTGTGCTTCCAGGAAGTATTTGTATTTTATTAAAAATAAACTTTCATGCCTTTGATGCAACCTGAAGTTGTTTTACATTTCTATTACTGGTAGTTTGTAAGTTCTTGGAACCAATGGATTCCAATGTTCGTCTTGGTTTTATGGGTCCAATTTATTATCATGGAGATTAAGATGCTATGAATTCCAAAACCATGAAGTGTAATTTGAATTGTACTAACATACAGTACCTATCCACAACAGCATGGCTGATGAAAGCATATATGTAGTGCTCCAATAAATAGGACATTCACTTTGAACTCAGCGCAAGGGACACAGTTCTGTGGGCTATCACAGAGTAAATGAATATAAAACAACGGAAAATTGAAATGTGTACGAATTGTCAGGTGACCCGTAATACTTAAAGTAAACGTACGTGTCTCTCCTCTTGACGTCGGACCTCATTCAACTGGTCTAATGTTTCTGGAGCAACTCTCTCCAGTAAGGAGGGGATCAATGGATCGCTCACGGAGTTACGTAAGTCAAAACTGGCCCAACTCCCACGAGGGGTGTCAACCGAATGAATGGACTGTCGAGCTGAGGATACACCAGAGTCGGGCTGTAAAATGCAAGAAAATTTGGTTAAATGCTCCCTCTAAGTACGAAAAGTAACTAACAGCTACAAAATTAACTGAAAATACACAGCTGAATTCCCACTCATTATTCCAAAAATTTAGATTTTTGTATTTTTAATAATCAAATGTGAATGCAGCCAATTCCTCTCACACAAAAATTTCCTACATGTAGCCTACCATTTCCTTTTCTAGTGTTCACACTGTGCCCTCATGGAGCAACAAACGAAAATTTCACTGAGCAAGATGTTTATAGGCAATAAAACATTAACAAAGTAAATTCAAAATAAAAGGTACTAGAGGATAACACTACATATTATGTAGTGTCAAATAATAGGGACAGAGTGGGAACAAGGAGCTGGAAAGGATGTCATACATTGTGGTCATGGCCTTTTGCCGCATGTTGAAGTGCTTGACAAAAACCACATCCAGTCTCCAGTCCAAGATTTCACCCCAAAACCCCTGGAATATTACACAGGGGTGAAGCAGAACTCAACAGGTGCATCTGGTACTTTGTGAATACAGACGCGGATGCCCTGAATAGTCACAGCTAACAGAATTTTCAGCTAATTTCTGCCCCAAATAATTTTAATAAAAACCTGTTTCTTAGCAATATTCAACAAGCTGTACAAAAGTAGTCACACATAATAATCACCTTGTAGATTTCATCTTCAATAGAGCCAACATACAGGTTTTGATCGTGGTCCACTTCAAATATCTGACGTGGTATTGCCTGCACAAGGTTATGCCTCTCACCTCCTCGGTCACGTACCCAACTACTGCTTGACAAATGACGGTACTGGTAACTGACAAACAGCCAGTCAGCAGTATACAACTGAATGCAGTCACAAACATGAGTAAACAGCTCATTCCTAAAACAGAAAAAATTCACAGTAACAAATAACTTGCAGAAATTGCTGCATAAACACTCATAATATTTTAACATCTTAATTTCAACTAAAAATAAATGTAAATAAAAATAGGGTACAGAAAGAACATCAGATGCCCTGTGTTCTCAGGGCTTATGTTCACAGCCGTGGATCTTAGCATGTCTTTTTTCCGATGTGAAGTCACAAAACACACTGGCCTTGCAACCCAAACAGCACCACTATGCACTCAACAGATTTATAGCATAATACTAAATAACCATTTATGATAAAATTTATCAGATAGAATTACTCATCTTCTTCCCATTTCATTTTTCCTACTGAAAGCTTGATTATTTTGGCCCTTCATGAACCATCAGAAGGGTCACAGGATCCACGTTTGTGTCACCTGAGAATCACTGATCTAGATGAAGCAGCTCACGAAAATTGGGAATTGGAAGGTATAAAAGGAAGGCATAAAACTTCATGGTCTACTTCCGTTCACAATCCATTAACATAAAATGTTGCTATCAAAAGCCCCCAAAGCTTAACATCCTCACCATTTTGAACCTTAACAAGTGTAATTCCTAACATATACACAGACACACACACCCCACAGCTTAAACTTCTCACAATTTTGAACTTTAACACCTGCAATTCCAAACACACACACATACACCTATGCAAAAAAGCATCACTCTCCTCATACACTATAGAAAATACACTAAAACTATGAAAAGAAGCAGTGCCTACTTAACTTGCAATGCCCAGACTTGCAGTCATGACTGTAAGTCTGTGCGGTGCAGAACGATCACTCATGGAGTAAATATCGGGTATCAAAACATTCAGTCTCCAACCCACCAAAAATAGAAATTACTTTACAGTGCAAGATGTTTGGAGTCAGTTATTACACTTTACATTGTACACATTAACATTCTATGTTTTAATACCACATACACACTTTTAATGTGAATAATTTTATTGGTATTATACAGTGATTGTGTAAAAAGTTAATGTACACATTACTACTCATGTATGTATTATACAGTGTGCATGTCTGTGTAATGTGACTCCCTGATGATGGCTACAACAAACAGCCAGACTATGTAGGAGCAAAGAATACTGTGTGCAGTGGTTGGTAATAAAATTTGTACGTGTAAGACAACTGCCAAGAATACGTACAGCATTAAGCGTACAAATGTTCCTCAACCCTTCAATGATGCTGTGGTTTAAACTCGAACTATTTACAGGGCAAAGGAGCTTTAAATTTATAGCACCCTGACATGCATTACAACCATACAGCGTACTGAGGCCAGTAGCGAATGGTCAACACATTATATAGAGCACCACAGTCACAGTGTGAAGTTATACAAACATCTGCTTACAACGGTTCTTCTGGTACTACTGGGAACTCTGTTCTGATCCTTCTAGGAACTGTTTCAACTTTAATGTCATTAGCTGGAAAATCCAGAACATGGTGTAGCGGATCCCGTTCCAACAAAAGTTGATGTTGCTGAATAAAATCCTCGTAATCCAATGGATCTACAATGTCACACAGGGACACCTGAAAGACAACAACACGTTATATTGTGACAATTATATCAAAGTGCATTCTGTACCAAATACAATAAACTACACATGAATCCACTTGCCTTCTTATTCCAATAAAACTTTTTTTCACAAAACTTACCAAGGAGGAAAATCCAGATGCATTACTCCCACTTTTTGTTAAATCCCTTGGGTATGATGATATAGCTATTTGTTTGCGAACATCTGCCGCATGCTGCCTGTAATAAAGTGGATTTTTAACATTTTCAGGCAACCATAAATATATAACAAATGCAATAAGAACATCAGAGATGGTGTGAGTGTCAAAAAACTCCATAACCAATTCCACAATTTTATACTGGTACCTTAATTTTAAATACAAGTAGCACTTGACAAGTAGCTACGACTATGGTGAGACTACAAACACACACATAATGCTTCGTAAAAATTTCACATTTTTAACTGAAGGTAAAATAGTAACTGCATTTAAGTACCACACACTGAACATGTATGGGTGACAGATGTACAGTTTCATGCATCCTTAACCTCAGCACTTGTAGTCAACTTCATGGCCAACTTGCTTTCACCATAGGTGCACACTGGATAGGAGGCTGGGTGGACCCCAGGGCTGGTCTGGATGCTGTAGAGAAAAGAATTATCTCTACTCCTGCCAGGAATCAAACCACAATTCCTTGTGTATCCAGCCCACAGCCTTGTCACTAAGTTACTTTGCTATTTGTATGCTTAAAGTGCTCAGTTCATTACACCTAAATCCTGTATGTTCGTTAAGTATGGCTTTGTCTCAGATGACCACTGCCTCAAACAAAAGTCAGTCTTAAAAAATGTATATAACAAACTGACGCTTACAGCCATCCGAAATATGACGCCGTGTAGTTTGGCGGATAGGTTAGGGAGGAACCTGCTGTCTCCACCTTCAGGTTAGAAAAGGTAAGCCACAAGATAGGATGTTACACTACCTAAGGAAGACAGACACTGAACTGGGGCAGAAGTAACCCTGTGGACGGTGGTGGCTGTAAAACAGGTTTTGTCTGTGTGACAGCATGGGCAAGGCTCAACTGTTCGATATGAAAATGACTTACATGTTACAAAATGTCTTGATATTACTATTATTATTATTAATTATTATTCATCCTTACATCCACCCATACATGCTGTGGTATTACACACAGCGCCTTTGAAGTACGATAAAAAATGCGTATGACTACCAGACAAATGTCCGAGTCGGGCAAATCCTAAAACCCATTACATCTTCTACTACATTTTTTTACAAGAAATAAATTATTCAATTAAACGCACAGAAATACAGGGAACAATTAAGGAAGTACAATACATAACCACGGGGCATACGCCCACGCACCGGCAACGTACAACCCTCCCCCCTCGGCCTCACGAAAGTCATTACCGTAGAAACTCAAATACAAGGTAGTATGTATATTTCACTAACTTTGACAATTTCTGAGCAAACGCCCTTTGTACCGAAGCCATATTTCAGGCACAACACAAAGACGTCCTATACAGATCACAGGCGTCATGCACCGCACATAATTTTGACGTTCTTCCACGCTACACTTCCGTCATATCACACAGCATGAAATTAGGGACAATACACACTCTGGTTTACACACGAAACTGAGAGTCAAGCGGATAGCACTGCCATCTTTGAATGGCGTGTAACGACTAGTGCGGTGCGAGGGGTAGCACACCAATGGAAAGGTTGCCTACTCTTTCGACGCCACTCTTACCTCCCCGCTTTCCCAACGAGGACTGGTGATTCATATTCAGTATTGATTTCAGAAGCTTAATATTGTAGTCGGGTCGTTTCTAGGATAAATTACAATGTATGAAATGACATATCTTTTCACTTGTATCCATCACATACAGTTTATTCCAAAAGTATAAAAAGATGTATTTTATCAGTCATCTGGCCATACAGACAAATGTTTTTTTTAAATTGTTGCTTTACTTGTCATTTTCAACCTAGCCTCAAAAGAAATATGTTAGCCAGCCACAGATTCTTGCAACTAACTTGGATTCCATATTACTGAATCTCTAACATGGAGTACAGTTGTTTTCATTCATATACAATTTTCTTGTATTATTTAACATTCTCAGTAAGTCAGAATTGACAGTCTCAACAGATTTCTCTTGACCATCCTGGCTAAGTGTGTGATTTCCGCCCACAAAAAAGCCAAGAACTTATCACTGTGTTCACAAGCTCCCACCACAGCACCCCTATCAAATGGTCGTATTACTTGACATTTAAACTGAAACATTGCAAAGTGCTCGTCAACACCTGCATGTTTTAAGTAACAAATTTCCTTGGTGGTCTCTGCACTTTCTTGCCATAAATAAAATACCATAGTATTCTAAAAGGGAATTGCTCATTGACACTTGTACAGTGAAGCTTGTTTTAGGGTATTCAGTCATGTACACACATGATGTAAGTACAGAAACCAAATCAACTAATCACTTATATATCACTTAAATATTGAGAAGCTCACTTACACCTCAAGTAATAAAACAATTCCCTCCTATGAATACAAGGGCGTTGTCCATTGGCGTGCCATAAAAGCAATGGAAGAATAGAAGCATAACTCCATTCACTGTGCAATTTCTTTTAACATGATGTTTTAATGTTGAGCTGTTTTTTGTCACCCTGACCCCCATTCACTTGCTTAAGGACCACTGACCGTCAGCCGTTTGCAACTATTTATTCACTACGTGTTAACAACCACACTTCATACCTTCAGACTGCTTCAAGCCAAGCCTCAATGACAAAGGGTCCACACAGCATGGGCTAAGGATAGGAGGAGGGGCAGGTTACTGTATTACAAGCAATTTCTAATCTAGCAACACAGCATCACATCCCAGAAGACCTGAATTGTCAGTTACGTTGTAGAAACCTTGAATCTTGCACGGCTATGAAGTTATCACAAATGGCACTGAACCCTTAATCAGAATGAGTCAACAATGGTGTTGGCAACAATACTTCTGAACTCAAGAGTCAACAATGTGCCTACAGTGGCTTTATTCACTGCAGCATCCAGAAAATTTATTTATGTAGGATTTTGTAAAACTTGGTCTCACACATTAAGGACAGAAAATAGGCTGAGGGTGTTTAAGAATAGGGTGCTGAAAATAATATTTGGACCTAAGGGGCAGAATATGACAGGAGACTTCATAATTGGAACTCTTTGTCAACACTTACCCTATGGTCAAATCAAGAAAGATGACACAGACAGCGCATGTAGCATGCCTACTGTTCAGTTCTGGTGAACTGAAAATTTCAGGGTGAGAAAGTAGGGAAATGAAGTTGAAAAAGGGAGGAGCAGGGTATGAAGCTGGTACCTGTTTTATGGCACTAGATGTCAGTGCAAACCGCCCGTCCCAAATGCATCACATACTAGAACATTAGGACCTGGCACAGTGGTAAATATTTTTACACAGTAGTTGTTGAGTCATATACCCTCACCAGGTGAATACTCACCCCATGCTACCCACATTTCTTAAATACCTTCAAAGTCTCAATTTACCAGCACTACACAGTACAAAATGTTGACCAGAAAGCTTAAACAGAAGAGACCACTCGGAAATGCTAGGCATAGAGGGGAGTGCAATATTAAAATTGGTCCTGAACAAATGGACTTGGCACTATGAACCGATTTCTTTTGACTCAGAATATGGACAAGTGGCAGGCTGCTGTTAATAAGGTAATGAATCTTCAGATTCTGTAGAAGAGTCAGAAATTTCTTTAGTATCTGAGTGACTATCACTTTCAAAAGAAGGACTTTCTCCATGCAGTTAGTTCAGTCAGTCTGTATTCATCTCACACAGAACTGCATTCCACAGGTCCATCCACTCATTCACTTCTGTCACTTCAGTAGAGTGAAAATGTCCTAATATTCAAGTGTAACACATTTAGTCTTCAGGTATTCATTCAAGGCTTCTTCACCTGCAAAATGGAAGACAGCAATGTGAAATAAATAATTCGAAAGCAAACAAAGTTAAAGATTATAAGCTACAGACTGTACATTTTCAATGACACAACTTACTTTAAAATAAGAACGCTGTTATATTTTCAACAGGTCTTGGATGTGGGGTGCACTTCCATCACTTAATAGGTAAAAGTGTTGATTTTGCTACGTTAAAGAATTGCTACCACTAACAGTCAAGAAATGAAGATATTAGGTTGAACTGACAGCAGACAAGGGAGAAATGAGTTCTAATATCCAGTGCTCTTGTACAGACTTTCATGAAATTGACTGCAACAGCAGGAATAATGAGATGCTATTCATGTGAAAAGTGTCTAAGTACCAAACTGCATCTGCATCTATGAAAATACTCTAGATTTTTAACAGTTCCTACCAGACTGAAACTAATTTCACATGGTATGCAATTTTAATGGAAGGGGCAAAATTAAAAAAGCGACTGAAATTTTCTAAGTACTATGTTAATTTTAAGAGGAGAGCTAAGTATACTAATTGCAGAACAATATTGTATTATTTACCCAAATCTTTTCCAAAACCAGATTGTTTGAATCCCCCAAATGGAGCAGCAACATCTGTTTTGTTGTAAGTATTGACAAACACTGTTCCTGCATCAATTTTCTCTGCAACATACAGAGCTCGATTGATATCCTTTGTGAAGACACCCGAAGCAAGTCCGAACTCAGTATTATTAGCTCGCCTTATGACACCATCTACATCTCTGTAAAATAAAACACATTACCTATTTATCATACACACATCATAGCAGCTGGTCTGTCACGGGGGGCGGGGATGAACAATAGGACTATATATATATATATATATATATATATATACACACACACACACACTTGGTAAAACACAATACAGATAAAAAATATATTGAAAGTACATAGGTGACACGAATGCCTCAGATTTAACATTTTGTTTGTTATTATTGACCGAAAGATTGCTTACAAAAAATCAACTGCACATACAACAAACCAAAGACTTTCAAATTGTAACTGTTGTTGTCTTTATTTTATTCTTGTTAGAACATGGCTATTACAGTTTGTTGAAACAAACAAACCACTAATACAGCATTTAATATAACAGGTGTAACTGAAATATCTCTCTATTTTAATTTCATCAGATACCAGCCAGAAATTTTAAACCTATATTTAAACCAACATCATGACAATAAAAAAATGTATAATCTCTTTTGGCAGTCATAGTAAAGTCATTTCACTTCCAGCTGGTGAAGAAGAAACATGTCCGTCAGTCAATCAAGATCAAATTTGCACAGGAAATATGAAGCCTCAGTGACAAAAGTGCTAAAATACATGCTAGTGGCCAGCCTGATCTTATTGCAGCAAAAAGTTGTTCCTGTGTATGCCATGAATGCACATAGGGTGAGTGAAGTTATGGCTCCACTCATTCACCAGATGGTGATGAAAGGTCAACTTCATGCCCTGCCTGCTTTATCTCTGGTAAAAGGATAGCTGGTACCTTTTAATATGTGAGGCTAACTGGGTCCCAGAGATGGTCTCTGGACATTTTGGAGCAGAGAAAAAATATCTCTTGCTTCTGCTGATATTCAAACCTAGGAACATCCAGCCCGTGGTCTAGTCACCATATTAACCCTTTAAAGACGAAGCGTATCTGTTTTATATAAGGACTCAGTGCGTACCGTGCTGTAAACACTCCGCACTTCAGTTATATAAACCAGTCATTTAATGATGTATAAGGTAAACGTTGCCGTTTGTTCCGAGATCCATACAAAACACATAAACGCAATGTGAGCACCATGTAGAATTTTTTAATGTTAAACCTGGTGGTACGTAAAGTTACCGCAAGGCTTTAAAAGGTTAAATGCATAATACCAGATCCTATGTTGCAGGAATCAAATGTCAAATACTGTGAACACCTGCCAATAAATTTCTCTTCAAGTATAAATTACAGTAATTTTGAGTTTTAAATATAAATATTCCTGATCTGAATAGTGCATGGAAGTTGATTTAAAACTACACACAAAGTACTACTTAAAACTCAATAATTTTAGCCTCTCATCAGAAAAATTTTCTTAACACCAGAAAACATGTAGATCGCTCTTAAGTGTGCCTGACAAATAATCTGGCCTAGATCCTTTCAGCATGCAACATAGATATAAGTCAACAAAACATGGAAATTAAAAACTGTATGGGGAAGTTTTGCCCTTTCCCTGTCAGTAACAGGTAAAGGTAAAGTTTGCCCTAGAACAGGCAATGAAGACCCAGAGGAGGAGTACAGGTATAGCTCTACTCTTTCTTTAATCTCGGTGCTGGATGAGGTGGGTATCTCTGTTGGTACAGTGATTAAAACATGGGGAATTTTGATGGGCAGAAATGTAGTATGCATGGGAATTAAAACAGGTCCTGAGGAAGGAGGCTGTAAACACATGAAATTATTGCAAGCAGCACAAGGTAGATCTAACTGTTAGATTATTAGTGAGGTTATGGTGTCTTCTATAACAAGAGTTACGTTACAGCAGCCGAATGTTAATATAATGTAGATGGTAGCAGGAAGTATGGCTAATTTACGCGTAATTTGTGCTATAAGATGAACTGGTTCACTTCAAGTAACTAATTTATATTTCAGGATCTACATACAAACAAATAATATTTATACATTCAAAACTCACCCAGTGTCAAACTTTGATATCACCATTATTGGCCCAAATGACTCTTCACGAGCAATGTACATGTGGTCTTCCACATTTGTAAATACAGTGGGTTCAAAGAAGTAGCCTGCCCTGTTGACACGGTGTCCTCCACACTCCAGTTTTGCACCTTCCTTTACTCCAATAGCACAAAATTCCACTAACTTTTCCAAATGTTCTTTATGATTCTGTGGACCATGTTGTGTGTCTCGTTTTAATGGGTCCCCAACAACCTGAATATGAAATATGCAGGATGTGTAAAGCAATGAAGCGGACACCAACATATTGTGAAAAGAAAAGCACCTGTAACGTTTAAGTCTTTCTATAATATTGCAGTACCTTAAGTACTCAGCCTGAGAACCAAAATGTATTTTTACTTAACAGAACAAGAAAGGAAGTCAAACTCAAATGTAAATATACATGCAAATGAAGATTACTGACGCAACTTTAACACTAACACAAACATACCAGTTTCTTTGTTCTTTCCACTACTCTTCTCACAAATTCATCATGGATGGAAGCTTCTACAAACAGCCGGCCAGCTGCAATGCAGTTCTCTCCTTTGTTGAAGAACACACCATTCTTACCCTGAAATAAAACATGAGGCTACGTTTTACCGGTGGAAAATCTTGCTCTGGAGGTCAGGTATAGTGCAATGTTACAATGTTGCATTGTGTACCTTACTGCTAGACCTCATGTCCAGATCGGGATTTGCCATCGCATGTTACAATTTCACTTTATCCTACCACACCATTCTGCAGGCTTGCATATCTCCAGTTACAAACTGTAAACCTTTAACCTACTGTGTCATTAAATAATGCCTTATTGGCAGGCACAATGAAAGGTGAACCAGTCATCCCAAAACTTCAGTTAATTAGACAGTCTGATTGTACGATCAATTACATATGTTTGCCACGTAATGCATTATGACATTAAATTTCTATTACAAACATAAGGGAATTATTACATTTAGCATATAGCAGTATAATAATTTTGGTACAGTTATCACTTTGCTTGTACACTACTCATTCAAATCACACACATGTACAGAAGTGCTGATGCTGCAGTGACACATATGTACTGGGTACCTCGCTATTTGTTGGGCAGCGAACTGAGTAAAGCTTACTGCCTTACGCCACAACAGTGGAGGATCTTGAGCACATTGCGGCAATTGTGATGGACACTGCAATAGTGGCATCAATATCACAAACATAATTACATTATTTATGATAAATTATCAATTATTCAAGATATAAATAATCAAACCAACAAAATACAGAGTGTATAAGGAATGTCCTTTGTAGTCTTTTATTATATAACCTCATGCACTGTGTGTTCTGTTCGTTTGATCATACAAAAGTTGTAATTATCTCAGTCCATTCACTAAACATAACTAAAATATCCTACGCCCAAAACACGATTATTACCAAAACGTGTCAAGACTGTGTACCGGCGGCAATTCATGGTACCTTCTTAAGGTAGGGCTCCAGCTAGTATTGTTATACGATAAATGAGAAGGCCTAACAGAGCATTTCTTTCAGCACAGCCACTGAACCACTTATGCTTAACATACATAGCAGTTTAAATTTTCTCATATAAGTTAGTATTCTGCTTGATGATGGCTGAGAAATAACTAAATCAGGTGCTGCACGATATAAATTCTTAATCTCAGTCTTCTCGGTGAGAGTTAATCGTGGAAAATTAATGCCCTGCCTGTGCTTCACACTGTTCCTGTCAATGTTTATCTTAAACTTACAACTACTAAAATTGCAGTATTCACAAATATGACTTTTAAAACAGCTAGATAAAAACGGTTATCAAAATTCCAGCAGTTGAAACACTAGAAAAGGTAAACAGATGTATGAATTCCTCCTTTAACTGTCTCTGGGCTGCAGTGCCTGCAATATTGCTGTTGCTGTCTTGCCACCACTTGGTCTAGCCGTGCTGATCCAATTCACAAAGTTTGGGCAAGGTACAGCTCTCTCACTTTCCACAACACTTAAATGAGTCCATCGTGAGTATTCGAATTATTTAATTCATATTCTTTTAAAGAATGTACATATCTCCTAAAGAAAAGTTTTATTCAGATATTTACTTTAAATTTTCTCAACATTTCTGGGAGTGCTGCAGCCCTTATGGAAGCGCTGCACCTGCTGCACAACCTAGGAATTTTAAATAGGCAAATAATGTGACCATCAATTAATGAATACTTTGACGAACTCTCTGATGCTGATGGTGTGAAAATAAAACATTTTCAAGTTACCAAGTATGAGTATAGCATAAAAACAATTTCTTTTCATCCTTTAACATAAGGTACTTCTTTGCAGCTCAAGAGGGCTACACCTCATCCTTCCACACCATGCTCAACAAATAATACCAATCACAGGACTGATAATTGCACATGATATAATAAATGCAAAAACAAACCTACCATTCTAACTGCTCTATCTAGATCACAGTCATCAAATATTATAAGTGGGGACTTCCCACCTAGTTCCAGTGAAACTTTCTTCAGATTTGAGTCAGCACAAGTCCTCATGATTACTTGTCCCACCCCAGTGCTGCCAGTAAACCCAAGTTTGCGGACATCAGGATGTCTTGCTATGGCATTGCCAGCTTCTGAACCTGGAACATAAAGTTAGAATTATATCTGCTTCTACGTGTGACTGCATATTTTTACTGGTCTGCAGCACAAAATGTGTGAAGTCAGTGGCTCACTACAGAGTACTGGTGCAGTCCCATATACCTGCAAAATACTCTTCTGTAGTGCTCCCAGCTTGTCTCACTGAACAGTGGGAAGACTGGCTATTGGGTTAATGATGTTTGTCGGTCCATTCATTTGTCTGTGTGTCTGTCCATCCGTCTATCCACACTGAAAAATTCAGCTCCGGCAGGATGGATTCTCATGAGAGTTTGTATTGGGGATTTTTATAAAAACTTGTTAATAAACACAAATTTTGTTTAAAATTAGACACAAGTAACAAACACTTTAGGTGAATTCTGATTTTACATGCCATAAATATATCAGTGCTCCCCACTTATAATGTCTCAGTGATGTTCAATTGTAAACCTTGTACTAAGATATGGAGCATTTACAGTGCATACATTAAAACATTCAGAATTTCTTCTGAAAATTATTCACCAATTGAACATCTAGGAGCAATAACAGATTGAATGTGCCAGAAGTGTCATGGTCAGTGGACATTTCCTACATTGTTGTATATAAAGAGGACACAATTGGTCTGTACTCAAAACCCAGCAATGCACACAGATAGACACACCTACTGCACCACTTTGTAAAGTGAGTCCCCCTGCAGCATGACAACAGTTCTGTACCTGTTCCTGGCAAGATGTTGATGACACCAGGCGGGAAACCAGCTTTTACAGACAGTTCAGCGAATTTCAAAGCTGTTAGTGGTGACACCTGGGCTGGCTTCATAACCACTGTGTTACCAGCAGCCAGACATGCCGCCATCTTCCAAGACAGCATCATGAGGGGATAATTCCATGGAGTCACTAGACCACATACTCTTAAAAAAAGTGTTACACCAATATTAGGAATAAATTTGACATTTAAAATAAAACTTTAAAAATTGTGCAACACAGTGTCATATCCCAGAAGACCTGAATCGTCAAAGCCAGGCTTCTAACTACGGTACAAAATTATAAACCATTCAGTGGTGAAATGTGCAATGTACACATACAGGGCAGCCTGAAAATGGGTATAAATGAATTTTAAAACTTTCCTTCTGTGGCTGTTATATAAGGTGACTTGTATGCAATAAGGGCAGCATCATATAGTACAAAACATTTAAACTTTGGGAATTATTAAGTAGAAATGTGACTGCACAAGCCTTCGGTATGACCAAAATAACTGTTCCAACCCACAATATGAAGCACAATATCTGCTCCGCACTACATTATCTTTAAATGTCCTGGAAACTTTTCTGTACCAGATTGTCCATGAATATGTGTTTAGATATACAGGAATCAACAGAATAACCTGAAATCTTTCTCCTGTATGTAACAATAATTACACAATAATATAAAATCTTTGAATTCTTCCCACGACACCACAGAAAACCTCTCTGAAAAGTCTACAGGATCTGCAGAAAGAGTTATCGGAATACATATACATAATTAGATATATTTCATGATGACCTTGCTGGTGCTATTTCTGTCATTCATTTGCTGACATTAATATCACAGTCAGTTCATACTTTTTAAACTTTAAATCATCTTAAGTAAGCTACAAAAGAAAGCATTTGGTTTATACACACCCAATTGGCTCCTTTTTTGTGAATGTGAGATTCTTGTTCGGTCTTGCATGGCTGATAGGGATGGTGGAGCCATGGATTTTATCACACCAACCAGCAAAATATCTCCATGTCTCTACTGACATGCCAACATGCGTCTTCAGTGCCAATGTATAGACAGCCCCAGAATCAATGGATTCAATTGTTGCTAATTCTTCCTTATGTTCCTCCATCAGGTCTGCCAATCTGAAACAAAGGGTTAAGAAAAAAATAAGAAGCAACAATTTAACATGTTGTTATTTATGTAACATGTAAGCCTACAATTATATGATATGTATGAATTTAACCCTTTAAAGACGAATCGTATCTGTTTTATATAAGGACTCAGTGCGTACCGCGCTGTAAACACTCTCCACTTCGGTAATACAAAACCAATCTGTTAATGCTGTATAAGGCAAAAGGCGCTGTTTGTTCTGACATCCATACAAAACACATAAATACAGCGTAAGCACCATGTAGAATTGTTGAATGTTACTCCTGATGGTACCCACAGTTACTGCTAGGCTTGAAAAGGTTAAGTGCCAAACATGTTCCCACATTAACTGCAAAGACCATTTGAGATATTTGTAACAAGCAGATACATATCACACATCACTGTAGGCTCAACAGTCACTTCATTATGAACACGTGACTCTGCTTCCTTACTTTTGAATTACTCTCTACGTAAAATCCTATCCCTGTAGAAAGAACAATATTGCTGTGTCCTTGTACAGACAGGTCAGAACATGACATTTACCTGTACATTATCAGTCCCCTGTCTCGTGCACTCATTTTACTCCATTCTCCACTTTCAAATGCCACTTTGGCTGCTTGAACAGCCTTATTAACATCAGTTTTAGATGCTCGTTGCACCTGAAAAACACAGAAAAGCAGTACATACTCAGCTGTTCATGAATAAGAGAATAAATCATCTTATAGGACCAGACCACTGGACCTATATACTTTACAAATCTCTCCTGTGTCTAGCATTCCTCTAGGACTTGACTCTTGAAGATGAAGGTAGTATATTTCTTCAAAATGCTGGGTATAATAACTCTGCCACTCAGTGCAAAAACTCAGAAGCCCTGAGTCATCAGCATTAGTTATGTGGATACCTCAAATACTGCAAACAGAAATGTGTATGGATGCAAAAGGGTAGACACATTAGGGCGCTACATCCACAACTACCTAAACACAGAATTACTAGGAACTCTGATATTCCTTACATACCTGCAACACTTCATTGCTCTACTGTATAACGTTCCACAGAAACAACATAAGTCAAGCACCATTATAAACCCAGAGAAACAAACAGCTTAGTTTACACAGACTACAGGGAATTTTATCATAACAGCCTTCTGTTAACTTCAGGTTTAAATTTCCACGGTCTGGGTACAGTCACTATAGTGATTAAGGTGAATAATTGTGCGTCGGATCCCTGGTGAGGGATTTAGTCTTCTCCAAACATGTCCAGACCAACTCTGGGGCCCAATGCCTACTGCAGGCCCTTTCTCTGGTGGTTAAGTGGCCAGGGCATGAAGATAACCAGTTACCTCCAACCAGTTATGAATGAGTGGAGCCATACCTGTACTCCCCTTATATGAATTCATGGAGTGCACATGGACAAATTTACCTTTCTATCCTCCACCTAGGAAGAGTGAAACCACTCAAATGCTCCCACCACTAAAGGGTTAAGTTGTAAAGAAAGTGTAACCACAGTGCATAAAAATTTTCAGATTTTACCTGACAAATGACTGATTCATCAGTTGGATTCACACTGTCAAGTACTGTCCCAGACTCAGCGTCAACAAACTCTCCATTGATAAACAGCTGATTAGGGAATGAAACGTCCATGTTGTTGACGTACAGTTTAATGGAGGAATGCTGAACTTCTGTTTTACTCGTTTCACCCCTTGACTTCAGGACTATTGCCTCACCAAACTCTTTGAATGTTGTAGCCATAAACAAATCTTCATTCTGGACTGTAATTTTAAGTTTCTCTTTGATTTCTTCAACCAGTCTACAAAATAAGAAACATAACTGCATTGTAAAGTCACATTTTTAATAACACACAAATTATCTGCATCTATCAATACACTTTTCTGAAGGGCAAGACCTTCCTAAAGTTTGGGTCATATTGCAGATCAGCAGTTAGTATATATGAAAGGGTAAGTTCTCTTGCTACTGCATCAAGCACTTTACTGGCAGAATAATACTGACTATAGCTAACAGTGCCATATGAGATGAACCACTTGTTCCTACACAAAAGAGTCACTAAAGGTCTAATAACCAAAAGGGCACTTGCATGCAAACTTCATTCATTGTGTTGTCTCTCCTAAGACAGGTCCAGAGCCTTTTCCAAAGCAAATTCTCCACAGAGTACAATCCAGTGCAAACTTTATGTACAAAACCTGCTTCAAAATTATCCACATATACCATGCACAAACTTACAATGATTATTAACAGAACGCCTTCTGTTTAGTCTAGAGGACTGTATTAAACTTTTCTTTGTGTACAGTGTTCTTTTTGACATGTTTCGGCTTCTGTTCAGACATTCTCCATGAAATCATCCATATATGACATGGAGAATTAAGTAATAACAGATTTCATTTCCTGTAATATTTACTACAATGAAAAACAGAATGTTTACTCACAGACTGAGATTTAGGTATAAATTGGACAATCCACATAACTCTCGCCATTATGCACCTTAAAGAATATAAAAATTTATCAGAATATTGTCCTAACATTAAGTTTTTCCATATCCTGAAACAATCGCAACTCTTCATCACATGAATTTACGAATATCAGATTAGTAACACACGTACAGTGCACATGTAAAGCCAACAGTAATACCCGTGCTTTACATGGATGATTTCTTTGAAGATGGCCGAGTGCAGCCTGAAACTTTTCGGAACTAACACTGTCAACACACAAAGCAAGGTTTAATATAATTCTAGTGCACAGAGATGGTGTTTTATTAGTCATGAAAATTTCTGCTTGCTGTAATAAGATGCCATGTTATTTGAATAGGTAGGTACCAAATTTCAAAGGAACTTGCTTCCTTACTCTTTCTCAACCATCCTGAATATAAAGCCCGCAGGTTTCCCTGAAACACTGCAAACTATCTACCAAACTACATGGTGTAGTATCTCAGAAGGGTGTAATCTTCATAGGCAGTACCAGCCAGTACTGAAGATGCTTCCTTTCAATGCTGTTATGTTGAAATCATATATACTCACAGATATGACTTAAAGCGTACTATTTAATTTTATATACTTCAAAAATATGGACTACAGGCTATGCCTACCGAACAACGTCCATGGAGCCTGCTCCAGTAGCAAAGAAGTCTGTATTCTGTTCAACTCTGATGTTCAGAATCCCTTCCCAAATAGATTTCAATGCAATCAGCATCTCCTGCTCATCATCCATCAGTTGTATCACCTCCAGGTCCTGCTTCTTTCTGCCATAATTAGCTGCAGGTATCATGTGACCATCCACCAGCATTCTACAGACATTGATCTGCAATAAATGCAAGTTCTCTGTGGTAATTTTTAAATTGGGAGTCACTAAGATTATGCAACATCATGCAGAGTGTAGCGATTTTTTAAGTTTGCACATGTTCACTATGTACCAACAGAAGGATGATATGAAATCCCTTGATAAAAGTAAAGTTCACTCTTAGATCACGCCACAAAGGCCCAGAGGGAGAGCAAAAGTACAGCTCTACTCTTTCCTTAACCTTGGCACTAGATCAGGGAGGTGGTCAACTCCATGCCCCAGCCACTTTACCCCTGGGAAGAAGACCCAACACCCATTGTGCAGGAAGCTGGACAGGTGCATCTCACACCTACGGGGATTCAACCCCTGGACCATCCAGCCTGTGGCCAGTTGCTATATTGACTATACCATGCTGGTGCACAGAAATCCCGTCATGCATTAGTACTCCTGTGCTTCTTCCTCTCAAACTGAGTTAAATATATTTCACTGCTTTTGGCTAATTGTACATGCATCTAGATCAGCTAGAGGAACATAGCAGTGTTTTAATACAAGTGTACTTACCGCAAGTCAAAATCGGTTTGCCAGCCCTGTAATACCAGAAAATTTACAATCCTCTGCTTCCAGATGATAAAGTTTAACAACAGAGGGTAACAATATAATTAAATAATGTTATTCTGTACCACATTCCAAGACAACTAAAAATGCAGAAAAATTAAATAAAGGCACTTTTAATGAACACAGACACAGACCCTAAATAAGTGGAAGGAGGTACATGATAAAAGTAGAATTGTTTGTAGGCACTCCATGAAGGCGTGTAGGGGGTACAGTTCTAGCTATACTCATTTTTAACTGCAGAACTAGTTAGAGGTGAGTGGTAAATTTCATGCCCCAACCAATTTACCCCAGGGAAAAAACCTCTGGTACCCACTGAGAAGGAGATGAGTCCACACCAAAGACGGCTCACAGAAAATAAAAATCTCTAGGTCCTGCTGGGAATGGAACCCTGAACCATCCAGCTCATAGCCTAGCCACTATACTGACGGTGACATCCCAGCACACGCTACATGACAACGTAAGGTAAACATTACAATACATCTTTAATTCAGTTTCCTTACATTTGCAAGTCTGTACTTAAAATCAGATCTGAATTATAAGTTTACAGAACATACCATTGATCCATCCTTGCAAGGTACTAGCAGGCCCTCTGGATGTACAATTCCTTTGCTGTCAGCTCCTTTTACTTCTACAGCAACCCCATCTGGTTCAGGTTTACTCCACAGCTGTGAACCATACAGCTTCACTTTCTCACCATTGACCATGGTCCAAGCTCCTGGCGTGCTGTCCAATCCACGAATAAAATTATGCACAGCTGGTGCTGGCTGATCCCACTTGATCTGTTAAAAACAAAATGATTTGCACTCTCCATGAAGTTGTGGATGGTACAAACAGGAACATGAAGGTGAATATGGAATGGAAAAAAACAAGGACATGAAAGCATTACATTGGAAGAGCAATGCTACAAACCAGCACACAATAAAATTTTTCTTCCTTCATGTGAATGTCACTGTATATAGCGGGCATTAGGGCGGCCTTTCTCAGACTTCCTCAGTTCAATGGAAATAGGCACAGCATATAATAACCCACTAGTAAGATGATAATGAATGTGGAGTCATGCCATGGCCCAGGCAGTTAGTCACCAGTCTCTCACCAGTGAGGACAGGGGCTGATCCCATGCCAGTCCATGTGAGATTTGTGGTGGAGAAAGTGGGGCTCTGCCAGGTTTCCTTCTGACTACTTTGTCTCATCCTTTCAGTGTCATTACACTAATGCTCATAGTAATTAATTTATTAATCTATCCCAGATGCTCTATAATCTTAGCAGTTGACGGCATAATTAAAGAACACGCTTAAAAGATCAGGTAATGGATGTGAAATGAAATACATATAAAAGTAATGAGGTCAGGAAAACACATCATTGTTAATGACCACAATATTGGAGATGACCGATGTTTAATTTAAGGAACACAACAGGATACTCAGCATCAGAATTCCATTTAATGGAATGTGTTTAAACCTTTATAGGCTAAGTTCAACCTGAATTATATAAACACAATCGGTTCATACCGCGCAGTAAACACACACTGTCTCAGTTGTACAAACTAAACAGTTAATGTTGTACAGGAAAATAATCGCTGTTTGTTCTGAGATCCATACAAAATACAAAAATGCACTCTGAGGGCAGAACATAGAACTTTTTAATGTTAAATCTAGTGGTACATATAGTAACCACTGGGCTCTAAAAGACTGATCTCCCTGGACTGCACCACTGATACTTGTCTTACAATTAAGGAAGTATTTTTCAGTATACTTGCCATCTGAAGCTCCTCCTTGCCAAGTGAAGGCTCATATGATGCTCCCTCATCTGGTTGGGGTATAACTGGAGCAGTTCCATCTGCCACCATGTTCACAGCTTTAGCCTGAAAATAACCTAACACATGTTTCCATAATACTGGAAAACATTTACTAAATCCTTTCACACTATCTTCAAACCTTTCTGTTTCCTAATGTACACTCCAGGCATATTCCAAGCTATAGCCTGCAAAGTACCATAGCTATTTCCCCTGCACTCTCTTTTCAAACTGACTGTACAAAATCCTGCATCAAATTTCATCAAAGTCTAACAAATGGTGTGGTCACTCATGTGAAGTCCCAAATGGACAGACAGCTGGACAGCCATAATCTCTGCATCTCCATTCTTGTTTTTCTTTGTAAGAAATGACTAATATGCAGTATAGTTTTTGACACTGTGTTTGAGTCAGGTGTGTAAGTAGACAGACACATAGACTGGTGCAACTTCCTTTGTGTTTGGAAAGTGTGTAACGTGCCAGGACTAGTTTTTCTAAAATAATTCAGATGTGCAAAAACATTTCAAACCTCAATACTGACACTTCAATTATAAGCCTTGTTGTTTATTCCATGCCCCCCTTTCCACATTGACATTTGACCTATGATAACTCCTTTACAGAAAACCAGTTACAACCAGTAATTAAAACAGGACTGATAACTGAGACATTTAGTGAACCAAATCACACAAACACACAACCATTAAAACGACTAGTGATGACAAAAGTTCATTTTAAGGCTCCAAAGAATAAACTGAGTCTACATTATGTACACAGATTCAGTTTCTACCCCACAGAAACAGGGCCTTCATTATGAATAAAAATTGGTCAACACTAAAAAAAAGAAATTGCTATTTGTTGTGGGAATCAGGTAGGACACATAAATATGCTGTGTGTGGAAAATTGCGAGGTTTTAATGTTAAACCTGACAGAAGGCCTATATGAAGTAAGCACAAGGCTTTAAATGGCTAATATATTTTCCTGCAAACATAAGAAATGCCACTTTGTGGTCACGATGTCAGTGAAGAATATTGCAGTTCAAACAATCTATTGTTAGAAAAGCAAAAGAACCAATAAATTTCACATTATTCTACCTGAGGTACCTCAAGTCACCCCAAAAGATCTGTTACCCCCACTGCAACGTCAGTCTTCCAAATTGTTATCACCCGGAATTATACAAGAGTTTCTTTTCTTCCTAATCCAAGATAGACCGCTAAGAGCTCTGTGTTGACATTTATAATAACAATAACAACAACAACAACAACAACAACAATCATTATCATCATCATCATCATCATCATTACACTAACAACAATTATAATAATCATTATGGCAACAACATATGCAACTGCTATTACGCAGAGCATATAGCAGAAAGCACTTCCGTATCACCAGTGATGAATGTGTATTATTCTTAAGCAGTAAGAGCCATGATAGATATCACCTAGAATTGTGCGAGAAATTAGTGAAATCTGTCCAAGACTACATCACTATAGAGTTACATATCGTGTGAACTCCATAATTATATGTGGTGTCACACGAAAATATACAAATGGTTTTGAAGGATGAATTTATTCAAGAGCATGGGGTGGAGGGGGGCTAATAACAACAACACACTTCATGGGCTGTCCCTTGAAGGGGTCATAGACTGTTGTTCAGACTTTGTTAGTCTTTCCAAAACAAAGTTCAGAAATGTGTGTGTGTGTGTGTGTGTGTGTGTGTGTGTGATTTCTGAAAATACAGATGTGCCCTACTTAAGTACCAGTTACATAACATTTCTTAAGAATGGTACACTGCATTCCGCTACACTGTTTTGAGCAACACATTACAAATTAAATCACTTGCAATGCTGGCATTATGTTCTGATTTTCAGATTCGTCACTGTAAAAAGCATAACAAAGGCCACAGAGCTAATATAATTGCTTAATCCATTTTCAATACTTTACTGGCAATAACAAAGTATGTACAGTAACTCTACCCAGATGCAATCTCACTTAAATATGGGTATTTCCAATGTGTTAATAGCTAGCATTACTAAAAACTGGTTCTATCCAGAAACTGGCTCAGCTCCTTGTGAACTCAACTAACAAATTATCAATGACACTGAACTTAATTCCAATCAATATATATATATATATATATATATATATATATATCAATATATAATCACACTACCTACAGAGTTTACAGCAGACAAGACTACACAATTTTGCTTATGCTGATGAAATCAGCAAATATAATCACTGCAGAATAAGATGTCTTCTTCTTACTAATTCTGTAAATCAAATAAGGGAGGAGGAAGAAAAATCTTGAGTGAAGAAGCTCAGTGTCCTTACCATTGCTTTGATTCCTTCTGGATAGAGGAACCGATTGTAGAGAGAATCAACAGTATCATTGTGCTCAACTTTACATGACTGCTGCAGAAGGACTGGACCTGTATCTAAACCATCATCAGCCCAAAATATGGAAAAACCTGCCTCACTGTCACCCAAGATTAGTGTCCTAGAAACAAGCACACCAATCAGACCAAATGGTACTGCCAAGGACAAAGGAATATTAAAATTGTAACAAGGAATGACTTAGGTCCCAGCCACTGCTGTAAGAAGTCACTGTAACGCTAGTTACGACAACTGCTTGTTGAATGAAGTATGTTGATTTGTTCAGCAAGCAGCCATTATATGTTGCACGGCACTGTTCCAGCTTTCACATTAATCTGTATGCTAAAATAAATTTTGTTTATTCCAAAAATTCCTAAATGAAGTCAGTAATATGAAAGTATCATGAATAATCAAAACACTACAGTTTTCTGAGTAATTTAAATGTTTATAAAGGTAAAAGATAAGCCCTTTTTTTACAATTTTGCATTTATGACAAATAAGATCATATCCTCTTGCTTCTATCACTGACAATTAATACCTGACAAATGAGTGTAAATACCATGTAAATCATCAGTCACACTCATACCTCTCTAACTTCGGGGAAAACCAATCAAATCAAATCATTATCCAAACATGCCAGCAACCACAGATTTCCAGTTTTGTGTATGAAATTGTCTTGCTGACAGTCATAACTCTACATCTGGATGCAGATACACATGAAATTAGAATGAGCCAACCACTGAGAGTCTCCAGCAGACTGCTGCAAAATCACTCACCAATTTATCGCACTGACACCCCTGTGTTTGGGCAGAAGAGATGGGTGATAGCATATGCTTTTCAACCTAGGGTGGTTGATAATATCCATAGGAATAAACTGAGAGCAGAACGGGAGAACATTCAAATCAGCACTAAGTGATTTGTATTTACTGACAATTTCTGCCAATGGTTTTCCTTGTTTCCTCCATGCCTTCACTTTAAATACTGGTACACTGTCAGCTGCAGCTGTGGAAGCTGAAATAGCAAAACATCTTCAGTGTGTGTCATGTGTACCTTGTTCACAAAATTTCATCCTAATTGACTGCAGTACATTTAAGTCCTTGTTTAATGTTGGGGTCATGTACCACAAAATTGTGATGTAGAGCAAAGCAACATAGAACAGAGCATTTTTCCCCATACGAATTCATTAAAATGCCTGACTGTCTGGTTGTTAAAATGACCCACCTGCCAGTGAAAACAATATTAATCCCACTAATTTGAGTCTGTGCAACATTCTTTGAATATTTGATTACAAAAATTTGTTAGTGGTAAATTTAAAACATTGTTTGGGGGCAACATTAATCCTTTAAAGACGAAGCTTATCTGTTTTATATATGGACTCAGTGCGTACCATGCTGTAAACACTCTGAACTTCAGTTATAAAAACCAGTCTCTTAACAAGGCAAAGTTACTGTTTGTTCTGAGATCTGTACAAAATATATAAACGCAATGTGGGCACCATGTAGAATTCTTTAATGTTAAACCTGGTGGTACGTAAAGTTACCGCCAGGCTTTAAAAGGTTAAATGAGGACTTCCTGTACTCCAACTGCACAGTGTTCAGTTTTGGTTTACTTAATGATCCTATCTCAATTACACTGCTTATTTTGTGTTTATAAGGAATGCCAACATAATTTGAATGTCAAATCAGGAAAAATTATATATATATATAATTATATATATATATATATACGGTGTCATCACAGAATTTGCCTGCTTGCTCCCAACAAAATGTCAACCTCCTCAGTCAGTACCCTCGCTAGGATGTGAGCTGTGAACTTTTGAAATCAGAAACATTACTAGTATCACCTACAGACACCACTACATTAGTGTTGAGTGTAACTATGGTGCATACAGTAAAGCCTGGTGGGGCTGAGGAGAACCACATGAATATCTAGCCAATCTTTGATCACAGTTTAAATTACATACATTTTGAATAGGTCAGATACAGTCTCACTGTACTGACTGGGTAGCTTTGAGATTGTAGAATGGATATGGTAGGGACAAGGTCAAGAAGTAGGTTTTAAGCAGTCTTTATAATGAATAAAAGGACATCTTATATGAAGATAATGTCAATCTGTCCATCTACCCATCCCTGACCTAGTATTAGCAACTGCCAGATTTTAACAAAATTTGCTATAGGTATTCTTTAAGAAAAGTTGTTAAAGCAGATGTTAAAATCGTATCACTGACAGTTATAAACCTATTTTACTAGGATATCAATGAATTTCTGCCTGTAATTTCCATATTCTTGAGCAATTCTGGGTAAAAGTCGGTATAGGAGTTTTCCCTCTAATGCTGTTAAGAAGATGTGATTTTCATGAAAGCCACACTTTACTTATGGGCATAAATGAATTTATCCCGAATTCGGTATAAGAGATGCACACATAAGGCAAAGCATTTGTGAGTTTTGTCAGAATCAGCTCAGGGAAGGTTGTACTTTCATGATGGGGGTATATGAGATTACATTTACGCATACACTGTGAAACTGTATGGCATTTTGACAGCAAAGAACACCTTGGCAAAGTCTGTGAACTACGTCCATTGATGGCAGTATTTTCATAGTCACGACTAATCCATCAGGATTCATAACGAAAAGAAAATTCAATTTATTTAATTTTGCATGAAAATGCTACAAAGTTTATGTACACAAAAACTCTAGTCAAAATATTTCAAGATTTAAATGTGCATAACAAAATGTGGGAGACTTTGAACCTACCCAAAGGATCTTCCCGATTTCCTCTGTCTGGAATGGTGAAGACTCCCACAACTTTGTGTCCATCCTTTCTCAATAGTTTGTATACTTCAGACGCAAATGTGCTTTGACCTATTACAGCAACTTTTAGTTTACTCAACACATTCTAGAAACAAAGAATAAAATAAAACAATAAATGTTCACAAAGACAGGAATAAAAATTTATGGTATTTAGTTAGGATCCTGCTAGTTCTTCTAATTACCTTTCATCGTCTAGACACATTGTCAATGGAGAATAAAGTGGGAATAAGTTTCAGCAGTCAAGCAACATTTGCAATAGGAGTGAGAAAACACAGATTCAGTCACAACTGTGTTTATATTATTTCATTCTTGCTACGTGTTCCAGCTTTCCAGAACCCTATTTATATTATTTTATTCCTGCTATGTGTTTCAGCTTTCTAGAAGCTGAAGCACGTAGCAGGAATAAAATAATATAAATAGAGTTACAACTGAGGGTCTGACTTCCTCCCTGTGCTTCACATATCACAACGAGCTGTTACACGGAAGGACATGTGCAGTATCTGAGATGCATTTATCAACTGTGATGCAGTGTCCCAGATAGGTGACTAAAACCAGCAGCACTAACCAGAGTACAGTAGCATGGTAGACAAAATCTACAATACAAGCAACATTACTTTGACCCTCTAGCTGTCTGTACAACTTACTATGAACCGAATGTCACATAATTTAAATACTTAGAATAATTCAGCAATTTTTAACATGTAACATACTTCTAAATACCTCCGAAATATACAGTGTACTTGAAGCAACTTTACCCACACTCTGACTATTGTAACTGCTTTTACTTTTACCCAAATTTTACAAGATCTGTGAGCCTCCTTATCACACCCAACACTGTCGAATGAATAGACAAAGTTGGCCAAACAGTCGAACTTGCGGAGCGTCATAGCGTTAGTACGGAATACCTTACGGCTGACCACTACATACAATTTAACCATTACTGCGAGAGTTCAGGCTTCCGCTGCGGTACAGTTGAGGTTTTCTCTTTCACTGCTCTAATATACTGTGAATCGTTGGTGGCTGACGTTTCGGAACAACATACGGGTATCATCTTCAACGGTCGAGCAGTCGTGTATTTGAACTGGTTAACCATTCAGAATGGGACCGATACGTTATGGAGAAACGTCACTAATAAACTACCATCCAAGGCCGCGACACGTCCCACTATCACTGTTTAATAATATATTCTAATCTGTTTTACCATTCACGCACACAACACGTGGAATCGTATTTAACGCAATAATTATTTCACGTACTCGCAGTGGAAAAAGAATCGACATATCGATATTCCCAAACGTAATGGAATTCCCTGCACGATATTTTGTACACAGGCCAGTTTAAACTGCGGATGCTGCCTGTGATACAACTGTATCACGTTGTGTTGGTTGTAATCTTCATGCACGAGTGTACAGACACTCACTGGCAACTCAAAAGAATTGCATGACTATTAGGCGCGTTCGCAAAATTGCGAAAAGCGACACTTAGTTTCGTCATGTCTGTCCAGCTCTCACAGGACGAATTTTTATGAAATTTGATATTCGATCATTTTTCGAAAATCTGTCGACAAAGTCCGTTTCATTAAGTCTGACAAGAATAACGGGTACTTCACATGAAGACCTATATACACATACGGTCGTATCTCACTCAGTTCTTCCTTGAATGAGAAATGTTTCAGACAAAATTTGTAGGCAAAAACAAAACACATTTTATGTTCAATAACTTTTCTTCCGAAAACCGTGCCGTTTATGTGACAATGTGGAAAAATATGGCAGAGCCAGACAGGCCACACATGACAATGTAACACGGCGCATGCACTTTGCATTCTAAATAATTAACGGTGCAGAAACACAGCCATAATATTGAATACTTTTTGCTTCATAATTGATTAATTCCGTCTGATGTCGAAAAATGTTTCACTGCAACACTTACAAAACTGAGAGACTGCGAAACGACTTATTTACTATCTGTTTACCCAAACTGTACGTCTAAAGAAGGCCACGAGCAAACGAAAATTCCTTTGTTTCAATGCAGCGTTTATATAACGTCTCTTATCATGAATTTGTAGGTCTTTGGCTCTTTTAGATTGTTACATATTTTTACGATCGTAGTTCACCTGAAGACGAAAGCAGTCTGCTTTTGAAGCGTCGTGTTTGTATACTTAGTGCCGATCGAAAATTTCAAATAGTTGGAATATAATTTATTTCAAAAATTGGTACTATAATTTTTATTATGGTCAGTGACACAAATTTACTATAAAAGCATTGTTGTGCAACACTCTATATATAGTTGACAGTGACATGTAACTCAAGAAGAAGAAGAAGAAGAAGAAGAAGAAGAAGAAGAAGAAGAAGAAGAAGAAGAAGAAGAAGAAGGTGGAGGAGGAGGAGGGCGGCGGCGGCGGCGGCGGCGACGACGACGACGACGACGACGACAACAACAACAACAACAACAACAACACAGAACGCATGGTTGTTTCCACTGCAAAATGGATAAGCTAACGCGTCACAATGTGTCCTTACAAGTACACTGCCCATCTTGTTTTCTACTACAAACGAACGTGTCGGCAGTTCGAAATTGTAGATCAAAATGTGCAGATTTATTTTTTCGTGGAACACAACAAACAGTAAACCTTGAGCCTGAACTTGATCTTTGTAATCAGTGTCATCTGTGCATACTGCAGAACGTCTGACTGCCAGACAACCTAAATTTAACTACTTCCTCATTGCGATATTCAAGATTCTCAACAACTCCGAAACGTCCGTGAGTATTTAAGAATAGACACGGCGACATATCCGAGAAGATCTGAATCTTCACATTTCTCGTTCTTTTCTTCGTGGTTATCAGAAGCAGGTCCAATTTCTTGCCACCCCATTTCGTACTAATTAATACGAATACACGTGCTAACTCTTAACTGTGACCCACAAGCATACACCAATTAATATACGCCACGTACCATCAACCCTTAACTGTGGCCCACAAGCGCACATCAATTAATATAGGGAACGCACCATTAACGCTTAACTGTGGCCCACAAGCTTACACCAATTAACAGGGGGAACGTACCATTAATACTTAACTGTGGCCCACAAGCGTACACCAATTAATATAGGGAACGCACCATTAACACTTAACTGTGGCCCACAAGCATACACCAATTAATATAGGGAACGCACCATTAACACTTAACTGTGGCCCACAAGTGCACATCAGTTAATATAGGGAACGCATCATTAACACTTAACTGTCGCCCACAAGCGTACACCAATTAATACGGGGAACGTACCATTAACACCTAATTGTGGCCCACAAGCTTACACCAATTAATATAGGGAATGCACCATTAACACTTAACTGTGGCCCACAAGTGTACACCAATTAATATAGGGAACATGCTATTAACGCTTAACTGTGGGCCACAAGTGTACACCAATTACAATACGGAACGTACCAATGACACTTAACTGTGGCCCACAAGCGTACACCAATTAATATAGGAAACATACCATTAACACTTAACTGTGGCCCACAAGCGTACACCAATTAACATAGGGAACGTACCATTAACACTTAACTGTGGCCCACAGGTGTACACCAATTAACATAGGGAACGTACCATTAACATTTAACTGTGGGCCACAGGCGTACACCAATTAATATATGGAACGTGCCATTAACACCTAACTGTGGCCCACAAGCTAACACTAAGAGCAGAAGTGTGCTACATACCGTCGGAAATATGCAGCGCTCACAGCAAGTTGAAATTTCGGACAAATGACAGCGAAATATATGCCACTTCTTCACTCATCCACTTAGTACCATGAATTCACACACACATACACACACAATATTATGCTATACTATGTTTAGACATAACGGTGTTTCAGGCAGAACTTGTAACACTGGTGGCTTCAGTCTACAAACACACACCATCCATCACATGGTGAAACGGGCCCCATGTAACGCACATTGTTAACCACCGGGGCTCACTTACCAACCACCTATAAGTTCGCTGCTCTCAACAGTGTAACCCCAGCCTGCAGTCGTGTTTACCTGTGACGTGCACAAACGCCTGGTTACCACAAAATACGCTCTTGTGCCCAGCATCTTGTACCCTGCAACGTGACCTTGGCCGAACGCTGTCTGATTGTTAGCCGAGTTGTTCTGATCCAACTGGTTCTCGCAGCAGCACGCCGTTTCTCCCTTCACGTACTTCCATCGATCTGCTGTACTCACATTCCCCTTCCTTATTCGCAGCGAAGTGTTTACAACTCTGCTCCAGACTGCAACCTCCCCTCCCCGGTCACAACTAAGGGAGAGGTTGCTGTCGTCTGCGATGTGCCTCCGTGCAGTATGGTAGGGATGCACTGGCGAGTACAGGAGAACACGCTGAAGGCAGCGCTTTCCTTCGAGACGTCGGTACCAATGTACCATACCACGTGGCGTCACGGCCCGAATCACACTATAGGTGACATTCGCATTCCACCCAGCCCCTCGTAATTAACGGCCGAAACACAAAACCCAAATGATGCAAATTCCGTTCAACTTATAAAAAAGTGACCAACAAATACGAGAACACGTCTAATGCACTTACACAGTCAAAAGCAAACAGGTTTCAGTAACAAACGTCAGGCAAATGTCAGCTCTTACAGTCTCACTGCAACTGAATTCATCGTCCTCTTGCAGACATAACAGGACTGGGAGCAGTGAAAGCTGCAGCAAAGTTGTGCAACCTTACCAGTGGCATTCTTTGCTGTTTACTCAGCTTAGCTGGGCAAGAGGGATAAAAACCGAAATGGCTAGCTGACATTTTAAGCAGGTTAGTGTAGCCATGTTGCCACAGAACTTGTGTTGTGGAGGCACCCAGTTTGGATCTTGGCCAGACACTGGCTAATGTGAGGTTCGTAATAGTTTCCTCTAGTTCCACCAGGCAAGTGCTACAATACTACATTGCTTAGACCGTGGGCACAACCCGGGACGGGGGACGGGGGGGGGGCGCCAGGCTGCAGCCCTCCAAACCAGAAATAAAAAAAAACAGATTTTGTAGATATTATATCAAAAGTTCTACGTGATTTCCCCTTCAGCCAAAATCAGCCACTGATGTTGGCTGACGACGAGTACATTAGAATTTTGAAAACTAAATTAATAAAATTAAAAAAACAAGAAGATAGGACACTGATTGAGTAATGGTACATGTAGTTATATTCATATGTATATAAATGTAGTTGCAAACAGTGTTATGTTTTACTTACAACATGAGTTTTATAACAGTCTTTAAAATCAAACATAAATTATACATAGCCTCAGGGCCTGTCCCATGTGCACCTGGTTTAGGCCATGACTGCTTCCACTTCATCATCTGCCAGCAGTACTAAGTCACCACTATATGGCGTGCGATACATACAGTATAAAATAAACCACACAAGAGACATTAGGCAATGGTATCTCATATCAGCTGTCACCAAACATCTAACAGTTACGATATGCAACATGAAAGTCCCTTTATGGTTGCATGTAAAGTAGGGTTTGTTGTGGATTAATATGGCCAAAAATCACAGCTGCTGTACGACTTTTAATAAAAATACCTCACTTCAAACTGATTGAAACATGTAAAACAATCTAAGGGATAAACAAACACACACACACACACCCTTTATGTTGCTCTCTAAAGAAGACCTCTAACTGGTCAGAATGTCAAAATGGCTAACAGGAGACAAAGAGTTCTCATGTCAAATCTCACCACATTTTATTAACTATTCATTATATATACATGGAAAGGTCACACATGGCCTTATGTAAATTATCTTTCGTTGTGGTTCCTTCAGATCGAAAATAAGAATTTCTTGCTTAATGAACGTCTCAAAATGTTAAACTTAAAAATATGTTCAACAGGCTAGGAGGAGTGTGACACTTCTGGTGCGTTCATGTTGTCTCAGCCAACAAACACTGCTAACCTTGGTACGAAAGGCAACAATGGTAATATTAGTAAACAAAGTAGTCATATGTCTGCAGGTCTTCACGTAAAGTGCCTATTAATTTTATTTGATCTGAATCACACCTGAATCTTCTTGACAGATAATGGCAAAAACCCTGCTGCACAAAATTTCACTGCAGGAGCTGAACTGTTCCATGCAGGCAGACAGACACACAGAAGAGATCCAATACCTGCTGCTCACAACTTTGTTAATGTGCCTAACAAGGAACAAGCACATGTAATTCTGTCTGCTGGAATGACAGTCTATACCACAGCAATAGAATATTACAATATTAATAATAATAATTCATATTTGAATTTCTTTGTGGTCATTGTATCTACACATGTTTTGTCACAATTTAATTGAAGTGGACTAACACACGGAACAGACGTCAGATCATCACAATTATCACCACTGTTGCTAAATCAGCATAATAAAATCCAGTCAAAATGACAGCTACAATATAAACAGTGGTGCCACACAGGTCTGTGGACAGATCAAATCATAACCACCGTGGAAAGCAATTGGCACGTTTTCAAATACCAATCATGTAATGTAATTACAATGACTGACTATTCAAACAAATACCTGCAAATGTAATCCAGATTTGAAGAAATGGTGTTTGGCAGCATTAATGTCTACATCTGTCACCAGCCAGTAGCTGACGGCATGCCATAAGCTTGTCTTCTACTAGCAAATGGCTAAAGGTCAACTGCTTTGTTTATCAGATACAGTCATACAGTCCTGTGACCAAACAGCGAGATTCATTTACTCTGAGGAGGAGACGGGGTCAGACTGCTTGCAAATATGCGATTATTAGTAAGAACACAACAGACTGAGAAAATGTGTTTTATTCACTTTCGTCCTCCACCTTTTATACTATTACTTCAATCTGTGATGGTATCAAGTCTTTTAACACTTAACTTTACTCATAGAATGACTCAGGTAGGAATGTGTCCGCTGATGGCGGTTATTAAATGCAATTTACCTTACGTAAGATTGTACAATTAGTCATAAGTCTGATATTATCAAATATGCATAATAAATCACACTTAACACAAAATATACCCCTGCTTTCTGTTCCATCTGGAATTATGTTTAAAATTATATCATATTTTCCATGTGCACAATAATGCCATGTAAAAAAATTAGATGGAGACTGGAAGGGAGGGAGGGAGAGCCCAGCGGTTTGGAAAAATCAAATCCATACTGCAACTGTAACCATTTCATGTATGCCCAATGCTTGATGATGGTGTGATGGAGCAGAAAGCCATCCCACTGCCTTTTTAGCAGACAGAAACATCAACTATCTCAATGCTACCGTCTCTCACAAATGCTGCCACAGGCGATTATAGTTTGCATTAACACAGATGGTAAGTTGTAGAGCTCTGAATTATGTTCTGTGAGTGTGCCTCTCAATGTGCATAAGGAAATCCTCACTACACTCCTTCCCTTCAAGCACCACACGGTTTACACAGTATGTGTTAACTATAATGTTTCACATGTTCTTTGGAAGTGTTCACGAAATATTTTCATTCATCACACAACTCCAACATCAGCTGTGCAAAGATAAGTACATTTTTTTTGTGAGTGTTTTATTTTGCTTGGTGCTGTGTTGATGGTAGCTGTATGCTCCGTATAGCATTAGGGATGGAAAATGCAACCAGTGTTAGCTTGCAGAGTCCAGTCTGCTGGGATGTGATGCTGTGTCACTGGGTGAGACATTCCTGACATTTTAAAGGACTACAGTGCATCCATCTGCAGGGTCAAGCAGTCCACTCTGAGCTACTAACGCAACAACACAGCATCATATCTCTGAAGACTTGCTATCTTGAGCAATATTGCCGTGAGAACCCCGGATCTCCCATGTTAGCTTCTCACAGCCCTAACATTACAACCACACATCAACAATATACTGTACAGGCATAAAAACAGTTTTCTAATGTTCAGATGCAATTCCAACGGTAAACATGAAAACAGTCCCTCATGTATTTTAGGTGCCTATGAAAGCAACCTGTCATGAGAAAAACGAGCAACGATGAACACAAAATAATTTCCCTATATCTAACATTATGATGTTCATGATGCATTAAACAGTGAGACAGCTCTTGTCGCAGGCATTATGCTACTCCGTACTTTCACCGAATGTCACTCGACTATCTTGTGTTATTCTCCACCATTATGAACGTACTTGTGCAATACATCATTTTTAAACATCTGAATGTACCTTCATTTAATAATAAAATAGATACTATGTGTGTTTTTCTAATTTTCAACAGTGTCTTCTTTTTAAAAAATACAATCCACAATTAAATAAATGTACACTATAATGGAATGAGTTAAACTTTCATTTGTCACAAATGTGTGAATGCTTAGTAACACATTCTACTTAGTCTCCTTTATATACAAATTCACAATCCCCCAGATACATAACACACAGGGGATTAGGATATAGCATTAGAGAAAATATTATTTACACACTCTGTATTGGATATGGGTTCATAGACTAAGGAATCTCACAAATGACAAAAGTACATACATGCAATTACTTTAACACAATTTTATTTCATTAATGCTTTTATAGAAAAAAGGTTATGACAAATAAATTAATGAATATCAATATTTATATATGTTTTAAAACCACCCTACTTAAAACTCTGTTATTGATGTGGATCTTTAAGAAATGCATCAATTAGAAATGAGATGCTTGTAGCAAGCAGATTGATTTGATTTCTGATGTCTATTTTGCAGTTCATAGATAATGACCAATGAAATGAATGCATATTACATCTGAGAAAACAATGTAACCTAAACCCAAGGCTTAAAACACTGTAGCCATGGTGGTCTTAACACAATGTAACATGTTTGATCATTAACATTACACTTGGTTTAATTTACAAATTTTATGGTGCCATTACAGCTGTCAGGTTTCATTTTCATATACATTAACATACAGGAAACAGCCAAAACTCTGTGCATGGAGCTATACACACTTCTCAAGGTTTTATAAATTTGTTCTCTTTCCTAGAAAGAAGTTATTTTAATTTTTTAACACAAGTTTTAAAAATAAATACCGAGTCTCCAGGACAGGTATGAGGACTTGATCCACTCGGTTTCATCACCACAGTTCACTCAGCCCATATTTCTCCACCATACTGCTTAGCATTAGACAGTAAGATCTGTACATCTCAGTCAAATGGCCATGCAATATCTCACTTTGCCCACACACACACACACACACATTTCTTCGTTACTTTCATGGAAGTGACAATGCACAGGGAGCCTTTACAACAAGCCAGTAACATTTCATTCTGTTTATACACTATCTTCACCGAACACTATCTTGGTTTCCATGTATAATAATACCTTCTTCAAATAAATTACTCTTCACACCTATGGGCTTTATTTACTTTGTGCTAGAAATAAATATTGAACAATCCATTGCACATACGAAGTAACTCATACTTCAGTGTCTGTAATGGAAAATTTCCACTTTCCACATACATCTTTTTGTTCACTTGTTCCAGCACTATGTATCGCGGAGTGTTCGCCTACACAAGGAATTCTGGATCACTGTATTCATTATCACTGTCCTCACTATCCTCTACCTTCTTCCTCTTCCTTTTATGCCTATGCTTTTTATGCCGTTCTGGTTTATGGGACTTGTGCGATCGATGGTGCCGTGTCTCTTTCATCTCTGGTGGGCGTGGGGGTACAATGGTCAACTTTGGTACCTTCTGAGGAACTTCCTGTACCCAACAGAAAAAGTCTGTTATAAACATACATACATACATATTTATACACAACACACTCTCGATTATCCACATGAAGATTACCTGCAGACCTCACACAAACCCCCTACTAATTCAGTAACATTTCCTGTAAGTACTAAAGTGTTGCCCACATGTGTTCGAGTAATATGTATCAGTGACACTTCACAACACTCTGCAGTACACTGTACATCTTCTCACTCTGTTATAATTTTCTATTCCACTAGTCTGCTGTCTCTTTCAGGCCTACTGCCTCTGTGCACAGGCTGTCTTCTTCAGTTGGCCAAAACATCTGCCTCACAGTTTAGGGGCCTGTAACTTTGCAGTCCATGGTGTCTTAAAGACTGTAACTCCAAACACAGATCACTAAATGGCAGTGTATTCTTTGGCTGTTCACATTTAATTTAAATTTACTTGGTACCACTTTTATGGTTTGTGTTGTTTAAACCTCTCAATTTTAATGACTAAAAAAGGTGGAAAAATACAAATGCTTGCTTCTGACAATGAAACAAAAACTAAGAATAATAAATACCATTAAAGAAAAAGTTGCAGCAACGATATATCACTGCTATATGGCACAGAAGAAACTGCTGTGATATTCAGAATAATAAAATATGTAATATTTACACAGAGTTCCTGTTTTTACCAATGATGTATCAAAGTGAAATGGGATGAAAACATTACATGAAGGGTTTCATATAATTATGTCCAACTAGCTTAATCAGCAAACAGCATGCAAAATTTTTCTGATGCACTGGGGACTGCAATATATCACTGCTGCCATGGGATGGTTAAGATATCTAAAGCAGTGATACAATATTTAAGATACTGAGTTCGCAATGTAGCAGATGCAAGCGAATTTCAGAACTAAAGATTTCATTAAAAAGAAATTTACATCCTACGCAAATACAGCCAAACCTGGTTTGTACATACTTAAGAATCCTTTTACAATTAATGTAAAACCAAGGAAATGAAAATTTACGTAACCACCCAAACACACTAAACGAATACTGTAATGCATTAAAAATGTAAACTCGTTCTACTAACTTTATCAGTTTCCTGTTCCTCATTACATACTTACAAACTTCACCAGCAAAGTGTGTTCTGTCTCCACTGCTGTACTTACACAGTTATGCATCTTACAAATAGCAGAGAGTATTACAGTGAGTATACAGAATGGGGCACTACATCACACACCACGCACCACATAAACCATTCAAGAACTAAAGAAAAATATTACATGACAGTGCAAAAAGTACAGAAGAAATATTTCAAAGTGGCACCATGCATCAGCAGAGTGTGCATGTGTTTACACATCGACTGTGATCAGTATTATAATTCATTCATTCTTGTTGTACATGGAACACAGTACAGCCTGCAAGAACTCCGCTGCTCCTGGTTAAAAAGAAACTCCTTAATGTGGGTTTACACGTAACAGTAAAACTCACAAGAGTCGCTCTCATCTACTCATAAGAGGCGCTCTCACACCTGTAACTGTTCTTGACAGCCGACCCTCAAAGGTCATGGTTATCTAACCCAGAGTTGACTTGAGACTTGTTCCTCTGGCCATGCGAAGTATCAACATACTTCCTCTCATCTGTACTCCCAATTTGACCAGCATAAACCCAAAAACAGCATAGCTGCAAGTAGCTTGTAAGAAACTGCATAAAAGTGACCCTGAAGGTATCGACAAGTGGGTGGGCGGGCGGGCGGGACACACACACACACACACACACACACACACACACACACACACACACAACATTAAGAACTTCATATGTGGCATGAATGGCAGTTTGGGGCAACAGATACATACAGTATAAAGATTGGGGAAAAAGTAATGTGTCAGCTTTCAACAGGCGAGGCATTAAACACCACTACAAAAATTCACAACCTTCAAAATCAACTTACTGTATTATGCTGCATATGTTGTATTAATGCAGTCCAAAGGTCCTTGTTATGTGGAACAGACTAGTAATTTGTAATGTGCATGCATTATATGTGTGACCCTGCAACCTGTCTACCAAGAAAATCTGCCTGAGCAGTAATGATTCACACTTGAATGTGGAAGGTTCTTCGTTTGAATCTCACCCAGGACACAGACTACCTTGAGGTCCTTCATGATTTTCTTCATTCTTTCCCAGCTAATTCCAGGACAGTAGGCATAACTTAACCTTCTGTATCTTTCAGATTCATCATTGACTATCACCCAATCATTTGATACTACACAGTCTAGTTACAGACAGCAACATTAAACAAATTACAGCTAAATAATTACAGCCAATTACATCTGATGGAATGTGTATCACGTGCTGCACACATTTAAATATTTATGTAATGTATATTTATTCATTTGACCTACATATATTTCACCTTCAGTCACCGTCATTCAAATGGAAAAAGTCCGGTCTCTGCTACAACATTCTCCAAGCTGGCCATTTAAATTTCTGCACATGGGTTACAAAAAACTTGAATGTTATTTGAACCAGAAGAGATGAAATGACGGAATTACTTCCATTTTGCATGGCACAGCATTTTTAGAAAGTCAGCAAGTATCCTTATTGCCTAAACATACAAAATAAAGTTTCACATTCTTGCCTACGTGGAGTTTATTTGGTCAAATTTGCAGTTGGTTTCAAAATCTTTGTTAGGGGATTACATACTCTTACATTGGGTATCCTGAATCACAGCCCAATGCGACATTCAAGCGGTTATAGCTCTCGATTTTTGTCAAGCTCCTGTATCTTTCCATTTCCTCAGCAGAGAACCAGAACTCAGTGCAATACAGTCCTAAACCCAACCAGCATACTAATGAAATGGTATCCTGTTTGTGAATGTAAAAGAACAGTCTGGAAACACACACAGAAGTTCTCACAATTAAGAAATAATTGAAGAATGTACTTCTCATTAAGAAACTTACGACACGTAACAATTAAAAATCATATTTAAGAATTTGCTTGATGTTTTTTATCAGCATAAGAAATTCTGAGTTTAGTTCATTGTAACTCCAATCTACCAGCTGTGTTGCAAAAAAGCGATACATGACCCAGTGCAATATACACTGACTGTCAGTAATCCTAGCCCTCGTTTAGTCTAAACACAAGTGCCTTTCTCTGAGGAATTTGTCAGCTTCTCCATTCTGCTTACATACAGTGAGGCAAAAGTCACCATGAACTTACTGTAGACAGTGGGCATATTCAAAGTAATAATAATTATATATTTCTCATAATTGTTGTAACAAATGTTACCTGTACACCCTGTTATGCCTTCATGGTGTGGACAAGGAAAGTTTTTATAGCGCTGCAATTCTGCCGTCCTACATCTCGTATGGTGGTAAAGAGACCTACTCACATGCAGCCCTAGATGTAGGACGGACGTATGTGAAGGGTTAAATAATATATATGCAATACATTTAAATTTAGCTTTAACCCAACATTTTCTTTTCCTATTAATAGCCACAACAGGGCAGCTGTGAGTTTTTCTTCACAAAGACCAGCCTTGTCTGCTCAGTGACTGAATATTAGTGAACTTCCTCATTTCGATCCAGCGTGTTCACACAGTTGATTTGACTGCTGCCATGTTCTTACCCTCAAGACACAGCACAGGTTTACTCGCACATATAAACAATAAGTTTAATGTCAGACAGCTCTCACCAGCCATCACGCTCGAACACTTGATGGAGCCAGTTCACCAGGAACTACTCTCACATCTAAACATCGCTGCTAGATACTCTCACCAGGGCTTGCAACATTTTACCCTCATGCATACATGCAGAATTACAGACATCAATGCGTTCATCACAATTAGGAGTTGACCCCAATTTCTAATATGTTAGATTTAAAAAAACCCTCTCTTACATCCAAGTAAATACAGCAGCTATAAATTAGGCTCCAAACACACTCTGATAAGTGAAATCATATGCCCAACTAGCTTCTTTCTTCCTGTCCCTAGAAAGCAAAAAATTAAGGGCCCAACAGACACTGCTCCCCAGACAGAGGATTCTGAATAGTCTGTCATATGCAAAATAATGCATTTTTACCTTCTGCTGTTCATGCTGGGTGTTTTGCCTTGACTTGTCAGGTACACTTCGATCACCTGCACCATCACTTGGCTCAGATGGTCGTACATCATCTCCCCCCAGTTTTATTGTGACTTTTGGTGGTGCTCCATTGGGTTCATCATCATCTGGATCATCTGGGTCAAACTTCAACATCAGCTGCTTGAACTGAAAAAAACAGTCAGTCTTTCTTGAACATCATAACCCCAAATTACGTTGTTTGCAAGTATTTTTTAAAAATTCCCTCTTCTGGTGAAAACCACACTTGCTACAGCAGTGGCTACAAAGCTTATGATCTTCTGAAATGTGACTCCATGTAGTCTGATATAAATTAGTACCACAGCACAACTGAAGTGCCACTCAGGGCAGAAACTGCTTGTAAGAACTAATGTGGAAGTCACACAAAACAAACTGCACGCCACATCAAGCAATATTCACTTACATCCAAGTACTGTTCGATTAAAGCTCTTCTTGCATTTTCATCCAAAACACTAGCTGGAGAGCCTTGTCGAAGTTTCTGTAGCGTAGCTTTAGGATCAAAGCAGGAATTATTGCGGCGATTGACAGTCTTCTCATATACTTTTGCCGATTCTGATGGCGAATACTGGGTAATTTTCCTGCAAAATGATCACGTAACTGTAGGTCACATTTCAATTCATACAAGCGATGACAAGGTCCTGTCTTCAAATTGACAATAAAAGAGACCTTCATAATTTTCATTTTGTACCACTCACACCTAAGATATACAAACCAACTTATAGATCCTTCAAACAGCTGTCAGAAACTAGACACATCTCATTTAAATGCTAAAAATAGCTTGAAAAATGCTACACCAATATTCAACCTCCTGCCAATTTACTGGGTAATATCATGGTTTATTTCTGCCTAAGTCTCTTGTGATTCAGTTCCTCCAGTGTCCATGACAATGGAGAAGCACAGACACTGCCATCAACAAATTCCCAGAAGAAAAACAAATCACGTGCCTCAGATATGTTGACCTCTTTACTCACAGACTGCCTGCACTTTTCCCTTACAGAAACGATTGTACAGAAAACAACCGTACTAACCAAGAATTGATAATTTATTTCATGGAGCAGTCTGACATTTTGGCAGCAAGTGCCACTGCACTATCACAACAGATTATGTTTCATGACAGTCCAACAGACAAAATGCCTTTTCTCGACCTAAGGCCATTCTGCCGTACTGACAAACATCTTTTGGTCCTACTCTGCAGCAAGCTATATCCCAGGTGCCAATTATAATTTTGTGGATGATCTATGCAGATGATATATATATTTAAACTGCACCTGAAGTGTGCTGTCAGAAACACAAAATTCAAGCCATACACATCGTTTACAGACACCCCGTGTACCTACCCAACCGGATATGCAATACAACTTCATACTTACGCGTCACTGATCCCATACAGGTCTTTCAGATGCTGCTTGAGCACCAGTAAAAGTAGGCACCCCTGAGATGCTGTAATACATTCCTGAAGCACTGTTGTGTCAACTGGAACCCTACCCAACAGGACATCTTCATCCTCATCATCATCCTCTTCCTCAACATAAACCAATTCGGTCAATCCTGTTTCAGGGTTCAGCCTGGCTTCTTGACTTGTGTTTGTACCAGGAAGAAGGGCCTGTAGGAGATACAAATGTATTGTGTTCCCAGCTTTTTGTACCCTCAGTAACGCAAGTGTGTTAGCCTTTATTTTTTAAACATACTAAGTTGCTGCACACAATTTGCAACAATGGTCAAGCACCTCAAATTTTGTAAGTCCCAAACCAGAAGTGGTGTCAACAAACAGCTGCAGTCACAATTACAATCATGAACAATTTCTCCATATTTGAGTATTCTGTCTGGTCTTTTGGTACATGATGCTGTGAGCTGGGCAAATGGCTCATAACATTTTGGGGGAAAAAATGTGCAGCTCTTTAGGTTTATATGAAAAGCATTTATTTTCTTTTATTCATACTAAATATGACAGAAATTCTGGAAGGAGTCAAGGGTTGACACATGACTCCACACTGCAGTATTAAGTATGAATCCGCACGCGTAGGCATGTGTACATAGACGCAGCACACAACACAGACATTACAACTATCACCTCAATACTTAAGAACTGAATGTGAAATAAATCAACCATCCTTTCAAGAGTAACATTTGAGGTTTGTAATGGTACCGTCCATGTTTCCTGGGCGGTGACACCATACAGTCCTGTCTACCAGACTGAGAGGTGACACATCCCAGCAGGCAGTTTCTGTTTGTGATTTGACTTTTTAATTTCCGAATTCCATTCTACCTTGTGAAGGTGAAATACAATAGAGGACACTGTCTCTTACGAAAACCTCAATCCATATAGGCAACTAAGATGAAGCTTGGCTTCCAAAACAGAAAAACATAAAATGAGCATAGCACAAGTAAATACTTATACATTTTAAAACGTACACACACGTGTCCTTTTTTTTGTGTTCCTCAGCACAGCATGTTCCAGCAGATACAGGCTTTCTACGCAATAAAGCTCCTATGTTCACTGACATGAGCAACTGGAAATTCCATACAATGGCATTAAATGACTCTTTCAGTGCTGATTCTGCTACACAAATGCATTTCTTCAGGCAAGAATTAAGTAATTTTAAATTAAATTTGGAAACTTTCCATATTGTGCATGCCCAAAACATACACAACTATCAATGCATAGTTTGAACTATTCTGTAAATATTTTGCACCAAAAGATGACTTTAGTTGATACACAGAGTGATGCTGAGAAAACCAAACATTACCTACAGTCGTCGGACAAGGAACACGCAAACTGATGATGGTCATTTAAATCCACAGTCTTTTATGCAGTACACTGGGCACTTAATTCCGGTACCACAGGCTCAATGAAGACAACAGACTATACTACACTTACCTCACGAAAAGACTGGAGAAGATTAGTGCCAGACACTGAGATCATGATGTCTATGTGGTGAATAATGAACAGGGGTTCATCTTGTACTTGGTATGGAAAGTAGGCCAAGTTGTCAGACAGGTACAGCATCTGGGACAGGCTGGTTTTCTGAAAATACAATGTCACACTGGATTCTAGTCCTATGCACAAACTTTCTCCCTGGGACAGTGTCAACAGAACAGTTACGAAATATGTTGATATGTTGAGATGCAACTGACTCTCAAAGCTTGTTCCAAAAGAATTCCAGTCTTCTGAAATGTGTCACTGTCATTCTTTGAGTTCTTGCTGATGTAAGAAGGAATGATGCACCCCATGACACAGCATCACATCCTAGAAAGCATGATTCTTCAGCCACACTGCTGTGAGAACCTCACACCTTGCACATGGTGTCAAAAATTTGCAGAAGTGTTTGCTGTTCAGCAGCAGTTAACATCTACAAACAGTTGTCATACTTTTTGCAATAAAAAGCACCAGCCGTACACTTCTCCTTCCTACTTCACCAATGCTAAAGTCAGTTCAGCCGATCCCAAGACTAAAACTAGAACTGGGCAACCCATCTTCTCTCTAGACTTCAGATTTCAAGCAACATGACACCACAGTTGCAGGGAACTAGCTGTGTGATTTCCGATATGTGAATGACAAAATGCATACATCAAGTTCCAAGTAACCACAAAGGATGAAACAAACTGCTTGAAACCAGTTTCTTCAGTGTGTGTACTGCCTAACAGTGCATTACTGGATGTATCTAAATTCTTGTTAATCATGACATAGCTTACCACTTGCTCATCAAACTGCTTGAGGACTGACAAAACAAGCGCTCTTCTTTGCTGCTTTGTGTTTCTTAAAATTGAGTACAGAAATCCATTCAGAGCACCAGGAAATTCCCCCTCGCGGACCCTGTAGCCACGGACAATCCCTGAACCATCCGCCTGCAGAATCTTCTGCAGTTTGTAAGAGAGTCTAATCCCAGACTGAGACTTCATATGTATAAAACCAGGATACTTCTTTTCAATGTCTTGCAGTTGTTTGTCGGCACTATGACTCACTACTTTCTCCACATCTGTACTCATGCATATCAGATACGGCACAATCTGAAATACAAACAGCACCACAGCTACACTCCAATGTAAAGGTATGACAACAAGCAACTGTACATCAGTGTACGTGCATACGCACATTACATGAGTAATCACTTACCGAGGGAAGTGTACTTTTTACCTTAAGTTGACCTATACTGGACGAATTTAAAGCAAATAAATTTTTGATTTGGATACCATAAGGATCAGTGGGCACCAACATGAAACTAAGGTAGTGCAGTCCTGCGTCTACAACGCACCATGAAAGTTGGTTTTGAGATGAGGGATACACACAAATACAGTGACCACGGCTTTTCCACTGTAGATATTTTAGTGTTTTTTTCTTTTGCTGTACAGATCGGCTACAGAATGTTCCATCATGTTATAATCAGTGTGTAAGGATGTACCCACAGCGTAGGTACCGACGTTTACAGGTGTGCCGAGGTATCATTACACAAACATACGCATCTGAATCTTACCTGTACAGGGTGAACCAGACCTTGCTGCAAGATAAGTTGGATGACTTTAAGGGCTGCTTGCCGAACACCAACATTTGGATGAAGAAAAGACTCCAGAATTTCTTTCAGGTACAACTGAATAACCGTGCTTGCCATGCCTGATGACACATCACCCATTTCTTTCAGATTCTCTTGTTTTGACAATTTGGCCCCTGAAAATAATTGAATTTGTGACCAAAATTAATTTATGGATGACTGTCACACTTATTACCAGTATCATATTATGATCATGACTCAGCACAATACACCCCGTAAAACAAACTTTCCACTACCTTTCAAGCTGTTGCACAAAAACAGCAATGCAGGATGATCTGAATGTTACTTTAATAACACATACAGGTAACTCTCGTTTTATGCAATTCCGTTTTGAGCAATTTTGCTTTAACGCTACTTGAAAGTTTACACCATTTTTCCAACGCAAATGATAATTTTCACTTTAACGCAATTTGGCATAGACAATCCGTGGTCACACTTCATGAATTTACTCGATAATTTTCAGTTGTACGGGATTTGGGATAGAAAATCTGTGGTCACGGTTATCTTCTGTAGGGGGCTAGCAGGAAGTGACGTCACTGTACGCCATCAGTCACGTGTACGGATTCATATGTTGGTTTTATAACCACGTGGCTCATTAAGTTTCCTCTTCAACGGCATTAACTTTTCTTACCAATATGAGTGAAAAACGTACATCTGCATCACCTAGTGCAATCCAAGGGAAAAATCGGTGAAAGACGATCAGTATTGAAGAGAAATTACGCGTAATAATCGATGTGAAAAAGGTGAATGAATTGTTGATATATGCCATAATGTTACACTTGCGCATGGTAGCATACATACAATTCGTGATAATGCTGATAGAATTAAAGGAAGTGCTAAGTCAGGAACCAGAGTTTTTGTTTGTATAGCAAGACTACCACAGTCCTATCCAAATGAACTGTACTAGAAATTATGGATGTGAGTCTTACATTTTTATTGGATTAGAAATAAACAAATATTTTTATAGAAATGTATGTCTCCATGTTAAGTGGGTCCCTGTCACCACGGCATGGCGCGTCCTCGGGTTGCGGATGGAGGAACGGCCTCCAGGTATGGAGGGTAGCTGCGAATACATTGAATAAGCAGTCGCGGACAGCCGACAAGGGGTGGTCCTCCAGCTTGGGGGTTGGGCGAGGTGCTAACAACTCCTCACCGTAAAAAATTATGATGTTACGAAACAGCCTACAAAGCCTCGGACCTGGACCGATTCTTTGGTACGACCCCAGCTACGGAAAAAGGATATGAGTTTTGGAACATGGAATCTGAGGAGCATGTATAGGCCAGGGTCACTTATGACAGTGGCCAGGGAATTAGCTAAGTACAAGTTAGATTTAGTGGGTGTACAGGAGGTTAGGTGGGACAAAGAAGGGACTGTAAGAGCCGGGGAGTATACTTTTTTCTATGGCAAAGGGCAGGAAAATCATCAATTGGGAACAGGTTTTTTTGTGCACCAGAGAATGGTATCAGCAATCAAGAGAGTGGAGTTTGTTAGTGCTAGGATGTCATACATAGTGCTGAGAGGCCGCTGGTGTAATATCATTGTTCTGAATGCGCATGCACCAACGGAAGAGAAGGGTGATGATTCAAAGGACAGCTTCTATGAGGAATTAGAAGGGGTTTTTGATCATTTTCCTAAGTACCATATGAAAATTCTGTTAGGAGATTTTAATGCAAAAGTGGGGAGAGAGGATATTTTCAAACCGACTATTGGGAATGAGAGTTTACATCAGGATAGCAACGATAATGGTGTTAGAGTAGTAAACTTTGCCACATCAAAGAATCTAGTTGTTAAGAGCACTATGTTCCCGCACCGAAATATTCATAAATACACCTGGACCTCTCCTGATGGGAAGACTCACAATCAGATCGATCACATATTGATAGATACGAGACGGCATTCCAGTATACTCGATGTGCGATCTTTCAGGGGAGCTGACTGTGATACTGATCACTATCTGGTGGTTGCGAAAGTTAGGGAAAGACTGGCAGTAAGTAAACAAGCAGCACAGAAGTTTGATGTAGAGAGATTTAATCTCAAGAAGCTAAGTGAACTAGAGGCTAGGAAACAGTATCAGCTTAAGATCTCAAACAGGTTTGCAGCTCTGGAAAACTTAAATGTTAGTGAGGACATGAATAGGGCTTGGGAAAACATTAAAGAGAATATCAAAATCTCGGCTCAAGAGAGTCTAGGTCTACACGAACGGAAGCAGCATAAACCATGGTTTGATGCAGAATGTGCAGAATTTTTAGATAAAAGGAAGCAGGCTAAAATTCAGTGGTTACAGAATCCAAACCAAAATAATGGAGATAATCTGCACAACGTAAGACGTGAAGCTAGTAGACATTTCAGGCACAAAAAGAAGGTATATCTGAAAGCTAAAATTAATGAAATTGAAACAAACAGTAAGAAGAAGAATATAAGAGACTTGTATAGGGGTATCAATGAGTTTAAGAGGGGGTACCAGCCTAGAAGTAATGTAGTAAAGGATGAGAAGGGTGACCTGGTTGCAGACTCCCACAGTATTTTGACTAGGTGGAGGAGTCATTTCTCCCAGCTGTTGAATATACACGGGGTTAACGATGTTAGGCAGATTGAAGTACACACAGCAGAGCCACTAGTGCCTGAGCCCAGTGCCTTTGAGGTTGAGATGGCTATTGGAAAACTAAAAAGCCACAAATCACCAGGTATTGATCAGATTCCAGCAGAATTGATTAAAGCAGGGGGTAGGATTATTCGGTCTGAAATCCATAAACTTATTATTTCTATTTGGAATAAGGAGGAATTGCCTGAGGAATGGAAGGAGTCGGTCATTGTGCCTATTTATAAGAAGGGTGATAAGACAGATTGCAATAACTATCGAGGCATATCACTTTTGTCGACTACGTACAAAATTCTATCCAACATCCTTTTGTCAAGGTTAACTCCATATGCAGAGGAAATTATTGGGGATCATCAGTGTGGATTTCGACGTAACAGGTCAACCACTGATCATATATTCAGCATTCGTCAAATACTTGAGAAAAAATGGGAATACAATGAGGCAGTGCATCAGCTATTTATAGACTTCAAGAAAGCCTATGATTCAGTTAGGAGGGAGGTCTTGTATAATATTCTCATTGAGTTCGGTATCCCCATGAAACTAGTAAGGTTAATAAAAATGTGCCTAAGTGAAACATATAGCAGAGTTCGGGTAGGCAAACATCTGTCTGACACGTTCCCTATTAAGAATGGCTTGAAACAAGGAGATGCTCTGTCGCCATTGCTTTTCAACTTTGCTTTAGAATATGCCATTAGGAGGGTTCAGGCAAACCAGGAGGGCTTGAAATTGAATGGTACACATCAGCTTCTGGTTTATGCTGATGATGTTAATATATTGGGCGGAAGCGTACATAGCATAAAGAAAAATGCAGAAGATTTAATTATTGCTAGTAAGGAGATTGGTCTAGAAGTAAATGCTGAGAAAACTAAGTACATGGTCATGTCTCGAAATCAGAATGCACAACACAATCACAACATAAATATAGATAATAAATCCTTTGAAAGGGTGGAAGAATTCAAATATTTGGGAGCAACCCTAACGAATCGAAACTCCATTCATGAAGAAATTAAGAGCAGATTGAAGTCGGGGAATGCTTGCTATCATTCGGTGCAGAATCTTTTGTCTTCCAGGTTGCTATCCAAAAACATAAAGATTAGGGTATACAGAACTAGAATTTTACCTGTTGTTCTGTATGGATGCGAAACTTGGTCTCTCACACTGAGGGAGGAACAAAGACTGAGGGTGTTTGAGAATAGGATGCTGAGGAGGATATTTGGGCCTAAGAGGGACGAGGCGACAGGGGAGTGGAGAAGACTACATAACGAGGAACTTAATGACCTGTACTCATCACCAAATATTATTCGGGTAATCAAATCGAGAAGACTGAGATGGGCGGGGCATGTGGCACGTATGGGGGAGGAGAGAGGTGCATACCGGATTTTGGTGGGGAGACCCGAGGGAAGGCGACCACTTGGGAGACCCAGGCGTAGATGGGAGGATAATATTAAGATGGATATTCGGGAAGTGGGATGGGAGGACATGAACTGGATTGAGCTGGCTCAGGATAGGGACAGGTGGCGGGCTCTTGTGAATGCGGTAATGAACCTTCGGGTTCCATAAAATGCGGGGAATTTCTTGACTAGCTGAGAAACTGTTAGCTTCTCAAGAAGGCCTCTGCTCCATGGAGTTAGTTAGTTAGTTAGTTAGTTAGTTAGTTAGAAATGTATGTCTACTGTATAGAAATATGTATATACTGTATATACACTACATATATACACTACAGGTCTGTATGTCCGCTGGTGGTATAGTCAGACACTACATAGGATGAGGTCAGTCCCCTAACTGCCAGGAAATACAGTCTTTTAAATGGGAATTTTGTATTTGATCCGCGCGACGTTTTTCAGGAATGTAACCCTGGCAGAAAATGAGTTACCTGTACTTATGCTTAAGAGAACTACTTCAAGACTGTTAAGTACTTACATGTATCATGTCTACCAATCAATTTAGCAAAAAGCAAATACTGTAGTTACCCACATGTAAGATAACCCCCTTCACAATCTTCTATTTCCATGAAAACACCTAAATAAATCACACTTGTGTATGGCAGTTCTCCATTTTTGGGTGATAAATTTAGGAATAAATTCTCATCTCATGTTTAGGTAACTAAATTAGACAATGAATGTCATCCTGTAAGTCCCACCACAGGCAGAAAAGAATGCCTGTGTACTACACAGTGTACCTTGGAACATGTGGGACATTTCTTAACGTCCACACTGTGCCACTCACGGATTTCAACATACATGCAGGCTGGTCAACAGGTGAAATACATGCTTGTTATCTACCATGATCCTGACAACACAAATCACACTGTTGACAGCATTCTTCACTTTCATCTTTTTCAACATTCCACATTTTTTCCTGCCACAAATAAATATATAAATAGTTCTCATATTACATGAAGGAACAGTTCTTATTGTGACTCTCTGTCCACTGCACATGTCTTTGGCCTTAGCAAAAGGCAATAAATTAACATAAACTACTTACATTCTTGGTCTTGCTTAATCATTCGCCTCTCTTCTTCTTGCAGGTATAACTCGATGTTGTTCAGGACCTGTAGATAAAATGACACCTGCAGTTTGTCATTACAGCCAGTCACATATAGTGAGAAACTTGGATTTGATGTTCCTTGAAGGTATGTTATGCTTGATTCTGTGGACAGGTTTATCAGCCTGACTAAAACTGCCATAAGAACATCACATTTTCCTGAAACATACATTTGTGCCTTCTACCCAACTGCTCAATCACATGTTCAAAATGAGCACAACTTCTCCTAATGCCGTCATTCTAAGAAATTCCAACTGGTAATGGGGTGCTTGGGGGGGG
>BLKM01012994.1:309647-462875 GCA_013340265.1 Coptotermes formosanus
CACCCATTATCCAAGTTACGCTTATGACCACCACATCCAGACTGGCCATGGGGCTCATCCAGCCTCTCGTTAAATAGGTACGCAGCTTTCTTTCCCTGGAGTAAATTAGCTGGGGTATGAAGATGATCACTCACCTAAATGCAGTCATTTAGCATATCGTATAGTCACTACAGTGACCGAGCTATTCCATGTGCCCCCAGTTAATTAAAAATAAGTAAAATGAGATCATACATCTTAGTACAAACCACACACCAAACAGCATACAGAATGGTGCTTTTTTAAATACAATGTTAGTACATTCTCTACCAAAACACAAGTCAGTTTGCTGATCTAGCCCCAATTTTACCAAGTTTCTTTTAATCACCACAATTTCCCAGTTAATCATGTACTCCCTGCTCTCCTGAATGTCATATAAATGTTGTTTTGCGCATGATTTGACAGAGTTTCATTTCCTCTTGACCACTTGCACTATTCACCTGTGTCCGCATGTGAAGAGGGGCATCGTCCTCAGTAAGCAGACGATGGTACAGTGTCTTCAGCTCAGACCCAAGCATGAAGTCATAGTGACGTATACACAGAGAGCCAATTGCTTTCAGTGTGAACAGCTGAATATCTTCGTTAGGCTGCCGCACAAAGTACGCTAGAGTGTCGCACACCTGATCCTTGATGTCATCCTTCAAAACAAAATGCGATAAAACAATCACAATACCTTGCGGTGTACAGCAGGCCTAGCTGAATGCAAGCAGCTGCATAATCACAAACCCTTAATTGTATATTTTTTGTAAGAACATAATTATAAAACCTGTATTTAATGAAATAATTCAGTGCATGATTCTCATAAAGACTTAAAAACAGGGTCTGTCTTGGACAACCCTGTTTATCCAATGAGCGGAAATGTGAACCCCCCCCCCGCCGAGAAACTGGGTATACTTTCTTAGGTAGGATCCATTGCCAACAAAAACATGGTTTAATTCTCCCATGTAAGCTCCTCCTTCATGAAATATCAAACCCCACACCAAGCATAACACAGCTAAACTAAACAGTCTACGAAGAACACATCTGTAAAAAAGCAAAACATCAACCTTTAAATTCAGTGCCAATTTTACGAGTATCAATCGCACACCTCATTCTTCACTCACTTTTTGAAATTTCTTGTTCATATCTCTCACACATACAAACAAAATGTGCAGAATATATGGCAATTGCCTGATTTCACAATAAAAATAAGAATGTGTGAATTATAGGATTACAGATAACATATACCAACTACCACAAATGCAACGCCACATTCCTAAACTACTACAGCAAATGTAGGCTACACTCACCTCCAGTCCTTGAATAACATCTTTGTCTGTAAAATCGAAATGCCTCAGCAGAAGACCAACTGTGAAAAGAGCTCTTCGGAAAAATGGACGGTTTTTAACTAACACAGGAAGTGTTGGGTCTTTTTCATAATCCCTTCTGTAGTCCCTTAAAAACCCTGAAACATAAAAATGTCAATAGAGTAATTCATATCAGTGACCATTAGTATTTGTCCGAAGGATTCTCACATGGGCCACTTTCAGGTATACGATATGAATTCTGTTTATACCTGTTCCTAGAATGACCATCAAAGGTGAATACAGCAGGTTCTAATGTTCACGTAAAAACCTTCCACATGGAAGAATTAAAACTCGGTGTCCACGTAGAGATTTTACCGTCATGGTTACAGCTGCCTGCCATACCATTACTTAAACTGCATTGCCATTATCAATTTTCAGGTTGCAACTATTTTGTCATGTATATATCACTTACAGGATATTATCAACCGCTAAAATCAACTTCAGAAGTACGTATCCTGACCATACAATTTATATAATAAATTAATCCATGAATTTTGTCTATGGCCACAACTCAATCACTTCTACTGTGTTTGTAAATCCTTGCTTAATTTTAACACTGCTATAAAACAACATAAATTGAAAAAAATTATAGGAGAGTAAAATGAAAACCTTAAAATTTGGGGAAGGGGTGGCAAGAGGGAAGCAGGGAGAGGGAGAAAGGGACCCCCAACTGTCTGCAGCTGTATACACACAGGTCATCAGAATGGGTTACAAGAATGTACCGTGTACTGCAGATTCAAGATTATGTTAGCAACAAGAAAGCTGTACCAAACATAGCTGCACTAAAGTAGGTGGTGAATTTTTTTAAGGTTTTCATTATCATTATTGTTGTTGTTGCTGTTACTATTTTTATTATTCCATTTGTTGTTGTTTTCAAATCATACCATAGTACTTGAGAAAACAGTCCCTTATAAGCTTGAAGTTTCGCGTCACATTGTTGACAACTGATCCCAGGCAGGACAGGCAGCTCGCCACTACTGTCCGGTCATGCTGCAGTATCAGCTTAACAGAATCCTCTTCCAGTTGAGCAAGGAATGTTTCACTTGGGTGTTCCATCAGTGGGACAACCAACTCCAATGTTCGAGCAACACTGCTGATGATCTGATAATCTCCCTGTGTCTGTAAATAGGGATTTTATCATTTCACTGATGAGTCGACATGTGTGAAACAGAATTCTTACTCAACATGCAAAATTAAATCAACAGCCTACCATTTATGATATACAGATCTGACACGAATTTGCAAGTGACAGAAAGCTAGCAGATATGCTTGTTCTACAATCTGCACTACTCCCTTCCATGCTGTTTTTCAGTTCCTCTGTTGTTGTTATGATATAAACAAATGTGTAAGTTACATATGGCCACAGCAGCGACAAGTGAAAAAAACAACAGCCGTCAGATAAAATAAGAACCCTGTATTTCTACTAGCTGATTTAACACAATTACCTGACATTTGAGGCTGAGGTAGGGCTGTAATGTTATTGCATGATCCACTAGAAGCTGAGGCCTTATTTTAGCAAACAGATACAGGGTCGTTAGACAAGCCACCAGTCGCTGTGATGAACCGTGACGCTGCTCTTCTTGCACAAGGCTAGTCTCTTCTAACCTTAGCACATTCTCTATCAGGCAGTCCACTATCTGCTTACAAGCTGTCAGTAAGGCCTTCGGAGGTTCAACATTTGTCTTTGTTGAATCGTCTTTATCCTCCTTTGGCTTGAAAAGCTGAAAACACAGACATTAACGTTCTAATGCCCACACGACAATCAGTGAAAATATTTTGATGGAATTCATCCCGTTGTGCTGTGATAAATTAGCAGTAATTTATATATTGCCATCAAACACAACACATTTATTAAATCCGACTTTACATGCTACATGTTTCAGTCACGCACGACCACCTTCAGGCATTAAAGTATGTATGTTTAAAAACATTACAATTCATAGAAAAAATGCACCATGGTTTTAATAACAAAACAAAAAGACACGGAAGGAATAAAAAATCCATAATAATCCAATGTCATGAAAATTGTAAAATCTGTGCAACTAACGCTAACACGCACTTGTAGCTCTCACCACACCTTCCGCAGAAGTCACAGCAAAGACACGTGGAACGCGCCTGTATATACTTACACTAAGAAGAAGCTGTTCAAACCACTCAAGACCCATGTCACGAGATGCAGCTACCACGTCTGTGATGTTCATCACTTTCCTGAGAAGTGCCGCTGAGTCAAGTGACGGCCGTTCCCTGACTGGCGTAAACCACATGTTCTGAAAAACTTCCATAACAAGTTTCCTAATACCTAGAAAATAAAATAATACAAGAAACATGGTCAGTGTTTATAACACACAACACTTTTAACACAAATAATTGGCAAGCAAAATACACTACCACTGATCTTACAATCTGGAACAATGTGTTACCACATACTTGTTCAGTACTTTTTACAGCAGACATCAAAAGACAAAACTGTATCTTTGGGAACACTGTTTAACAGTCTGGAATTTTCAAGAAAATAAACAGAACATGTGTAACTCTGTGTGTGATTATAAAGCAACCTCCCATTTTTCTGACAGACTTACTGGCTAAATACACACAGCACAGCCCTTTTTGGCAGGCTAAAAGTTTCTCACATCATCAAGAAATCCCCTACATTTTATACAAACCCGATGACTCGTTCCTGTGTTCACAACAGCCTGCCACCTGTCCCTACCCCAAGTCAGATGAACCCAGTATATGCCCTCCCATCCAATTTAAAGATCCTTCAATATTATCCTCCTATCTATACCTAGGTCTTCCAAGTGCTCTCCTGCACTCAGGGTTCCCCACAAAATCTCTGTGTGTATACAGGTTAAGGACTGTGGTATCTGGCACTGGATGATCCAGAAAGCTCTATTAACCAGCAACTGATCAAGAGGCTGATTAAATTTGACCGTCCCATCAACCAGCAGCATCCTGTGCTGAATCAAAGAGTTTGGCCATTGATTACTGGTGTCTTGTTCGTTTTTTGAAGATTACATATATGCCATGTCACGCAAGTGGTGATAAAAAGGGAACAGAAAGTGTGACATAAAGACAGAAGAGGACATCAAGTGACAAATGAAAGGGTCAGGTTGGTCTATGAAATTGTTAGGTACAATACAACACGTATTAGGCAAGGCAGACAAATTTTCAACAAATCAGAAACCACCACAAAATTCTAGGTGCCAGAAGGGTGACATGAAGAAACTTACTCAGGACCCACAAACATTATGTGCTACCATACAAAATTCAGTCACCATGGCAACCTGGCACCTGGGAGCTGTGAACTCCTGACACTAAGCGTAATGTTCTAACCTCCAAAACATTACATCTGGCAACCCTCTGGTCACAGGGCTGCCAGATACTTGCAACTTTATTTACTGTACTACTGCTGTCCCCCATATGTGGTGCATGTCCTACCCACGTCATCCTTGCTGATTTCGCAACCCAAATAATACTTGGTTAGATCATAAATTAGGAAATATACAGTTGGCAGTTGCTGACTCCAGCAGATGTCTCTGTGTACCATGCTGCCTGTTATTAGCAGTACTTGATGTTACTGGCACATTACAGTGGCAAGGCGATCCCCTGTTGCAATTTCAACAGTTACATTAAGTACTCCAAAAAGTACACTTGAAAATACATCACCTTCTTCATCATTTACCCGACGAATCATCTTCACACATATTTCAGGAATCTTTGGAAATTCAGGACATTCCATACAAATATCCTTCAGTATCTTGATCACGCGTTTCCTGACGCTGACACCAGTATCCTAATAAAATTAAAACACATCTTGTACACGCACATACAATACGAAATAAAGCCAATGAAAAGAACATGTTTTCAATACACATCAATCTCACAGTGAACACAATGTGTTATACACTGAACCTCCTAATGACTCGGCTACAAATTCATATATTAAGAAGATCACACTTCTAATTCGCCAGAGTTCTTACAGTAAGGAGTTATTAGTTTTTCTGTTTCTGAACATTCGTGGAGCATTACACTGAACATATTTTCTCAAATTTCTTTTGAAAGTTCACTGGTTATCTACAGGTCCATTTTGCATAAATTTTCACCCCTTCCTTTACAGCTTCATTCCCTGAATTTCATTTACTTCTGAAAATGTATGTGTGCATCATACTCAATGGTTAATGGGCACATAACAGATATGGCAGATGCCTGGTGTTTCAGTTTTCAGAAACCCTGAAGTGCTCAGCAAAATAAAGACATAAGAAAGTACACGCAAGAACATGTAACGGGACTCAAAATACCAGAGACCCTGTTAAGAGTAAGGGAATCAAAACATAAGTGCAGCAGATGCTGAACGTACCAGTATCCTTGTTGAAAGCATGTCATAGTACTTGTCAATGAGTTCTGGCCTACTCAGAACAAACTTTCCAACAAGGTCTACTGCTGCTTCTCTTACTGATGTTGACTGGTCCAGGAAGGAGTGGCGTACACCTCTCTGCATATCGTTCCTTCCTAGAACTGCTGGATCTGCTTCCACAACCATCGTTAAGCACTTCATTGCCTTGGTGCGGATTGCTATGGAGCTCTCTGTGAGAACAAATAATATCTGCAAAAACAAAAATTATATATTAATATTATGTAAAATATAAAACTGTTTTATAGAAGATTCAAGTCTTCTGGCATGTGATGCTGCATCACTGAGCAAGTAGTTCCAGATGTTTCAAAAAACAGCAGCTCCTCACATTCATCTTCATGGCCAAGCATTTCTGTTTGGACAGCCTGCCCTGATGATGATGCTGTGACCATCTGAATTGTCGCGAAATCCTCACGCAACAACACACAGTCACATCCCAACAGAATGGACCTTAAGGAACAATGATGTGAGAATCTCAAATCTGTCAAAACTGCTTTAGTTTGGATTTTAAACAATGCCACAAGTTAAAAGAAATCATGGTCCCTTTAACAGGAAATAGTATTTTTACACATCTTCCTCGTCAACGCAGAAGAAACAATGAGCACATTCTTCTGGCATGTGACACTGTATAGTCTTATAGGTGGATACCTAAGTTTCAGGAAAACATTCTGCCTCCATCTTCAAGATGAAAGTACAGAGCATAAGGTACACAGCCAGAGAACAAGAAGATGGCTAATCATATCCTCAGGACAAGGGTAAGAGCTGACTGACCATTTTCCTTGTAGCCTTTGAATGTAACCTGACTAGATTCTCACATTAATCACATCAAAGCTGAAGACAGGGCAGCACAATCCTCCAAAACGTAGGTAACCCACCTGCAAGACCACAGAGTGTCAAACTGATACGACAATCTGAACAATAATGATCGCAAAAACCTGAAAACTCTAATGAAATACATATGGAGAATTATGTATTACTGCAGTGGCTAATATATTTACCAACTGCAACTGGAGTGACAACAGATGAAGATGGGCAGTGAATGCACGGCATCACCTTTTGTTAATGTCGAGACCGCAGACATGCAACATGGATTGAATGAAAAAAATTATCATCTAAAGCATCTAGAATGGTGATGCAAATCTAAAACGTATATTTTAAGCCACTGTTCCAACATTCTACTTATGTGAAATACGGTATTACCCAACTAAATATAGGAGATGAAACAGAACCTTGATAACAGTGAGCTTTAGAACTCGCAGTTCTAAGCAGCATTATATGTTGCTGTGCCAGCAGCTGACATCACAAGTGAGTGAAGTTACATGGGAAGATGCTAGTGCCTTGTTTCTGCGCAACGGTAGGCAGCAAAATGAGGTTCTCACACCACCACTGCTAAAAGTAGAAGTCTTCTGTGATGCTATGCCGTGCTGTTAGGTGAGTAGTTTGGACATTTTGAACGATAATACTGCCTTCATCTTATGAAACACATCCTGGGAGACTTGCATCACCAATGCAAATACTCTTGGCAATGAATAAACAACTGTTCACTCAGACCACTAATTTGGTTTTCAATAACCAGAGATGAATTCAATTCAAGAAATCTTAAAGAACACCACTTCATACTAACCTGCTTAAGATAACTATCAAAACTCTGTGAGAAAGGCCTCTTGGATGCCAAGTATCGTGAAATGAGTTCGGCACTTTCATAATCAATGTAAGTTTGCAAAACTTGGGTCCGGTTTCCTGCACCAACATTGTCCTGAAATGGCCGAATCTTGCTCACAAGAAACTGTTTACGAATTTCTATCAGCCTGTACAGTGAAGCATTCTTATGTTCATTACTTTGCCATGGCACTTTGTTATCTTCATCATCATCAAGCTCCGAACACCCTGAACTTTCCTCAGGACTGCTTTCATCTGAAATGTATAAACCAAATTTCTCATGACCAGCAAGCAAGGCACCTTAACGCACAGTGACTGTGAAATACAGTAATGTAACATATATATTAATTATCAATACAACTTCAGCCACGATAAAGATAAAACCATCCCCTCACAGAAAGCCAATGCCTCAAATCTAACTCAGTTTGCTGACAAAATAAGTTTTCTATTTCAGAAACTTTATACATTCAGAAGACATGGACCACTTCACATCTGCAAGGTGAAACAAGCCTTAGCATGTTTTCCCAGGAGTCTCCTCTTGCAGAAAGTCCACAACAAAGGAATGAGAAGTGTAAAGCGCACTGCAGATCTCTATTATGTATCAACTTAATTTCTATGTACCTACTTAAACAGTAAAAACTGTGATACCTAGCACTGGATAATCTGGAAATCTACCTTAACCAGAAACTGACTAAGGGGCTCACTACATTTCACCATTCCATCAAACAGCAGCACCTAGCACCGATTTCGAGATTTCAACCATTAATTATTGTGTGACTTGTTGATTCTTTTGATTATGTATACACTGTGTTAGATAAGTAATAATGGAATGGAATGGGCAGCAGCAAAAGCAGGATGGGATAAGAACTGACAAGTTAAATGGTGAGGTCTGTCCACGAGGTTACTGGGTAGGCTACACACACCTTAGGTATAATGCCTAATATCCAGAAAATTATGATATCTGACAATCCTTGGTCCCAGAGGTGTCATACGCCTAACTTCTACCATATATGGTAATACTTATTCTGGATATATCACACCACATTTTGTTGGTTCTGCCATCACCCATTAACAGCAGTACAAATGGTGTGTGAAAACATGCAACAGCACAAACATGAAACAGAGGTGACAAAAACTGCACAATTAAAGAATAATTGCATTCTCCTTCTTGTATTCCACACACAGTATTTACTCAATCTTGTAAACAGCAACTAGTAATAAGATCACATGATACTTCTACTCATGATCTCCGCCCGCAATACGCAGTCCTCACTTCACACTGTCCTGAACCATGCTATTTAACTGTTAGTGATTAAAGATCCCATGAACACTGCTGGACTCAAGGTACGTAATGCTTTCTCACTTATTTCAATAAATTCTCATGGGAAAAAGATCTGTTATAGGTTGTTTTCCCCTATCGTAAGATTTTTAGGAACATCATCCCAACATTAAACAAGGACTGATGGAAAATCATGTTACAAGTACAATTCTCGATGAAATCTAAAGTTCTGCAACAGTAATCTGATTGTTACTTTCACCACATGATATGCCAGCACCAAGCACGATTATGTGAAACTCTACAGTGGAATATTTAAAACCTGCAAGAAAGATATCATACTTCCCTTCCATGAAATGAACACAAAAGTCACTGCCAAAGCCTTCCAAAAGGTGTATATATTAGGACTATATCAAGCGTAATTTACAGAGAATTAGCATTTGACTTGAGACTGTACTGTACTAACCTTTCCGTTTCTTTCTCATCTTCTTCTTTCTTGAAAGTAGTTTGTTGGGGGAAAGTTTCCCTCCACTGGACGGACGTCTCTTCTCAGCATCAGCATCCCTGTACCACTGAGCTAGATAAAAATGTCTGGCATATGTCAGTGCTTGATCGTTTTGCCCATTAACAGCCAAATAATCAAGCAACACCCGCTGCAGAAACTGCGTACGCTCTTCTTCATAGTCGAGCCCTTCTGTTCCTCTCTCCTGAAATTCAATGTATAAAATTTGAGTGTTGACATACACACAGAGCATGTCAGAAGCTCCTTGAAGAATACAATTTTCTATTTTCCAAAATCGTCATCCAATCAACATTTCACCTCAATACCACACAGCTTATACAAAAACTGCTTACAAAAAACAACCCTCAATGTAGATTCGTCCAAGGATATATAAAACCTATGCCTCCTCCAATACACTCTTCATCTACCAGAATTACCTTGATTACAACAGCTCAAAATCAACAGATTGCTCAGAGAGAGAGAGAGAGAGAGAGAGCGCGCCCGCGCGGGGGGGGGGGGAGAGGGAGAGAGAGAGAGTCTATCTACTTTTCACAAAGTCTACAGTGTAACCAACCTCTATATATGCCCTAATTACCACTCAACATAAAATGGTTAATTGTAAAACTGAGATCTCATTTAAGTACAAACAGCTTACAGTGCAGTATTTCTTCTTAGTATATTTTCACATACACATTACCTGATCATGGCCCATTTTAGCTGAAACATGGTGTAAGCAAATTTCCTATATAGACTAAAACTCAATTAAGACATCACCGGTTAATGATTTCCGACCAAAGAAGTCAGGATAAAAAAAAGGACCAAAATTCTCCCCTTTGATTAACATTACACATTGCCCTTTTAATACGTCCCTGCATAAGAAAATTTCCCACCCACGAAGTAGCAAATTTGACGATGAAACAATTTTTGTTTACCCATTTTAATACATCTTCTATATCAAAATCTTAACCAATTTCCCCGAATTTCGATTCGTCAGTTCATATAAGTTAATCTCCAAGTTATTTCCACAAGTTTCACACAGCAGAATGACACAGCCTCATGGCCTGGGGGTGCTGTATTTCTCACGCGATGGAGAGACTGCAGTCAGTCAATCCCCACTACTCAGTCTGTAACAACAATCAAGAGACTGTATCCAGGGGTCGGAAACCTGGCCTAGATGTTCCGTGACCTACATGAGCCTGCATTTGGCAATGCTGGCATGCGGAAGTTTCAAATGGCCGGTCACTAGGAGGGAATTCAGGCAGCCCATAATATTTGAAGAAGTTTAGGTGTGCTAGCCAATGCCACCCAGGGTTCCTCCTTGCTGGCATGGAGTTCTATCATGAGGTGAATACGCCATGTGGAGGTGGAAGCTAACCCACACGGGGTACAGCAGTCTGATGCCAGATGCGTGGGTGTTCACACGTGACAACTTGTTTAAACGTAATTTATCGGCGGTAATACAAGCGCATCGTGGTGTAGCATCAATGTGAAGCATTTGTGGTGACTGTGTGCAGAGAAGTTACATTAGCAATTCCAGAAAATAAATTCAAGATACTGCACAGTTAGTGAAAGCGACTGGAAACACTGACCACCCCTTATGGTCTACCTAACAGCAAACCTATAGAATCTGAAAATGTATACTGCAACTGTTTTTGAAAAAAAGAGCAAGGCAACCCACACTTGACACATATTTCAAGGAAAAGTACACCTCTGGTATGAAATGTGAACTTGTGAACAAAAAGTCAGTGACAGTACAGTTAAAGGCGTAAATAAAACTGTGAACGAAAGGTTACAGACAAAATGGTGAGATGGTCATCTACAGATGAGAATGTGTCAAGACAGCTGCAAATTATACAAACTCAGCACACACATGTAATAAGTTCACAAAAAAAAAAAATCCTATCCTTTTAAGACATTACCCGCTTAAGAAGTCAAATTTTCTTGGAATTTTCAAAAATGCCTTACCAGAGTTTTACTGTACATGTGTACACATACATACATAATAAACCTCCTTTGTTGTGACTGACGGTGCCTTTTGTCTCCAACATGTAAGAATCCATGATGTGTGTGTGTTTTAGACGAAATGAAAGACAATAAAATAGCATGAAAGACAATAAAATAGCAATCAAGTATTTATTTTGAAATTAAAATTGCAAACATGCATACCTGCCAGTAAGGGATTGGGGCTACACATCCACAGTGACAGATATGAATTTGTGCACAAACACACAGTGTCTCTGATGAAAAACAAACAAACTACACTGTCACATGATCCAGCTACGCCCTTCAACAACATATCAATAAAAAAAAGTACAGATACTCTGTGACTGATCCAGCACACTGGCTAGCGATTCTGTGACAGACATCGTTACCTTCCCTGAATTACATGAGCCCCGAGGTTTTAAAAGCAATGTCACTGAGAATTCCATTCTCCTGTGAAATGACACTGTGCTGCTGCATAAGTGAATCCTGACATTTCAAAAGAACATGGTGCCTCTGCAACATCAGCATCCACCTACCTAGCAATGCAGGGTTATATATCAGAAGAACAAAATCTTCTTCTTGCAATTACATGAAACTGAACACCCACGACAGAACCACAACACAAAAAATGACATTTCTTTATACTCTACATTTCTTACAATACTAAAACTAGAAAGAATAACGTAACATTTACATGCCAACGCCTTTTTGTCTCAAACTGTACTTTTATGCAGTCCACTCCCCATCCTTCATATACAGAAGCATGCAGCCAGTTATGCTACATTTCTGACATCACACAGCCTTCTGTCTATCTTATCACCAAGAAAGGATACTGAGCTACCAGAAATGAAGTACTGATACTGTCCATCTGCGGCCTGCTGAATGGCAGTGCAACAAGTGTCTGTGAGTGCGACACAACCAAGTGTTACTGATGATGTACACATAATGCTGGGCCTGATAAAACCATCACCAACATCAAAATTGATCTTAAATGTAAAATGCCTATATGATTCCAAGAACTCAGGAAATACAGCAGTAGAAATATAAAATTCCGCCTAAAAAAGCAGATGAGTATGAAAGATATTTTTAACGATAATAATACAAAACCGTAACTTGTACATCAGACTTACGAGCATGAAGGCAATCAACTGCACTTAATGAAAGACAGAACTTGACTGAGCTGACAGTGACAGATACGATAGCAACAAAGGGGGGAAGCCTAATTGACAGCTACACGGTTTCATTCCAATTTTTCTGAAACCAGTCAGAATGTTATCTGGTATTAAAGCGGGTGATCACAAAAGGTCAAACCCTACACACTGAGGTTAATCAACTTCAAGACACTACTGTCCTTGGGTTTGCTAATACAGAGCGTACTACAACAAAGCCCAAGGACCTTCTGCGAATATAACTTATGCGTAAAAAATAAGCGACTTACCAGTTTCTTATCTGTGGCATTGCTGTCTTCAAACTCCTTCTGCTCCTCTGCCCTGATCTCACTGATTATCTGGTCGATGGTGTTCAACTTCAACTGAGACAGAACAGCATCCTTCCTCAGCCTCGCGGCTACGACTCCAAGATAATCCAGAGATGCCACTCTTAGTGACATGTCTGTGCCTTTATTTACAAAATTGCTGACCTGGAACACATGGCGCACAATGGCAAACCACACTTCGTCTGTTACCCTTAACTAACCATCTCTTGCAATTTTAAGCCCATTATTAATTGTACACGGTCAGAAGTGTTCTAACTGGACCAGAACACACCAGAATGGCATTCAGGTTGATACCAAGAATATAAGAGTTCTCAATGATACTACTGTACTAAAATCCTTGAAAGAATTTCCTTTACTGTTCCAGTTGTTACAATTTTAAATTCTGATGAGTGACTTTCAGTGAACAATTTCACCTTTCGTACCAAGAATGAATAAATAATTACTAAAAACAAAATGACTCAGTTTTAGTAAATATTTCAATACTGAGCAGTGTAGGACATGTGAAGTTTTACAGCTTCTTTGTCTTAGTCAAAATTTCTGTTCCTGTAAACAACAGGAAGTTTGACACAACCACACCCTCGACCGATATTACGTGTGACCGCTGTGTCTGTACGTATCCACAGCAGACAACAGAAGCACATGATACACATTATGCCACAGTGCTGAGCAACAAAGGTTAAAGATCACTGTGGTCTGAGCAGGCAGACAGTTGGTAGCCTTACACCAATACAGCTGTGGTAGTTCCTCTGGGATGTGATGGTGTGTGACATACCAGGAAAACTGGTACTGCAGAATTCAAGGAAATTTATACTAGTCATTGACACCTCAGTTGCTATTACAGTGCATATATACATGTGTAAGGTTAACAAATTTTATGTCGCAGTTTCAGTAATGTAGTAACAACACATAACTTAAAAGTAGCTTTGATAGCACTGGATTCCAAAAAACAGAATCTGTGATCTGTTGAACAAAACTGGCTTGAAAATGTGTTCATAAATTTTTGTTACAGACAGTAGTCTATACTACCCAAATGTCTACCTGTGGTTTTAGCTGGTATACTGTGCAATGGGTTGGGTATGTTGCATGCATGAGAGAGAAAACCCTTCAGAAGACATAGGCACAAACAGGAGGACAATATTAAAATGGTTCTTAAAAAGGATTGGGGGGGGGGGGGGGGCATGGCATGTGTTGGATTCGTCTGGCTAAGCACAAGGTCCAATGGTGCACTCTCCTGAACACAGTAATGTATGTTCAGGTTACACAAAAGATAGCAAATTTGTTGACTAGCTGAGGAACTACTAGCTTTTCAAGCAGTCTGCCTCATGTACTCATACCTTAAGATAAACACCAAATCTGAAACTGTATAAACGACACATATTAAACTAGCGACTGGAAGTCACAAACATACCAACAGCTTTCCAAGTAAGCTCAACAACAGTTCTGTCGCTGGCCACTCAGGTTTGTTCACAGTAGTTAGAAGATCTTGTACAAAATTCTCAAATAAAGGTCTGTAGTCAATTTCTTCTGTCTTACTGCCACACTTGTTCAAAAACACGGAAAGGAAATTTGCAGCAGTTCTGTATGCAGTCTCATACTTGCTGATAATCAGAACATCACGATCAACCTGGCACAGCGAAGAAAAAATCAGCATATAAAGGTACCCAACAGATCAATTGCGCTGTGAAAATAATCACTAAATATTACTACATGCTAAGGTATTATTTTGGGACCCCCACCTTCACCAACCACACCCTCCCCTGCCCAACAAACACAAACACAAACAAAACAAACAAACAAACAGAACAACCAAAGACATAAAATTTACACCATACTCTTGCCACTATACATGGTAGCCACATCTGTTGAAGCAATGTGTAAGTGCTGCAGTACATCAACCTCTCATTCCAAATATTCCACTTTATTAAATGAGTATACTTTAATTTATAAGCACATGTTATTTCTTCACTCAAGTTTCAGCTATTATGTGTCACAATACTACCAAGGCAAGCAACAGTACTCCACACAAGACTGGCTTCTGTGGTGGCTTGTTGGAAGTTAATCATGCCTTGTTCCTACCTTTACTTTCTGTCAGTCACAATATGGACCTGCATGATGCACGTTCACATATTTAAATTAAATTACACGACAAACCATATGCCAGCCCAGTCACAGTTCACATCTCAGACAGGTCTTCCAATTGTGAACATGTGAACTGTGAAGTATGGTGGCAGATTAAACCAGTTTCTATTAATCATGAGAAGGGCACAATTAGGGACTTCAATTGCAAAGCACTTTCCTTCATTTAAAATTACATGAATTCAATAAAATCTGACACACTGCACTAAAAATTGTGTTGAAGGCACAGACATTCAAAACACCTAGGTACCAGGGTGTCACCCCCTTTTACAACTACCAAAAAAATGGGCCTGCTGTATCCTACTTAAAAACAGAGGAACAGTCCTTAATAAATATCACATAATGGGTGAGGAAACTGGTCATGAAACATCTACGACTGAACAGGCTTTCTTGCACAGCTTGGAGCGTTACAGCAATCTCACAAGATGCCAAACAAAAAATTCTAATTCAATTCTGAAATTTACAAGTGTTCCAACTAACGACATACTTTTGTTCACTGCATCAGGGATCACTTGTAATTGAAGACCATATTGAGACACTTGTAACTTAACGTGATATGGCTGAAATGCTTGTAACTTGAAACTGTATCATGACCAGGGAAAAGATACTGCAGTGGCATAGTGACACCTTCACCTGCATCAATCTACATGCTACATCCAGCACAGACAACCATAGGAAAGGCAGCCAGAACTGGTCAAGAGGTTTCCCTCACCTCAACTCACATACTTGCGCATCTGTCCACCTAAAGCTATTTCATAATTACAAATAATATTGCGTAAAATGTAGCGACCACCTACATGTACCAGCTTATCCTTATTGTCTTCCTCATTCTCCTTCCCTTCAGCATTTGATTTTTCTGTTCCTTCTGACTGGAACCTTTCAGGCAAGACCACGACACACTGAATAAGCTGCAGTACTAAAGCTGTTAACATCTGAATGTGCTCCTCAGAATTTAACCTGTATGACCGAAGACTCCTTTTACTACTTGGTAATCTTGCTATCGATGCCAAGATGTCGTCCAAAAGTAACCTCCGATGTTTCTCGTATTTTGTAAATATCTGAAATAAGGAACAACACTCACAGTATGGTTAAAAACTTATTATATATATGATGATCTGACATCATTAAAACATGGATCACACCAGGAGCACGCGCACATAACAGACAACTCCCATCAACACCCCCATTACATGTCTGAGTTGTGTAGTGTACTTTCGCAATGACCACAGTGATGTAGTGAAATAATTTGCAGATGTACGCAACAGAAATAAAGAACAGAAATTATCCACCACGTCACTTCTGGTCTTATAGGATCCTGTATATAAATGCAATATTCTCTTGGAACAGTCACAGTTGCTCCAAGAAAAAATTCTTTGATCATACTACTTATTTTACTCCAAATGTGTGGCACCATACATTTGTGTACCTTCCGTAACCCTGTACAAACTGCCTAATGGTAACCATGCATAATGGCCACATGTCACAGCACAACACAGACTGAAATAAATGCAAACTGTTGTACAGGATGTATAATTTATTGAGACCATTAAGTGTAAGAATTTGGGACTCCACAGGGCCAGACTCAGGAAATTTCTGAACACAACAGAAGAAATTATGGAACAACACAATGCATACAACACATGTAACTCACTGTGGTCACCAACTTCAGGGCTGACAGCTGCAGCTCACTGACACTTTCCACAAAAAAGGGTGCAACCCCCATAGAAGAAGCATGCAGAACTGCTGTGTCTGTAAGGACTTGGATGTTGAGCAGCTCTGCTAGCAAACTCACTAATTCATGCAGTTTATTATACAATGTCAGTATGCTCTTCTCCCGCACTTCTTTGGCATGTGCACGCTTCTTCCGTCCACTTCCCAAGTCTGAAACAACAATTGCACAATACCATGCCACACCATATATACATTACAGAACACTAAATTAGTTCAACTTTCACCTTAAAATGCTCGCACAATATTTATTGTTGTTAACAGATTATTGTGTGATCTTGTTGCAAAAAACCTTAGTTGGCAGGAAAATGATACGTATATACACATACACATCATAAAAATGTTAACTAGCAAACAATGAAAAAATACTGTTAACATCAAAAAACATCATTTCACACATGTGAATGTTACTTATAGACTGCATTTATTACCCGCCTCTTGCTACAAAATAAAATAAGAACTCGGATCAGTCCTAAGGAGTAAGTGGTCAAGATCAGATTAATTTGTGTTCCAAGAACACTGTGCACCACGCAGTGTCTTCTGCACAACCTTTCAACACTAGGTCAGCAGAGTGACGCACAATCTTGTCCTTCATTCAAAGACAATGGACAAAACCACAGACCTTAACCCTGTATCGACTGTTGTGTTCCCACGCTGTAGGCCAGCCTAAACTGTGGGTTTTCCTACACATTTGATGTCTTTTGTAGGAAGACTAGCATGGTACATTTATGAACCCACAAGCCTTCACAGACAGCATGGTATGGTGCTCCACATGCTAGTACATACCCTTATGCTAAAATCGAACAGTAAGGAAGGCTATATGATATTGCTACGATAAATGCACGTAGGAACATAAACATTCTGAACACACTGCTTGTTACGCTACCGCAGCAATAAAAATAAAATGACATGACCTCAAAACCTATAACGAGGACCTGCAAAACACAAAACAGGCAAGACATACAGTAAACAGCTTTTCTTCTTTCAACACCACCTGTCATCTTTTTTAGTTCATTTTGTAACATGACTCACAGTTCAGACAGCAAATCACTTCCATACTTATGTGCATACACAACTACTGTCACACATCAGTAGGTTCTCTGTTCTATCACATACCTTTCTTAGGGTCTATCCTATATACTGGGTCAAATGAAGGATATATTGTGTTCTGCAATTGGTATTTTGTGAATATGACTATTCTGTCAATCACATCTTCTAAATAAACTCTTTTTGGCATGTTCGGCGATGTCAGGATGTACAGTGATGTCAGTGCAGCATCCACTGCCCTCATTACACGCTCCATCGTCAGTTCCATCCACATTTTGCTCTCATCTTCGTCATCATCCTAGAACGAGTAATGGCACTTATGACACAAAATTCAACAGACATGAGAATTATAAACACTTAGCTGGAGAAGTACCATCACATGAAGTTATACGATCAATATTCAATATGCCACCACTTCAACTTCAAAGGAACTGTGAATTGTTGCCACTCTCTTTGCACCACGCCTCGTTAAATCTTTGCCCTACACACACAAAAACCAACTAGGGCAGCTAAAAAAGTGATTGGGGATGCCAGCACAAAAATGACACAACACTGAAGCGAAGAACAATAATAATTTGACAAAAGCGGGAAAAAGCAATGACAGTACTTCCATCTATGCACCAATATTAAAGTTAAAGAAAACATCCACTGGGATCTTATCACACCCAAAAACACTCAACACCTCACTGATTAAACTCAAAAATATTATGAAACAGAATACCTACGTGGCACTGCAGGTAAGCAAATAACAATCAAAACAACCAGACACCTTACAGCACCAAGAATGTACCCCGACATTGACTACACCATTGACAGACCAGCTCACTGATATACATGAGTACAGTCACCAGGGTATCAGATGGGAATCAACAATGAATGACAAAGCAGAAGGAATAAAGTGAGAACGAAACTGCCGCTGTGCACATCAAATAGCGAAACACTTCCACTCCTGAGAAGCAAGTCAGATCATTAGAGTACAATAAAGAAAGAAAACTGCAAAAAGTATACTCCACAATGCAGTACACAAAATTTGCAATGGCATTCTTTACAGTTTATTCAGCTCACATGTGGCCTGTTAATTCATTTATAGCCTTAAGTAAGATGCACTTGTTACAGGTCAGTACACATGGAAACTGAAAACATCTTATATGCCACTTGACACTGATATCTTCAGCAACAGCACCGTGAGAACTTCGAATCTCAAAGCAACTGAACGTTACATGGCTCAACATGCGAATTAAGTGTGCTGCATTGGCCTAACTGTAAGACGGCCTTAAGATATAACATGCCTCCAACACCCACTGCCATTCTGGGGAAAACGAGGGCATTACACATCCACAAAAATTTCTTCGATATAATTGCAGAACTTCACTTTACTTCCACCAATTAACCTTTCGGCGACGAATTTAGACATTTGAATATCAGCACACTCTTTATGTAAGAGGTGAATATTTTATGAAGCAAAAAAGGTAACATTATGAACTACATGGCATTTTGTGCAGAAAAAATGGAGATGTGCAGCACATCTTAAAAATTCAGTGACTATATCTGCTGACTAAATATATGAAATATGGTTGCTGGGTGGGGAGTGATATGTCCATTCTATAATGAAGGACACGTGGCGGCTAAAGGTTAATGCTAGAATAATTAAGGTTCACAGAATTCTGTCATGGTAAAATTTGCAGCTGGTGCCATTTACTCAAATGTAAAAATGATATCCCTTCACAACCCGGAGTCTTCAGGCATGTTTAAATCAATGCAGGATTATAATGCAAACTCCCCCTCCCTGCACCCCAATTCCATGTACGTGTATTTGAGTGAACATAATCATTCTGCTGCCCTACCACCCTTACGCACTGGCATAACAAATGTTGCATTTTCATTACACTGCACTTCTACAGATGTGATAAGCAGACCACAAAGCATCACACCCCATCCCAGGACACTCACAGGATCTGCAATTGGTGACACTCTGGTACCATCTCGGATGTTCTTCTCCAGGATGTTCAGCAACCTGACCAATCTGTCTGGAGGTACTGACTCCATAGCACCAAGTGTTTTAAGTTTAGCAGCTTCGCTGCATAAATCCTGAAGCTGGTACTTTGGAATCATTGCTTCTGCTGGAACATCAGCATCCTCATCTGCAATATTTACCAGAAGGAATTATGTACTACATTATAATTTACCAGTATCACTCTGGAATTTACTCTCACATAAAGTATTACCTACCTAATTCGGTAGTCACATCCAAATCCTCTGTATTTTCAAGTACAACCTCTATGGAACGGTTAAACCTTTGGTATGTATTAGTTTCCATTAGTTCTTCTACACTCAGCTTTTCTAATACAGGAACTAGCTTCCGTTCCACTTTCCGTAACTTGGTTTTGGTAGCTGTGCATGACAAATCTAGAACAAAAATATTAAATTACAGAATATTTTACAGTAAATACAGCTGCCACATTAAAACCACATAAGAAGTGCTGCAAAACTACACATTATTTTATATGAACAGACACACCCATTACTAGACATATGTACTAACACTAAGAACGACAATATTAACAAAAACTATCAGGTAAAGTAACTGCACAGTTCACCCTGTAACAGGCCATGAAGGCCCAGATGGGGAGTAGAGGTATAACCCTACTCTTTCTTTCACCCTGGCACTACATGGAAGTGACAAAACACCATAACAACAACAACAATAATTACAATAACCATAGGACACCCACTGCTTGTTTGTCAATTGGTGAGGTCACTGGCAGTAATGACTTAGCCCTCACACTGAATGAAGCAAACTTCAGTAAAATGAATCCCTGGGTTTGATCCAACTGCTTAATGTGGAGCGATGCGTAATGGTATTTACAAGCCTGCAGTACTGAGACTGCCAACAGCCACAGCCACATCAGTGGTTGTTAGCACAGGAGATGACAGTGATCATGATGATAGTATGATGCTGACAATGACTGCAGTGGTGTTGACAGTGACGACAACAATGACGACACTGATGTGTCCTTAAAACCTGCTACAGTACAAATGACAAGCTGTCGATGTGGGAACTTATTATTTTAAATGAAAGTTGCAGAATAGGAGACATGTACCTCTACCACCTTCAAATGAGGCACTATCATCAGTTGGATCTTCAGGTTTGTGATTTGCAAAACTTCTCTTTCTTTTCTTTATTCTTTCAGACAGTGATGTTCCGTGATCAAGATGTGCATTCACAACTTTTTTCCTTTCTTCTTTCTCTGTAAAGAAACAGTTTCTATGCAGATGTGATGACAGAGAATATGAAAACATTCTGAGACACACAACACAATCATGACACCACACATACTTCACACGCGCACACACATACGTCTACTATATAACCAATGAACCAACAAACGAACCAACCAACCATCCAACCAACCAACCAACCAACCAACTCCATGGAGAATACTTTGTGACAAGCTAACAGTTACTCAGCTAGTAAACAACTTCTCTATATTTTATGGAACACGAAGGATTTATTTTGGCATTCACAACAGCCTGTCACTTGTCCCTGTCCTGGGCCAGACAAATCCATTCCACACACCTGACACCCAATTCCCGTAAGATGTACTTCTACATTATTCTCTCATTTATGCCTGCGTCTTCCAAGTGGTCTCATTGCTTCATGTATTGCCACCAAAACTATGTATCTTCCCCCATATGTGCCACATGCCCCACCTATCTCATTTTCATTGACTCAATCACCCACATACCTGATAAGAAGCATAAAGCTTGATTGTTACAAGGTTAATGTGCCATGGCTCAAAGTTGCGTTTTGTGCGGCAAGGAACAGAGCTCCATTTTGTGGAAGGCAGCATTCTTTTTTAACCAGATGATGACGGAAGAAGTCCACAAACCACGCAACACTAAATCTAATCCGCCACTATCAGGGCCCTTTAGGAATGACTTGGTAAGTACAGAATTAATGCAACTGATGTACACATTAGGCAGTGACTAGATACAGGCAGGGTTATAACCAGACCGTACTTCCGCTCCCCATAAATTGGAGAAGCTTACGTGGAGGAAGCTCCGTGCCCTTTCATCTAACACATGTGCACCCAGAAATTGTGACAACGGGCTCAGCCAGACAATTCCTCAAAAACCTCAAGATAAAAATGTCGCCCGATAAAATTATTTTGGCTAACATACACATTTCCTGCACCACATGATTCACACTGAAGGCAACACAACACCACACTATGAGTGCCGTAAAAGTTGCAGGTAACTAAAACTGTGTTCTTCTTCAGTGGTTTCGAGTGTTCTATGTAGGTTCCCCTGAGGATGGTGTAGATCCACAACGAAACATGTCAAGAATTATGTAAATCCTGATATATTGTGATTTTTTAGTGTACAAGTAAGTCCTAATAATACAAATTAAATTCATACGTACACAGTATGGACAATTTTAAATTTAAAAATGTGACTGTTCTGTTTCTTCAATCTGCTGCTTGCTACAGAAACAGATAACATATTACTCTAAACGCTTGCCAATGGGTACAGTAGCTACTACATGGCTAAAGTGAAGTACAAATGGTGAGGTAGAATTTCTGAATGCAATTCACTCTCATTCCCTATCTTTTTCCTTCTCGACTAGATGATTACACTTTAATTTCCTAATGCAAGCGTTATCCCTTCTCTGAAGTCTTATACTGTACACATTTCTGACACTGATGATGAAAGTAACTGCACCGTGGGAAAAAAACAACACTTTTGCTTCTACACAAATTACAAAAAGTGAAAAGCAGCAAAGCCAAGGAAGAATTAATGAGATAATGCACTATGTGTAAATCAGAACCTCTTAGCAACAAACATGTGTACAATTAATCTGCCCATAAACACAACCCTGGTTAAGACAGTACATTCAATTCCATTACAATTTCAGTAGAATGAACTTTCACATGAAGTTAATACACAAGGATCAGAGATTTGATGTCCTAAGAGCAGTGCTGCTGAAGATTCAGGACTTCCGGGATGTGATGCTGTATCACCTGGTGAGTGCTTCGTGACATTTGAAGAACTATGGTGCCTTCATCCTCACGTGTCAAGCAGTTCAAGAAGAACTAACCTCTGAAATGCCAAGAGCTACTCACCAAACAACACAGCGTCACATCCCAGAAAACATGAATCTTCAAATTAGGAGCCCCACACTTTGTGCTATGAGACTTACTCTTACTGCACAATGCCAAATTTTTATGAAAATAATAAGATCTGAGGCTTTCATAATGGCGCCAATTAGATGCTGCCCGTCAGGGATGTGGCCTTGTGTGTGGTCTCACAGGTGGGTGCCAATGTTTCAGGGAAACCTGCTATTCTGAACTTCCACCCTGAAGACAGATGCAACAGGTTTCTCTGAAACAACCCCACACAGTGTCACAATCCAGACGACCACACTGTATATTTTTAAGAAAGTCTCTTTTCTGAAGACACATTAACATTGGTCCTAGATCCTGTAATTGGTTTTGTGATTTAACAAAGAATTTAAGAGGTAACTGGCACTGGGGCCTCATACAAATTCATAGATTTTATGAGACTGAAGTCATCATTGCTGTCCTGCTGAAGACTACAGCCTTTGGGGATGTTACGGTATGTCACTGGTTGTGGTTAACCGAAGTTTTGAAAGCCCCTAGTGCGTTTATCTGAAGGATCTTGGACTGTCTTATGCAGAAGATAAAGCCACTACAATCCTCTGTACATGGGGAACTACTGACACAGTGAGAGAGTGTAACATCCCAGAAAATGCAAAACATCACAATTCTTAATTTTCAAAACAATGAATGTGGTGGAGGCATGACCTGGAACAGCAGCAACACCAGCTCTGATACTTAAATAGAGCAACCTACCCACAGGCAGCACACTACTGATGATAGTAAGAACACATACACCATACTTGCAACAGTAAACAAAGTACCAAACTTTTTAGCATTATGTAAAGTTCAGATATTCAATGAAAATTCAAAATGCCATGGTACAAAGAGCAAATCAAGGAAATGGACTTTCCAGCATGGACTGCAGCTTTCTCGTCTTTTGTCTACCAGGCAGCTACTGTTACTGAAACAAACCTTTCTGCCGCTGCAGTTCCCTTTCTTTCTCTCTTGCTTTGAAATATTTTGACTTATTTTTTGGTTCTCCCTCACTGTCAGATCCGGAGTCAACTGCTTCAAGATGCTGACTTGCATTTCTTGATATCTTATGATTTGATGTAATTCCTAACTTGCTTGCAAGAGTTGGAGATTTCTCTGCAAATGCCCTCAAACTTCTTTGCATGAGAGCCTGATCCTGAAAAAACAAGCAAGACTTAACATCAATTTTCAGGGACAATGCAATCTTCTTTGCTTGGAAATTACAAGCAACAATTCCCTCATTCTACTGTAAATTACATAAACCATATTTTGATGATTGAGTTAAAGTTACGCGAACAACCTGTGAACTCTGGGATTCCCAGAGTCGCGCTGCTGAAGATTCAAGACTTGCACAAAGTGACACTGTGTTGTTGGGCTATTCCTCTTGGACTTCTAGGGCCTGCAGATAAAAAGGCACTACAGTCCTTCCAAACACTGGGAGATACTCATCCAACAACACAGCATCACTTTCCACGTAGCCTGAACCTTCAAAACTCAAACTCCTCATCTACCACTGTCTGATAACTGAACCTTAACACAACAACAAATACAGCAAACAACGAAAACGCTCACCTCCGCCGATAACCTCTTTAGCCGCACAACAGGTTCCTTCAGCCTGGTGTCAGAGAGAGAAACAGACTTATCCTTTCCACAACACAGTCTGGATTCCTCCTTTTCATGGGAAATGGGGGCTACACTTGCCTGGGCTGGTGATGACCCTAAAAATGGTGAACTGCATCACTTAAAAACACTACATACAACATTTTTACCATTCTGAACTAAAGGACTTACATATGAGCATGTGTGTGAGTATGTGCACATGTCTGCGCATACACACTCATATCCTTTAACTTGTACATCGCTTAACACATACTTTTATATGAAATCTCTCCAATTTTGGCTGTGCCCCTTTAATTTTAATTACTGAAAGTTGGGTTGGGATAGCTCAGTCAGCACAGTGACTAAGCTACATCCTCGACAGCTGTGAAACATGATGGTGATTCCTCACAAAGGCAGGAGTTGGTTGTCTTCCACTACATCCAATAAGAATATCAATCAAAATAAGAAGTACCGTCCTCATAACTTGTTTTAATGCTTATTATTCATTAGGTGACTGCATGTTTTGACCGCATTTTGCAAAATGCAGTTGAAACATGTAGCCGCCTAGTGTATAATACACACCAAAAAAAGCTGTGAGGACGGTACTCCTTATTTTGAATGACATTCCAGCATCACAACAGTGTTCACATTATAAACATACAATAAGGTCTAGGGCCCACCCAGCCTATCAAATGGAGGCTTGTTCGCCCAAGTTAAAGCTTACGTACATCCAGTGTGAAGGTTAAGAACACGTCAACGGACTCATTCTCTCACTGACACATCTCCATGGCACCATGCTCGATCACACACATGAACAATTTATTTCCTCTTAACACTGTAAAAACTTAATATTTACCAGAATAATAGTGTATGCCCCTAAAGAGCCCACATTATCCAGTTTTGTTTGACACCTTTCATAATATTCCTACCAGAAGAAGGACATCTACAATTTTTCGTAACACATGAATGACAACCTACCATTAACAAACGTCACTTTTCAAACTGCTGACTTCATTCCATTATATATAAAACAATCAGTCCACAAGCAAAGAACAACGTCCACTTCCTAACTACAAAATTCAAGAGCATCTGCTGGGTGAGATGGCAACACAGTCCCACTTCACTCATCTAATCTCACGGTATCAGATTTCCTTACCATGAGGTTTGGTCCCTAATAGTACATTATCCTGCTAGATCCAAATTACACTACACTACTTCACTTGTTACCAATTTCAGCATTTAACCCTTATCCCATGCTCAGCACCTTCCACTAAAGGAATATTTATTTAATACATAAACTGAATTAATTCATGTGTCTCGAACTTCAACAAACTTGTCTTTTAAAGACGTTAGATATTTCAAGTTCCAAATCCCTATGCCCTTTCCACTGTCTGGGTTCTAAGAGATTCAATTCTGTGGCTCTGTGCATGAAAACCATAACCCACACCGAACCTGTGCCAAGAAGATCCGAGTCTTCATGCACTGAAAGCACTGCTCAGGAAAGAATTACTGCAGGGTACTGCCACGTGTACTGCACTGTAGGCACTACCTAATATGTTCCTGTTTTGAGAGGCGAGAGATACTCGGTCAGCCAACACATAGATAGCATTATCTCAATTCTTTCAAATCTGAGGGTTATGGGTTTCATGCACAGAGCCACAGAATTTAAACATGCTAATAATGGACTTCATTGCAGAACATTAACCAGAATAAAAAGACGTGGACAAATAACCACCATTTTAAGTGCAGGCTGACTATAATCCTGAACCCTAGCAACTGTCCTGTCAGGCATGCTGCCCATAAGGGGCAAGATATACACCAGAATGTGTGATCAAGCATTATAACAATGAAAGAAGTGGTTGTCCTAAATTTCAGGATGTACAAATTCTAAACAGGAAAAGTACTCATACAATGACAAATCAATTATGATAACCATGGTTATGATTGGGCAAAAATGAATGGAATTAAAGGAGCAAATGCTCACCGAACATAAACCACAGATAAATTTAGTGCTATGCATTAACATTCTTCTTCAGATTCCCTCACAGGCCTAAGACAGTTGACTGGTGTGTGAGCAACATCAGTACAAACTGCCATAGAAGTCTACAATACATAACTTTGTTTAATGGTAGCTTTAATGATTTACTGAAGAAATAATGGGAAGAATTTTCAATACACACAGGATCTTGTCACAGTGAGGTTGTGACCAGTCTCCCTGTCCCTCCATAGCTGTGGGATACTAGTTTCTGGGTTACTTTCAAATGACTGCAAAGTTCATAGCAGCATATTTCAACTCTCTCTCACACACACACAAACAAAGGATTTGTCACGCATGTGTCTCGTATGAAAACCCCCGAAACAACCAACTGACTTACATAACCACTGAACTCACCTGACACGTGTGATGTATGAGTTCTTGGAATACTGGATACTGACGTACTTTCTGAAATAGGCCGTGGCAACTGCTCTGGTAATCCTGCACCAAAACTGCTGCTCAAGGTATAATCCACATTATTTTCCTCCTGCATAACGAAGTCATTTGAAGTCCTAGAACTTATGCAGTCACTATTACCACTCTGATTACCTACTTGATTATTTACACTCTGTTGTCTGCTATTAAAAAATGTGTTCACTTCACCACCATTGTGACTTTGTGTACTATCTGTTGCATTTGGCAACTTTGACTGTTCTGTTATCACTGACACTCTTTGCACCACAGCTGGGTCCACAGCAACTCGACCAGGTGGCCCTTGTACTGGGACCGGTACTGCCACTGATATAGGCACAGGAAGGGGGGCAGGCATAGGTGATACTGGCGGCGCTTGCAAAGGAGCTCCACAATGCAGTCTTGAATTCTTCACCTGTTGGTTGGCAGCAGCACCAGAAACAGGCTCTGCAGGGTGCAACAGGGGGAGTCGTGCTGCAGCAGGTGGTGCAGGGCTGCCCTGTGGCGTGTTTCGTGACCCACATGGGCTCGGATATGAAGGTGAGGCCTGGCCGTAGCTTGCTGGAGATGCCTGGTTATAGTTTGAGTTGAACCCTGTCACTTGGTTCCAGTGTGGTTGTCGTGGGGAATTGGCTGAAGAATGAATGTCAAATGAAACCACAATTGTTAACTAATCATGATCGTAAACACAAAGAGTGACACGTTTTAGAACATACACAAATGTGAAATGAAAACTGTTAACCAAACATGAAGGGGGGGGGGGGGGCGGGGAGGAGAGGGGAAGTCATACATTTTAGAACATGTACACATGTGAATTCAACAAACGTTACCATGCTTCGCTTTGTGCTTCGTTTTGAACCAACTCTGAGTCCTTAAAATGGACCGTATGCAGCATCCATTTAGTTTAAACACAATTAAGTCCATATGGCACACCATATTTCTTGCACATGAACATGAAAATCACCCTGCTGCATCCACACCTATGTCTGCCAAGTTTCTTCCTCATCATAAGCTTCCCAACTAAAACTGTGTACTTGTCATTCCATCCATGTGTGCTACATGCCTTGCACATCCCTTCCTCCTTGACTTATCACCAGAACGCTATCCAGTGAAGATCACACATCATGAAGCTCCTCCTTATACATTTTTTGGAATTATTTACTTCATGCATTTGTTTAACATATTCATTTATAAAACTAAACACATGCACATATGACAAACACATCCATATAATCTTCACCTACTCCTCCGTGTTTCGACACATCTGTGCCTTCCTCAGGGACTTCATATACCAAATTTAAAACCTGCTGATGTATAACAGATTACACCTATAATATTTACTGTATGCAGCATTCAGCAGCAAATTCCCAGTGCAGGATGGTTGGTACACATAGACATATCATAACACGTTACAGAAGTATTACATATATATCATACTGGTTTTTGCAGTTGATGTAAAATATGCAAAATCACAGAGGATGGTTAAAAGTCTATATTTATCATATCTTTGCAGCATTTGTACATATATACAAACATCTAGTGTTGTGCTTGATCCATTTCCTCTGAATGTATCAGATTTACTACGTAAGTCATGAAATCTGTACAGTGTTCTCACATACATAATAAAAGTAACACATAAATATACTGCAAGTTAAATGCCGGAACTTACTCTGTATTACGTGCCACGTAGTTTCCGTAGGACGGGACTGTTTAATGAAACCGTTGTATGGGTATGAGTGTGCTGGTTGGAGTATTGAGGCATGCGCACTGTCATTGGTATATTCAAGGGATTCACACGATGTGATAACACAATGCTAGATGTTTATATATACAGATGGATAATGCTACAATCTAATAAATATAAAATTCTAACTATCCTGTATGATTTTATATATTTTACATCAGCTGCAAAAATCAATATGATATATATGTAATACTTGCAACATGTATTATACTCACAATATGTCTATGTGTACCAACCATCCTGTACCGGGACTTTACTGCTGAATGCTACATACAGTGAATATTATGGAGGTACTCCACTACACTTCAGCAAGTTTTAAATTTGGTGTATGAACTCCCTGAGGAAGGCACAGATATGCCAAAACATGCAGTAGTAGTGGAAGACCATATGGATGTCTTTGTCGTCGGTGCATTCGATCACTTTCAGAAATGAATATTTTCCTCAGTCTACAGTTCCTCCAGCCCCTTCACTTCCTGGCTGTTGTAGCCATACAGTCTTCACAGGATCCTGTTCTTAACAGCCTCAGTCTATACTGTTTCTTAATGTGAGATAACAAGGTTCACATCCAGACAAAATAGCAAGCAAAACTACAGTGCTGTACATTTTAAGGTTCATATTTTGACACTGGATAGCAGTACATAAAATTTACTGAACAGATTGGTAACTTTAATTATCTGAATTTAATTACCCTACTTATATCATGAATGCAATTTTGATGCATCGCTGTCCTGACATACGATCTGAACTCTGACACATTTTTAAAGATGCACAGTACAGTAACATTTTGCAAACCTCAGTGTTCAAGATTTGAGCCTTTTGAGATGACCAATTTTTAAATGCTGTGAAGTACAGTAACATTTCGTAAACCCCAACGTTCACAATTTCAGCCTTTTGTGACCATCTATTTTAATACTGTTGTTTCAACCTTCCTCTACACTGCAAGGTATAAGAGGATAGGACCAAATGAAGTGAAGTGAAAGTTTCAACCCTTTGTAATGGGTTCCAATGAATCAAGATGAGACCACATGACAGGTGAGTTAACTTCCCCCACTCTCATGCTGTTTCACAGATCACTCTCAGCTCAGTCAACCTGCCTTTCATTAAGCAATATTGATTGCATTCACACGTTATGGCATGAGCCTCTCTCTCCAATCACTTAATATATTTTATGCTTCCAAGAAGTGTGTGTATGTTATTAAAAGCAAACTGCCATGCTTTATATGCTTCAGGTAATGTTGTACTTTTGTTACTGGTACTTCTCACAGTCTTTGCACCAAACAGGCATTCCACATTGAAAATCTGATTCCCATATTCACGACAGTTCTAGCAGTCCATATTAATGAAATACCAAGACTCTACTGTAATAGCTTTTGTTACATTACAACCCTGTCCTTCATTCTGGTTACAAGACATGAAACATGCACTTAAGCTTAGTATACTATGCATTCACTTTTGGATACGTCTTAACTAACATCTAATAGGGTTAATTTCCTTTGTGGTACTCACAACCTCACCCAATAAAATAAAAATCACACAAAGAAATCACAGACAAGCAGGTCAATTTACATTCACCACACTACAAAATGAACTCACCACGTGGTCCCTTGAATACACTAGGATTTCTCTGAAGAATGGCTTTCAGGAGTTCTGGAACATTCTGCTGCTGGTCAACAGGTGGTTCTGTGCCAGCATAATGGTCTTTAAGTTCTCTGAAATCAAAAGAAAAACACTTTCACAATTAAACTGCCTTCATTAATTCTGATTTCACATGCTAAATGCCTGTAGTTGTTAACATCATCTCTGAAGGGAGCACATTTACTGTGCTGGTTGTTTTATTACCGAGCCAAAGGAAAATCTTCCATCCCTGAAACTGTTAAACCAATAAAACCACCACTGTACATGCTCGCCACCTATGTAAGGTTTGTGCTGCGTTCCCTCTCAGTCTTGGCAGGTGAGCCTTCTTCGGGATACGGTACGCATTCAAGCATGATACAGTTTCAGTGACAGTGTCTCAGTTTGTGTGCACATTACACAATGAAGAGCAGACTGTGCTACACGGATAATGGTAAGTTTCACACAACCTTCTTACGTGTTGGGAGCATCTGTGATCATTACAAACATCAAAGTAAATCAGTCACATAAGCAACAAATCTTCTGAGGTGTCACACTGCCACAACGTGTTTGTTCCTGGAATTTCAAAGTATCATGGTGCTTTCACCTTAGGGTCAAGGACTGCTTCATACTAGCAGTCCAAGGCTGCTTGACACTAAAGACGCTGAACACTAAAATCTTTCAAAATGTCAGAAACTACCTGCCCAGCAACATAGCATCATACCCCTTACGATTTGTATCTTCAGCAGCACTTCTGTGAGCACATAAAATGTAACATAAATACAACTTTGGACAAAATTAATTTTAAAGGGTTCTGATGATGGCATATTACCCTCACCATTAATGTGTTTCCGGATTTTGTCCCACATCTAGTGCTGTTAACATAGTACAACATCTCGGAAACCAGGTGTTTCCAGCCCCTGGTGAAAATATGGCATGAGCTAATCTCAAGCACTGGATGATGTGCAGTGTTTTTCTTGGACATTTATAATTACATATTATTCAAAGCAAAGGTGAAAAGCAAAAACAATAAAGTATCTCTTGCCCAAGACCACAGAGCCAAACAAAGGCACCTGACAAATAGAATTAATCACATCAAGGGCACTAGGCTCAGGCACTACTAGTGGCTCAACTGTACATATCACAGTCTGCCTAACGTCATTAACCCCCACATACATGCAATAACTGACAGCAGTGATTCCTCCACCTCATCAAAATATTGTCGAAATATTCATGCAGATCCCCCTTATCATGCTGTACCAAGTTACTTCCAGGCTGCTAACCTTTTAAAGCCTAGCGGTAACTTCATATATGACCAGGTTTAACATTAAAAAATTCTACATGGTGTCCACATTGCGTTTATGTGTTTTGTACGGATGTCAAAACAAACAGCAACTTTAGCCTTATAAAACATTAAGAGATTGGTTTTTATAACCAAAGTGGAGAGTTTTTACAGCGCAGTACGCCCGAATCCTTATGTAAAACAGATACGCTTCGTCTTTAAAGGGCTAAACATATTTATGCCACTATACAAGTCTCTAAATATTCACATTCTTGTTATTTTTCTCAAGCTAATTAATTTGACCTTTCAAATATTCCCTCTTTTGGTTCCTGACACATCTAGTAGTTTCATGTTTAAACACAGCTGAGACTACCTGCATAAATATGGCTTGGATGCAGTAACAACTGCAATTTAGCCTGCTTCCTTTGATCTAAAATTTTGACATTCATCACACCACAATTCATTCTGCTTCCATTCAGCTCTGCATCTGGTTTTTTGATATTCTAATATTTACCATGCTGTATTTACATCCCTGCTATCATTTAAGTTCTCCAAAACTGCAAACCTGTTTGAGACGCAGGCCTACCTCAACACTTTCCTAACTTCCATCCTGTTTAGCTCCTTCAAATCAATCTCTGCACACCAAACTTCCGCACTGCTCATTTAATTACTTACAGCACACAACAATGTTTGTGGTTATTACAAGTGTAATTACAGAACAACAGCATTCCTCACTGCCATGCTGATAATTTTAAATGCCCCTAATGCAAACTTCAGTGGACTGTGAAAATTACAATCAAAACCCACTAAAATAAAAAGTTTGTAACTATGGCTATCAAACATTGTGAAGCAGAGTGTCACTAGCAGGAAAAATCATCCTGTCTGCTCTGAGTGCACACACTTTAATCCAAATGTAATTCACGTGGCTGAACATTTGATTCTCCTGGAATGTAACGCTGTGTTATTGGGTGTGTAGTCCTGAACATTTCAAAACCTTTGTGGCACAGTGGGACAAATGCCTAAGTGTTGACGGTGACAATATGGAGGTCTGATGTTCACAATCTGCTACAATGTGCCACACAGACATTGAAGGCAAAACAAAACTTTAGGCATCAGTGCTTGTTAGTTACCCTATTCTCTTTCCATTTCCTTGTATATACATTTATCATTGCACATGTCTAGAACTGGAATGTCTACATAATGGAATGGTGTTGGCTAGGGCCCAGGTTTTACTGACTATAAAATAAAGCATGAAACTACCAGTAAATGTCCCAGTGTTGTCAATAAAATTATGAGAAGTGCACACAGCCACAACTTTAACCACAAAGATACACAAACAGCAACAGCTGGCTTCATCTCTCTGTCATCAGCCCTTTTTAACAGCTTCTCCCCTTTTTGTTGCATTGCACCACAATCCACATCCCACCCATATCCCCCAATAAGACCTGCAGTGTGTACATAATACAGTCACCCTGAAATTGGCCATAACACACACTGACATGTTGGTACAGCTGCAATATACAATGAACATAAACCAGAAAAGCTATACAACACATTGTAACTTTATGGGAGATGCCAATACATGTTTATTAAAATCATGTAACGAAATATAATTTCCTTTAGGTTGCAGTGGTGTAACCTGCCACCCAGCAAGATTACAAAAAGGTGAAGACTGGAAATTAGAACATGTCACAGTGCAATTACAGTAGAATCCCAATTTAAGGTTTGTTAACTTCAGATTTCCCCACATTTTCGGTTCATTTTTTATGGTCTTGCCCAAAAACTATATAACAGTGTGTAATATTTCTTGATTTACAGTTTCTTGATTGTAGGTTTCTCTCCCATTCCATCCGCACACTATTTTGGATATAAATTTTGAATTCACATTCATGCATTTGAATTGTGCGAATACTGCATGATTGTACGCACCGTAAGTGAAGCAACGTTAGAATCAGCCGCGAACCATAGCAGCAGTGTAGTATCGACTGTCAACAGTCATGAATGCTCCAGGCAAGATAACAAGGAATATGGAGTGAACAACTGGAGGAACCTGATTTCAAATGCGCCAATGAATTTTGTAACTGCACATGGAACAATTATGACAGCCACCACGAGAGTCAAGTCAGTGGAAGCGGGGATGATGATGAAAGTGGTGGCAGCTGCAAAGCAGCAGATGAGGAACTCCACACTCCTGTGTTTCACTAGGCAGCCTCAAGTTTCACAGTTATACGGAGATAACTGTGTTCCTACATGATGAACAATGCCAGTTTGAGCAGACTACAACATTTAGAGAGCTGCTTTCTATTCGTCACTCCCAACAAATACAGCATACGTCACTCAACAATTATTTTAAAAAATAACATTCCACACATATATATGCACACATTTCATTTTGACATTTTACTCTGCACCGTTTGATTGCTCTAAATGGAGTCATGTTTTGTAACACCAATATGTTTTTCTCTTTCCAGATCTGCTAACAGAAGAATGGACTTAGAAAGCCTTGTGAAGTGACGTCCTAATTTCAGAAATAAATATAAAAATAAAAACCTCTCTCCATTTAAATTTATAGTAAACATGTTTTTGTAACCATGACAGTAGTTTTACGTTGGACTCTGACTCAACCGCCATTTCAGTTTCTCATTGTTTCAAGGTACACAAAATTTGTCCCTAGACAAATCTCAGATGGGGGTTCTACCATATATGTTTTACTTCACACATATGTACATTCTCATATGAAAAAGTGGCCTACATCTTACACTTGTTATAAATATTTCATTCTGTAAGCACCTTACCTGTTGCAACAAATCACTATGACTGCTTGAAATTTCATGTAGTGGTTACTTATGCAAAAAGGGTGTCCTTGAATTGACTCTCTAAAGACAAGAACGACTGAAATGAAGCTTCCTTTAACACTGCATTACATTCCATACTCTGCAACCTGTTACATCAAACTTCAGAGAACCTATTTCTTTATATTTGTAGCTTTGACTGCAAGAAATAATAAACATCCAACGAACAAACCAACCGAATGACTGACTGACTGACCGACCAACCAACTCCACGAAGCAGACTCCTTGACATGCTACTAGTTCCTCATGTAGCACATTTCCCACAATTTATCAAACCTGAAGTTTCATTACCATGTTCACAAGCCCTGCCACGTGTGGCTGTCCTGAGCCAGACAAACCCAGTCTGCACCCTCCCCTTTTTCCTCTTTAAGCTCAAGTTTAGTAGTATCCCCCCCATCTGCAACTAGGCCTTCCAAGTGGTCTCTACCTTTCAGGGTTTCACATCAAACCCTGTATGCATGTCTTTGCCCACCCTATACAACATGCACGCACGCACGCACACACACACACACCACCCACATCGTCATCCTCCTCGATTTGATCACCCAAGCACATGTTGAGTACAAATCACGGAACTCCTCATTATACAATTTTCTCCAGCCTCCTGTTACTTCTTCTTGGGCCCAAATATCTTCCTCAGCATCCCATTCTCACACACCATGAGCATATAAATTAATAATACATTGATTTAGTGAAGCGCACTGAAAGAAGGCATACAACATGCAGTTAGTTACTGTGGACAATAAACACCTGAGTAGTATTCTGTTGCATCCTATCATGAGACTGAAAATGTGCAACAAAGAGTGCAAGCTATATGCGGCTAAATATGGTACCTGCAGTGTTCAGTACAGCCTCAGGTGATTTTCTGTTCATAACAATTCATATGACAATAACACATGCTTACCCGTAAGCACACCTTCCTACAACAAGTGACGCACTCTGGAAAGACGTCATGTCAAGTGAATACACACTACATGCACCGAGTTCTACACTGTTAACGCATGACAATAAGACCTCTAGATCAAAAAATCTACACTAGGACCAATATTATCAGACCTACCAAAGAAATGCACACACTAGACACTAGCATGCAGTATTGTAATGCATGTCTTGAAGCTTTCATGACGACAACACTGAACACAACCTTCTCACACTGACAGCTATGTCAGGTGGTCCAAACACACCATGTCAGCGATCAGCCCTGTCTCTATACCAGATCCGAGTCGGCTATGGAAACGTAGTATCTGAACACCAGATGCGGCTGTCAGCCAGAGAAGATCTTACAGAAAATTACTGTGAATCGATTCATTTCTGTTTAATAAACAACCAAGTAACACACCCGTTACTCCATTCTCAAATCAACGGCTAAAATGACGCTTGGCTTCGTCAGCCAGTGTAGTGTCAGATTCGCACTCAATGTGACTATACAGAAAAAAAGTGCATAGGATAAGTGGATTATTACCACTAAAACCAAAGGTGTATTGTTTTGGAGATGCTATGCAAAGTCCAATTAAGTACCGAGGATATCAGCTTGAGGGCAACCTATTCACACCCTTGAGCATCAGACAGTAAGTACACAGTTCCACATGCCCATCCCTTCCTCATTGCACTCTCAGTTTCTTACAAGATTTAGCCCCTCTTTGCTTTCCACGGCTCTGAGAGTCCAAAATCCATGCAACCTTCCCATACAATGAACACATTACTGCCTTCCTATAGCTTCATTATCCACCTGAACTAAATCAGTCACCCTGAAGACGGCAGCAGTATGCTCCTCTAAAAACTCAAAAACTCAGTATCAAAAAGGTTCTGCACTGAATACCAATCCAGAAGCGCATCATTTAAGCAACACCTGCTGTGAATGCCTGAAAACTACACATTAATGCATTTATTCAGAGACGAAGAAGCAGGAAAAACAGTTTTAGGACCATCTGACACTCTGAAAATAAGTCTTTGGAAGAGGGAGAGGTCATAAAAAGTATTCCAAAATGTTCATCAAGCTCCACAGAAAAGACCATTCCATAAACTGAAAACTAGGCACATACTATAACAATACTAACCTAATGTAATGGCCAACATGTTTGCACACTACATCTCCTAAATGGTACATAAGAAAGAAAACCTTAAACAGAAAATGTCTTAGTAAGAACTCTCAAGAAAAGGAAATGAAATTACAAAAACTGATGCAAGATATTAACATATGGGCATCTCACATTCTGTACTCTGTATGCGTGTGAATCAACCAACACAGCAGCCCCATATGTGTCAAACTAACAGACAAAGGATCCTTCACCTTTTGCAGACTGAAGACAACAACCTGTATTCCAATTATCTGTCACAGTACGACCTGCTCTGTACCCTATCCAAAAGATCTTGGCTGGTGAAGAACTTGCTAAATACACAATACAAACTGCAAGATTAGCAATGCCTTCAACACAACTCTGGACTCCGAACAATGTTATCATACCCTCACTAGCAACTTCTTACATATTATTTCCACCCTATAAATCAAATCTGAAACTAGTAATCGTATGTGGCATACATCTGCATGCACATTTACCTCAAATAAACTACTTTAGCCTGCAAGTGATTGTTCATTTCAACACACACATTACTGAGACCCACATGACAACTCACAGGTGTCCAGAATCCTATTTTCAGTACAAGGACACTTCCTTCAATGAAGCTACAGTAACAGCAGCTATAACAAAGCATTGTTACAGCTGCATGAAAATAATAAATTTAACAGAGAATACAACATTACAAACGTATGACGGGAAACATTCTTGTATTCAATTAACCTTCAGTAAATGCAATATTACACTCATTCTTGAAAAAGAGAATTGTGATTACAAAACTGCCAGTTTAGAGAAATGATGTCTAATAATGTGATAATGTGTTACAGTGTCAGGGTGACTGGACAGTGACAGAAAATATGGTGATGGACAAACTAGAAAACTAGAAAAAGACGTTGCTGTGCCATTAAGTCAACCAAACATGTCACGATCACCTGAGGATCTGCATGCAGAAATCAGCGTCTAACCAAATGATCCAAGGCACAGAAATAATGTATCCCAACCATCTTCACGTAACAAAGGCTTCTGTATCATTTCTGAGAGCTTCAATTCAAATAACATTCATGTTTCCACCTCAAAAAGACTTCTACAGCTAAATGGAAGAAAAACAAAACATGTTACATAAAAGGAAGTTTCAAAAAGTACATAACAAACATCCCTCACACCGAGAACTTTATTCTGACTTCGAAGTACACATGGCACACATTTGTGGGCACATGCGCGCCCACTCTCTCTCTCTCTCTCTCTCTCATATACCACAATGAAAAAGAAATAACTGCAGCATGTCTGAAAGGGTAAGGCATGCTGATCTTTAAAGGTGCAGCAAACACCTGACTGGGAAGGGTAATCCAAGTGTGAAAAGGGTTAGAATTCAACCTTCTCATAATATTTAGTGAGAAACTGCTTTGGACTGCAAATTACTTAAAACAACAGGACTTGGAATTCTTGACTTAAGACTCATTCACAGGGTTCTGCCTTTGCTCCCAGGTCAGGTACGTGCTCTTCACCTAAAGCAAAGTAAAGATTTTGAGAACATAAATAATGCCAGGCACCACATCCAGCAATGTTTGAAGCCCAAGTCAACCTGCAGGTGTCCTCTGCTATGATCACACTGTCAACAGGGCAACACAATGTACCCTGCTGTTTACCCTAGCCTCAGAAATGGATTATATGCCATCTGCTTTGGTGGACAGACAGCACTGTCTCTGGAGGCACTAGAAAAAAATACCACTTAAAGTGTGAGGCATGTGCCAGTGAAACCTGTTCACCGTGTTGCTAACGCACAAGGCACAGCAGCATATCTGACTCAGGAAACACACTGGCAGACATTTGTGTAAAACAGTACAGTTTAGTGGGTGAGTAGCTAGCATGGATAACATTACAGCACAGCTCAAAGATGGTGTACATGTTGGTGCCTCCATCCAAACAGGACCAGACACACACTGAGGGACTCCTGCTACTGGACTTCAAATTGTGTAACACCACAATCAATGCAAACCATTACCGTCAATGTTCCAAATCTGCATATAAAAATCAAAACTCACTGATGGCATCAATGCTGCATCACAGTTCCCATTCCCATGAAGCCCACAGAGGCCACAACCAGCTGAATGCCAAGCAACAGGTGCTCAACATCCTGTATACAGCCCAGACCTACTGCAATGCAGTATTCACACCTCTGGTGCCAGAACTCAATGGCCAATCCACTCTGCTAAGACCAGGACTTAACTAGCCTGCCCATCACTTTGCGCGCTACTGGCTGAGGACTACAGCCATCCATTGAAGCCAAAGGTTACAGCAAGCCCTCAAAGGCCATATATTCATGCACGGAGGCTGCTGTACAGTGGCCTAAGCAGAAGGCCAAGGGGTTCTCCAGGTGGGATATGCTGAATGAGCATCAGTGGGACTCCTGTACAAATGCCTGTGGTGATTTTATCTGTCTCTTGCAATGACATCACCTGTGAGTATCCTCAAATGAGTTTCAGTTGTATATGCCTGACATAAAAGCCACATCATCCTTGCTTCCAGTTACTACATGCAATCATATACCTGGCTACTACAAAAGAACAAATCTGAGACTCTTTCTCTGATTAACCAGGAACAATGAAGGCATATACACAATCACATTTCTTGCTGGTACTAACACAGGTATTACACAACTCATACAAACATACTTACATATGATCAGCAGACGTCTGAACAAGAGACTGGATCAATTGAGGCACCAAGGCATCGTCCCGTACACTCAAAAGGATCTGGGCTTCCTCTGCCACTCGGGGATGGAAGAGCAGGGACTTGTTACTCAATGTCTGTGGTAATGGTGAAGGAAGTGGCATCTCTGGCAACACTGCAACATATACCATTTTCTTTTCTCTTTTTCTGTTTATACATATGGACGACTGATCTTTTTAAACGTGAAACTAAATTAGTCTCTAGATTGATACATTACGGTTGCCTGCAACAGCACAGTCAGTACTGTGATCAGGCTACAGGCTGGATGATCTGAAGTTCCAATCCTGGCACAGGCTCTGAGGCCCACCCACTCTGTTATTCAACAAGTACCAGGGCTCCTTCCCCAGGGGTGTAATGCCGTCCACACATCCCCTGTATCATTGCATGGCATATACAAGGACAACTTTACCACCTACACACTATATGATGACAGATAAATATATGGGAAGTTAGGGATCACGTAAGTTCCAGAACCCACATCCATAAAAGCACGATACAGTGGCTTCCCAAATTATACTACCGCCTGTTCCTGGGTAGAGAGATAACCTCAGCAGATGCAGTAAATATAAGGAAAGCTGTATGAAAGGGATATAAATGACTAAAAACAGAGCAAGTATGAGACTTCAGGCTTTCAGAATGGAGAGTACCGAGACTGCTGCCTCCTGAGATGTGATGCCATGTGGTCTGGTCAGTAAGTGCCACTGGAATGCGACACTGTGCCTTGTCTCCAAAGACCAGAATACTCAAATTTAAAACTTGCACATACCAACATACCTGCAACCTGCACCTCAACTCCACCTTTCTATACTCACAATGGAACCAGTAAGTTACTCTGAAACACTGGACACAGCATCACACCTCAGAAGACAATTATCTCAGTGCACACGCAATTCCCTATTGCATTAAACATGTCACGCCTACAATTACATTTCTTCCAAAACACACATAAAATAAATAATCACAACAATGTAACACAATCAGCAGAGTTTTAAAAATGTTAATATATAAATTTCTACACCATTTCCCCTACTTCATGAGGAATATCACATAATCTACACATGACTATCTTCAGAGAATTTCATATCCACAAAATGAGCACATGACACATTCCATTAGGTGTTGGGACTAGGCCACACAGACAAATTAAGATTTCGGAACACTTCAGAAAACATTACAGTTACCACCCCAGGGTGAAAAAAAAATCACACGAACGGTCCCCAATGAGTAATGCACTGTTAAAAAAAAGGAAGTTCAAAACGTTATACAACATATGTCCTGAGACGTCCAGTTTTCAACATACATGATACTGACAAATGACCGATACATTTCTCAATAGCAGTACTTGCCACAATGATAAAGAACCTTATTAGATGTACCCAAGACACACAATGCATAGCAAGGCTCAGTTGTGATCAGATCATCACATAACACACATGACAAATACTGGAACATGTTCCTAATCGCCAGTGCTGGCAACAGTCCAGCCGGTACTGATATATGGGAACACATATTACGTCGTCCTGCATGTGACAATTGCAAACTCTGTCTATGGCAGCAAGTGTAAAACCTAAGGCACTTGTAAATGCAGGTGGCCCATGAACTGCACGGACACCAGCCAATGAAGAAGTCATAACTGCAGCTGTGGGACAAGAGCTGCATATAAGCCCATCATACGTGGCATCGGAATTGAGACTACCCCAATTGAGGATCCTCAAAGTACTTCAGGGGGTGGGGTAGGGGCAATTTCATGGCCTTCACAGTCAACGGATCTAAATCTGACAAATTCTTCCTTGTGGGGTCACTTGAAGAAGCACATTTACGCTGTTCCTCCTAAGATCATCAAACATTTAATGGCAGCACTTCTGACAGCTCTGACAATCGTCAATACCAGCACATTAAGGTATTTTGACATTATTTATTCTGTGCATTTTGCTTGAATTAAATTTTTCATTCATGACACCAACAAATGTACCTTTGATACCCACAAACACACCTTATATTGCTGCCATATGTTTCAGCAGCACTTCTGACATCCTCAGCGAGCTCTACACCAAGATTTAAAACTTACCAAAACAGAATACATTACAAAAATAGTTCATATTATAATATAGCATTCTGTCTCTTTATATGGAACTCACTACACATCATAAACAGACAGATCCATAATGCAGCGAAAGTAAATTAGATGCTTCTATACAAAGGAAAACTACAACATAACAACATACAACTTTTTAACCATATTTAATGAAAACACCATAATAAACATTACTGTTTTATTGTTCCATTACATTATACTTTTAAAAATACCATTTTTAATCACACTTTGTGAAACCCACACGGTTTACATTAGCTGCCAAATACTGTAACATAATATGAATTACTTTTGTAATGTATTCTATTATAGTGAGTTTCAAATCTTGGTGGAGCTCCCTGAGGACAGCAGGATGCCAAAACATATAGGAACGCTATAAGGTTATATGTGTATATACCAAAGGTGCTTTTTGGTCTCAAGAATGAACAATTTAAGGCATGTTTGAGGCAGCACTGTAGAGCACGGTACCATGTGCCTTGAAATGGAAAGCGGTCAAACCAAACACCTGTTGTAACTACAAGTGATGCATCATTTTGTCACCTAATACCATGCACAACTTGATGGTGACACCTCAGAACATATGCAGCATAACATTTCTGCCTTACAATGAAACATGATAATACAATACGGACAGCTTGTGAGTAAATTCTGTTTCCATTCACTCCAAAGATGGAAAAACCAGTGTCCTGAGACACTGGGATACCTTCACCATGCAATGCAGCCTCATCCAAAAATCTTATCCAACACACTGAATGGGCACCACACAAGCCAAAGAATTGGAATAAAGGCAATATCTCTCTCTCTCTCATACAAAAATATGCATGACACAGATTTGTAAAGTACTGTCATTAATAGTTACAATGAACACAAACAATTAATACGAATTTCAACATTCTACGAAGAGAAAAGAAACAATCTTCTAACGTAAAAATATCCATGGGGCAAAAGAATATCAAACCTTTAGAATAAATATCCAAATTTAACACACAAAGTGTCCTCTGATAACAAAAGTGCACTTCACTTCAAATTTAAAGCCACATTCCCATCAGGTTTTGCTTAGCTTGCACCAGATGTCACTATTAGCAACATGCTTCCTACCTAGTACATGACATTACTGAGAATTTAAGGGATGGCAATCTTAGACTAACAATAAAATCTGCCACAAAGGGTTAAATGTAAAATGTATTATTTCACTGAAGTCTTTACGTTTCTACACAGGATTACGGAGCATTCGGTCTACACCCACCATATGCAGACTGAATTCTACTTACAGTCTGTCAGACTGGATATGCCAGCCAAAGTAGTGATTGGAACACTTGGAATTTCACCATTCATTTTGATGTTGTCATAAACACTATTTCACCCATATTTTGAAGCTTGAGACCCTGAAAATGAAAATATGAAAAAATAAGAATAAGAAAAATGTTATTCCTGTATCGTATTAAACTGTCATGTCTTCTGGGAAATGACACTGTTCTTGGGCAGAGAGTTCCCGATGATTTGAAGGATTATAGCACTTTCACCTTCACAGTCTAGATGAAGATGAAGGCATAAGACTCCTTTGGAACATGGCGAACTGCTTGCCTTATGACATGTCACATCCCAGAAGATGTGAACCTTCAGCAACACCACTGTGAGAATGCTGTGCCTCATATAGTAACACAATGTTTAAAACTGACATCAACAACCACGTAACAGCAGAAACCCTTCAATTTAAAGTTACATTCCCCTTGGTATACAGACGAAACATACATAAGAAATGCTGTATACTTTAACAGCAGTCACCATGCCAGTTCTCTGCTAGGCGTGTTACATGTTAGCTATTCAATGTACCACCAACAGCAACAAACAAATAAAATTAATTACTTCTACAATAATTTTCCATTATTAAACACACACTGGCTAGTTCAGTCAGTATACTGACAGTACTATTCAGTAAATGACTTTAAGAACTGGGGTTCGATTTCCAACAGGAAAGGATATGCCTCTGTTCACCTCTATCTTCAGAATATGTCTGGGTCCACTCACCCTGTGCAATGGGAATCAGGGGTTCTATACCTAAGGGTAACGTAGCCATGGTATGACATGAACCACTCAGTTCCATAGTGATAAAGGTCACGAAAGGCTGGAGTTACAGCTCCACAAGGAGGCTAAGACAATGCTGTGGAGTTGGCACACAAAACCTCCAACCCTGACTCCGACTCATCAGTTTTTAAATCTCCGACTCCTTCATACAAGCTCAATATGTATCAATAACGGTAAACCTACTAAAATGGTAATTGGTATCATAAGACATTCCATCACCACCACATGAATCATCAGGCTACTTTTAGACTTATTACCTATATTTAAGTTGTATTAAAATAATATCTATTTAAGATTTTATATCGAGGTCAGAGTCAGTACATTTTTACCGACTCTGACTCTGACTCCACAGTCCTGGGCTAAGCTTCAACATGTGATGCACTGCCCATCCTTCACCTTTTGTGTCACTAAACACAGAGTAGTCTGAAATATTTTTGACCTGAAATACTTTAAGATAAGGTACGGTACACACGTGACAGTAACTTTTACCTATCAATTATTTTACCATATTTACACAATCCATGAAAAATCAGCAAAAGGAGAGAGACTAATTATTGCTTGCCCAGCATGTCATTCTGCAAGCTGGCAGACTAATTCAATGTATGAATACAGAACACACCTGTCAGCTGTAACGCAGCCCATCAATATGTATTACAGCAAGCTCAAAAATAAACATGAAACAGATATTTAAAAATATTTACTTGGGTATTATTTTGTTAGTGATGCAAACAGTGCTCCTAGAAGGGTCTTTGTCTATAAAAGGCCACAACTGGTGTTTCAACACAAATTCTAACACACCACACATTGTGCACCGTGACTGATCAGTTTTGGCCACAATTACTCAATAATATACAGTTAAACATACCGGTCATTCAAGAGACAGAACCAATGGATATGATCAATCGCTGTCTGTGTTATGCAACCAGCTCCTGAACAGCACACACAAGTATAAGGGACATCTGTTACTTGGCAATTATGCTGCCACAGTCGTGTCATGTTTGGAATTCATGAAGGAAGTCTATATCACGAGGGAACATGAATAATGCAGTATATGTCCTTGTCGCAAAATCTGTATGAACAAAAAACAGAATGAGGAACTGTAAGCCTTTAGAAAACCAACACAGCACATGTAACAAAATAAATATGGGACAATTTTGGACAAATCAATTGTCCCAAATTTATTTTGTGTACTGTATGGTATTTTTAAGAAATAATAATTTTAATAAGTATATGGTGATGATGCAACAACATAATGGAATGAGGGGCATTTAACTTAACTACGCTACATAGCAGCAATAATCCTTGAGAAGCTAATAATTCCAAGCGTGGTCAAGAAATACCCCATACACACAGAGTTCACCCTATAGCCTGCCATGGAGGCATGGATAGGGAGCAGAGGTATAACTCTACTCTTCCTTTAACCTCAGCACTACATGATTGGATGGATCAAGAAATTCCCCGTATGTTACTGAATCCAAAAGTTCATTACTGTAACAACAAGAGCCTCTCACTAGTACCAATCCAGAGTCAAAATTAATGCAGTGAATTCCCTCCCATCCTATTGCTCTATGATCCATTTCAATATTATCCTCCTGCCCACACTTAGTTCAAAGTAACCCTTTTCCTTCACACCTGTATGCATTCTCTTCTCTTGCATGTGTGCCACATGCCCTGCCCACCTCAACCTTCTTGATTTTGTCGACCAAATTATACCCGGTGAGGAAGCAAACCGTGAAGCTCCCCATTATGCAATTTCTGAAGTTCTGTGGCATTTAGTCAGAATTTAATACACTGAAGTCCCAAATATGACAAAATAAAAACACAAAACAAATATTACCAATTCCTTCTTCACTGACTTGATCCTATGATCAGAACTTTTGCACCAGTCTTGATCCTTGTCCTGTCCAGACACCCTGCCTAGTGGTTTCTTAAATGGTTTATTTTATGCTGTTAATAGCACAGCTTCATACACTGAAAGAAATAAATAATAACATATTACTACTTTAACATCATAACAGCAAAGGACAATGGGACTATAACAAAAACATGATGCATGTACATAAGGAGATACTAAGCTACGTAAGACCTGAGGTTCTCACAGTAGTGCTACAGAAAATTCAGGTCTTCAGGGACGTGATGCAGCACTGTTGGGTGGGCAGTTCCCAAGATTTCAAAGGACTGTAGTGCCTTCTTCCCCAGGGTCAATTAGTCTTGGACCAAAATGTTGGAAACTACTCACCCAATGACACAGATTCATACACAAGAAAATCTGAATCTTCAACTCTACATGATATGGCTGACAACCATCTGTTATTTCCTAGAGAGACTGGACTTAACACCTTGAAAGCGGTTCCACAAATCAGATTTCAATACAGAGGGATAGTACTGTGAAGTACAATAGCTTGTTTCCAGCCCTGAACCATTTGGCATATGATGTAACAATTTCCACGCATACAGGAATTGAGATAAAAATAAGAAGTCACTTTTACAGCACAGCTAGCATGATACAAAATGAATCAAAATTTAAAGCCATCATCACTTTTGACAGAAGAACTGAGGAGGTCTTTAGAAGCATATGCGGAAGTTTGTGAGTGTTTGATACAAATGGAGACTGTCAGATATCAGACAACTTTCTGCTCAGCTACCAGAAACAGCAGCCCTTGTATACTGTAAAGGATGCATAACACCAGTTCTGCACGTAGCAACCAGATTCCTCAAAAAGAAACCTCTATCTTGTAAGGAGTTGCAATGTACATACAACACATTACAGCATTTTTCTTTTGTTGTTTAATTTTGCTGGTGGTAAACTGCTGCATATGCTTCGTTACTTTATGGATCCTGTTTCATTCCTAATAATACAAATGCACACTCAATGATGAAGTAAAACTTCCTAATTCCCTGACCAAGGTTTGACACTACTTCCAGGTGGTGACCTCATATGGTAAGCTTCATCCATATCGTGCTCACCCGATGACAACAATGGAACCAGTTTCCAAAGCACAGTAATTTTAATAAAATGGACAAGCCTGAATTAATAGTTGTTTCACACCACTTTCAAAAGTTTTAAGTCTGCCTTCTATCTCAGACGTCTCCATTTGAGTTTTGTTACATATTAACATCTGGAATATCAAACAGCCCGTGCCATGGTTCAGGCAGTTGTCACCGGCCTGTCACCACAGAGGCCCAGGTTAAATCCCAGGCGACTCCCTTTGGAGATCTGTGCTGCAGAAAGCGGCACTGAGACAGGTTTATCTCACAGTACTTTGGTTTTCAAGTCAGTAGCATACCACTGTTCAGTAACCTATTATCAGTTCTAATCCACTGCATGAGATACTTCAAAGAAGAAACAGAGCACAATTTACAGCACGAAACACCACACGGAGCTACATAGCAAGAAGTACTTATTAGGTGCTGTTGATCGCCTCTATGCAAAATTCTGCTGTCAAACGTTTCACTACTCTTCTCTAAGTGTTCTTAATGCAAGGTTACGTACTGTCTCATGTCACCAACAAACAAGATCATAAAATGATGTAGAATGCCTAATTAAAATTTCTAAGCACAGCTGGAGTTAACAGAACAAACACAGCAATCTGTTAACACCCGAATTTACTGACACTTCCCAACACACGACACACTTTGTTTTCGCTGGTAGAAATAAATGCATAACTGTTCCATTTCCAAAAAACAGTGCTTACCTATTAAACAACTGGAAGATGGGGAATAAGTAATAGTGTAAAAAAAATTGGGTTGAAATATACTTATATGCCCTGTTTGACACTTTGAGGTTAGAAAATTCAAAATAACTCATAGTTGTATCATGACAGAAAAAACGGCCTGATATCAGAATCAGGAATATCAAGAGCATATATTTTAAAGAGTGCATATTTTATACACAATGCTGTACCGTCAATTAAACACAGAACTGAATAAATTACAAAACTTTTTGTGTTGGGCTGCATTCAATAATATGAATTTCAACATCAAAAAAGATTTCTGATGCCAGACCTTGCAGTAACAACCTTCTGAACTGTTGTATTAATTATAGACTGTCATACTGACTTCATACATTAACTGTACTCAAGTTCATCTCTCCCACTTCACACTACTAAGAATGAAACAAATCAAAGTGGGTTTTACATACGGCACACAGCACTCAGGAACTCCTGCATGACAGTTACGCACACCATTCCCATGCCATTCGCCACATAACTCTTTACCAAGTAATAAGTAAATGACCCATAACAAATAACGGGGAATAAGTTAACCATAATTAACACACATTGCAACAATATAATATTGCAACTAAAATATGGAAACATTTATGAAAACCTTACACGCAGCATACAAATTTATACAGTCTAACATCCATGCATTATCAGAAGAATAAACTGTACTATCATACCCACAACATACATGAAATAACAGAATTATATCCATGAGTCTATAATGACTAGAAACTGCAACAGACTAAATCTGAAGAAAAGAATAAAAAGTAGAACTAGCATGCTGTGCTATTTAAAAATGTTAGTCATGCTGTATGACAGTCCACCGTAACTACGCTACCCTAAGTCAAAGAAATCATTCATACTTATTCAGAAGAAACCAGTCATCTTTCAGCAGTCCCAGTCTTTGTGATACAGGATTCAGCCATGTCACATTATCCTGATATTCGCTTAAATAACACAATCACGTCAAGTGGAGTCAGTTATTTGGATAGATAAATCACCCATTTCCAATCAGCTGTTCCTCTGGTACCTGAAGCATGAACCATATAAGATTGTGTATAATGTATTCCAGTAAAACTGACATTACACTGAAGCAATACTAAATTCACATGCCCCCTTTCTCACGATGCAAGAAACTTGCATTCACTGAGTAAACAGAAGCAAAACATTGTTTACATTTCCCAGCTCCCGAAACAATAACAAAATTCAACATGTGGCTCATGTTTCAATAATGGAGGCACAGAGTGCATCACCATCATCATCACTATGACTGTTCATCAACATTGTTGATGTGGAATAGGGTACATCAACACTGCCTGTATTCACCATTACAACATACCCATTGGTATACCTTAACCTATTTTACAATATATACCTGTTATGGCCAGTCTTGTAACCCCTCAATATGTACCACTGATAGTTACAGAAATTGCATAAACATACGTGAGAGAACAAATCAGCTCTCAAAATCAAGGCCTACTTAGGCCTACTGGAACCTACAAACTTCAGCATACTACCAAACAATAAACAGTGCACAAAACTGAATACACTGATGGGCAATGAACTAAGAAACACTCCTACACAAGATATTAACCGACACTGTTTGAAAGATGGGGATTTCACCACAAATAATAACTGTGTAAACAAGAGATATATTTTAAAAAATGGTTGAAAACTTCATACCTAATTGAATTTTCGTGCAGTAAGAATACAACCACACCACAAAACACATTATAATTAGTAATACTCCAACTACTGCAAAACACAGGCTTACCTATACATTAAAAATACAAATCCCGCCACTAGTATACAGCACTCTTTTAACGTGTAGTGCTATTCATAAGCAACCTGTACAGCCATTATGTCAATGACTCCCATTTTGGGGCTTTTGCTATACTCGCGCCATCTATCGGTCATCATGCGAACTGTACACCATAACGCTCTATTTACCTTTCAGTACTGAATGTTCGAGAAGGGAAATGATCACAGGCACTTCCATAACACTCTGCAACTTACGTGGTCATATACAAATCTTAATATGACAGTCAACCTGTCTAATATGCACGCAATGCATAACCAAACTCAAACGAAATCCCCGACTACATGCCACAATTGATTCTAAAATACACCGCTAGAGTGGCAATCAGTGTACAAGGACAAGACCAGCCCGGGCAGGGAAATAAATTTCAAATTTAGAATCACACGTTTCGGTGGAGAACTTTTACATACTACACAGGAAGTAACGGTTATTGTAAAGTTCTTTAAGTCAACAAACACAATGAATAAATTCATACACTTGCAAAACTCATTCACAATTGCTAAATTTGCTGTAAGTCGTCACTAAATACCCACCTCACAAGACCGAACACTTGCAAATCATATCCATACAGCCCGTCGGCATGGGGATCTATTTATAATAGACAACAATTCATTTGTGTTACGTAATGGCATAATCATTAGCAGTATCGCAACAACAATCATATTTCTCAACATTACATCTTTACAGACGCGCCAAACATCACATTACGCACTGCCGTAACATACTGCACATGCATTCGCCATAAAAACATAGTTCTTAGTACACATGATATGTCAACGTAACATAAGGCGTGCAATATATATGAAAAGATTCTTTGAGCGTGCATTTTGAAATGAATAACGATTTTACTTTATTAAACCCACAGCTTGTCATAATATACGTGTGCGAATGAATACGTAGAGGTGCTTCTACTTTTAACCTGTAACGGCGTACGTGTTCGGAACACAGAAAAGTAATCGTGTGGCGTAATAGAGAGTACAGCTATGTGTGCATGTATGTTAGACTTGCCTTTACAGACATTGAACAGTCGTGGAGACTGAATATAATTGATGTGATGACATTATAATGGTATTTGTAACCTTTAAAATTACAACTGCAACGGCTTCAGTAATCCTGGTTTATAACCTAGCTCGTTCGAATTCTTAAGGATGTCTGAGCATAGGCGATTTTGTTAATCCAGGTTGTTGGCATATGTATATCGAGCATTGGGATTCAGATCTAAAATAAAATAATTAAATTTCATAATGAGTTAATTTGCTTCTAGCGTGTTTCGTATGCGAGGTTCGTCAGCCAAAGTGCATGTGTAGGGGGTTTATGCCTGTAAGCTGGTGTTCCATTTCGAACAATTAAAGGGAAACTGATTTTTTAAAATATTGCAGCCTGTTTTGAATCTGAACCGAATATAATATTCCTCTTCAGCTTACACGAATTAGGGATTGTGGTCTGTTCCAACTCAAAATGTGCAGATGAATTGTTTTGGTGGTGGAAGAGAGTAATTTTAGCCAAAAACTCTTGACTTTGATTTTAGAAAGGGTTTTCGGGATGAATAAACTGTGTTCAAAATTCCATCATGAGCACTAGCATCAGCAAAACTATACAATTTTGTATGCTATGCCCTGTTCCTGAATGAAGTATGGGATGACAATGTGTATAATTTTGAGGAGGGTCACCTCAACATCCTAGGCATCAGTTCATTCTCTCTGAAAATACCGCTTTGCTTTTCAGTCATGCTGAACTCGAGCATTATCTTCCTTTCGTACATGGAAGTCACAGCAGTAAATTTGATTTGACGGATTCTTTAACATATATTTCACAACTGAATATAAGCATTGTACATCAAGAAATTTCACGTAATGAGCTGCTAACTTAATGCATTGGCATACAAAACACGTGTGAGATTGTGACTTGCTTAGGTGGTGTTGCACATGATGGCTATGACTCATCACCACATCAAAACTGAACTGGTTCACATAACAGAACAAGAAATTGGAACCACAAAAATTTGTGATAATTTTGCAGTGTCTGTTTTTACAATTTTTATTAATGTTACATTGGTATTTTAGGTATCAAAACTCAGATACTTCACCAGTGACTTAATACCATGTTGCTTCTCATAAGACTACGTGTAATAAGCATCCTTTGCCCACCAAAACTGACCATGTCTTACAAGCAGAAGACACAGTTATGAACATATGAATATGTTGTCAATGTAATGGGTAATGGATTCTGAATTTTAGCCAAGAATAACTTATAACTTCCTGTAATAAAATTGTATCACCTTCAATAATAACTTTGTTTGTGGCGAGCTGGAGCAACTGTACAACAAAGCAGGGGATGACCAAATTGGACACAGTGTCCTACCATTTTCCTGTGATACTGTGTTAAATCAACAAAAAATCTGTGATTTCACGTTTCTTCCATGATGTTGATGAGATCTGCCCTCTTCTGGGATATTACACAGTGTTGAATGGTAATCCTTTACCGACACTTCGGGACAGCATATCGATCCCATCTTCAAGGGCCACTTTTCTTCTTGGACTTCTTGACCCTTGAAGATGGGACCAATACATTGTCCTGAAGCATTGGTAAAGAATTAACACTTGATGCTGCATAATATCGCAGAAGAGTGTAGATCACAACAAAATACCTGGTTCTCTCTTGGCCAAGATTCAAACTGGGCACCTCCCAGACACAAGCTGGAGGCATTAACACTTGAGCAATTGACATTATTTAGGGCTAAAAATACTCCTGATAATGCCTTAACACAGAGGTGCACAATTTTACAGGAGACACCTCAAAATTCTGGATGCCAGACATGTGCCATGAAGCAAGTTCCACATCAGAACCCACAAATAATAGATGACACTATATTAAGTTTAGTTTTAGTTTCCTGGTCAATCTGGCGCATGGGATTTGTGTGTCCCTGCGGCAACAATGGCTATAATGTTAGAAGATAATGCTGACAAACTGGGCCATGACAGACAATGATAACAGATGTTTGCAGCCCTATGCAGCTGAAGTGTGTCAACGTTAGCAACAGGAAGCATATACAACAGAGCTGGTCTGGACATACAAAAGCAGTCACGCACTTTCATCAATGACAAAATTATTTTGCCAGAATTAAGGCATGACAAACCACAACAGAATAGTACATTATGTCAGAAGTTTTGGACCCCTTTCTGAAAATCTCATGACGTGTAACATAGCATATACATGAAGGCCTGTTTCTTTACAGTAAAGGTAAAGGTGTGTCTGTCCATGCCATGAAGGCACATAGGGAGAGTGGATGTATAGTTCCACTCCTTAAGCTTGCAATTAGGTGGAGGCAAGTGGTTAGTCTCACACTTCAGCCCCTTTAACCCTGGGGAAAAGCCCAGGTGCCCCTTGAATAGGAGGATAAGTGGGCCCAACAGGTAGTCTGTACACTTTGGAAAAAAGAAAACTCTCTTGTCCCTTCCAAGAATCAAACCCTGGATCACCCAGCCTAGTCACTGACTTGACTACACTACCTTGGCTGCATTGTAATTACAAATTTGTTTGTTTGCAATTAATCACCACAAAAGTACATGATTTCATATATATTTAATCTAAATACCCAATTCCTTGCCGAGTTTTATATAATGCGCTTTCTCCTCCTGTGCCAATATGGATACAGCATTTGAAGATAATATGAATTAAAGGGCTAAGACACAACAGGAAGAACAGATTAGAGGCACAATTTTGATACAACACATCACAAAGGAAAAATGGCCAATCACTTGTTAACTATATATGTAAATACACATTTGTTTATTTCATTAGTATAAATTTTTAATATAATGAAACTTCAGTAAAATGAGCACTTGCTCAATATTAACATAGAGAAATTTCACATACCAATGAAACAATATATTTATATATACACAAAACACAATTCTGTCAGATGTCAGAAGGCCTGACACTGGTACTCACTGGAAGTCACCGATTTTACCTGCTGACAAAAGTGAACTCAAAACATCATTATGATGACACTGCTGCAATCTGTGTTGTGACCTTGGATAAATGAAGAAATGCACGGTACGGAAATGACCTTCAGAACGGTTCACTGATCATACATATAAAGAAAAACATACAGGCATTATCCGCTACTGATTCCTTTACATGGCAGTATTTGAGCAAAGAGATACAAACTAGCTACCAGGCAAATCATTCTGCTGTTTAACATTACAGTTTCTTGGATGTGATGCTGCCTACTGTCAGTATTCATGTACTCACATTTTGGAGCAACATGCTGCCTCCAAATAATTGGAGCCTCTATATCAAAGTACTGTGCTTGACATCACATCAAAAGACTATAATCTTTCCCACCATTGGCACTTCAAATCTCTGCCTACTATGACGTGACTTGAGGTTCTCAAAGTGGTGTTACCAAAGGCCCAAATCTGCTGGGAAGTTACAAAACATTTCTAAGGATCTTATTCATGGAAGCCTATGCAGGCCTGCCCAGGATGGTTAACTAAAGGGCCCACAACATCACATGTTTTCTTCTACCCTCCAACACTCCCACAATATCCATTATTCCACAATAACTACATCCCAGACCACATGCAAGTTCCCAGTTGGAGACCTAACAGTGCCATTGAAGCCTGCACTATACTTACTTATCACGACTTCGGTTGCTTTTATTCCAATTCTGCCCTTACCACCCAGACCAGTACCTTCAGACCATGCTCCAAACCCTTACTGCATCCCCACTGATGTGATATAATATCAGCATTACAGAGTTATCAGTAACTCAACAGTACACCCTTGCCACCCACTCATCTACTTATCACCACCTGTAAAGCATAACCCTCCGGACATGACAACCAACCACTAGCCAGTCTCACAAACATCCCTGCTAGTGCATGTCATCACCACCTACATTGGTCCTCTGTCAGTTTTGTCACCACACCCATCATCTGTGCCTATTTATAAGGAACCGTATCTCCTATGCAGCTACTGTTCTTGGACTGGCCGACCCTGAAGATGAAGATGCTACAGTCCTTTAAAACATCAAGTAACATTTTATCAATTGACATGACATAACATTCCAGAAGACTTGGATCTTCACCTACTACTGTATGTTTCTGGGGTTATTTACAACAATGTAATAACTGAAAATGCATATTTAGCATGACATGGCAAGTGGCACAGCCTATTGCAAAGTCCTCTGCTGAATTCACCAGCAGCGTTTAAGGAAAATCGTAAGTCAATATAGGTTATGAACCAGTCTGCTTTTACTGCACTACTGTGAAATTCTCTGGGATTACAAGGAAGGTCTGTACAGGGAGTGTTTATTTTTCACTATTTTTGTTCCCCACAATGTCACCAGCTTGTATTTGTGCTTTATGCTACAGGGTGTCTCTATTATCTTATCCATGAGCATTACAGCTGTTATGTGCTTTTTGACGGATGCAGCTTTCTAAGATTAAACTTGTGTGCTCAGGAACGCAACAGAAAGGACACCTGTAGTTTCAACATAAAGTGTATATGTTGTCAGTGGCATGAAAACAGATGGTAAAACCACACATGTTGGCAAATGCTCACAGCACAAACAAAATGTTGTTCTTTTGTGTATGCACAAGAAACAGTTTTGATGTATGTGTTTATAAAATGCCTCTATGAACTGCACAAGTATACTGACTTGAACTTGGCAGATACACGATTCAGTGTCAGTACAAGGAGCCACCTGACACAAGATGCTTACTGCAAGATCTCAAATCTCATGTGTTGTGGAGTATGATGCTGTGTCCACTCACAGTGACTGACATTTTAGAGGAGCTTGCTGCTTCCACCTTTAGTCGGCTACCAATCAACATGGCTTCATACAGAAGAGCTGACCCTTCATGATGGTTACTATTTTTGTTGGTTTCTCCAGGAAAAAGCTAGGACAGGTATCTTCAGAAATGCCACACCCCTTCAGCTAAGTGTAGTATTTTCTGATGATGGATTGAAATTGTGAGATCCAAGGTTGTCACAGCAGTCTTGCGATAGATTAAAGGCTTCTGGTATGCTGAGCTATCATTGGCTAAGCAGTTACCAAAATTTTTGGATCACTGTGCCTTAATCTTCAGTGTCAAGCAGTCAAAGACTCTGAAGATGAAGGCACTATAATCCTTCAAACATTCATAACTACTTACACAATGACTGACTCTTCAGATGGTGCAACACTTCTTGACATGGTTTCTGAGCAGCTGTTCCTAAGGCCCAAACAGAGCAGTTTTTGGTCACCCGATGATGGAAATACAGCCAACTACTAAAATGCAGTGGCTTTAACAGACTGGAACAATGGACAACATCCACAAGAATAGTCTTAATCACAACGACCTCATTCATCAAGTTCACAATTCCTGATCACTCACACTGGGTTTCACACTACATAATGACTTCAGTTGATGGATCATTTGTACATAACCTATACACATCTGCTACTCAAGATGATGGTCTGCTAAGCCCAGGTATCACCTTTTGTACATCTTCCAGCTATCTGATGTGTGACAAAATGCATGGCTACAGTAGACAGAGCATAAAAATGAGAGAAGTAAGTAAGTAAGTAAGTAAGTAAGTAAGTAAGTAAGTACTCACTAAGATTATGTATTCTGGGATCTGACACCCTATAGTTTGGTATAAGTGGATTGCTTTTTTTTTTTAAGTCCCTGTCATTCTGTATAATGACCTTCAGTGTAAGACTCACCAACTGCCCGGACAAGTACAGGTTACAAATGCATCAAACTAGTTCTCACTGTAATGACAGTACAAGCAACACTTTGAAGATGGTGTAACGCTGAACTTACAGTACTCCTATTGGTCACATGCTTGTAACAGCTAAGCATAAAAAGGCAGCACACAATGCTTGCAGTCACATCTTGCTGACTACGAAAGGACAGTGATGAACATGTACAACACTTTGTACTTCTCATGATGTCAGCCCAAGCTCGCTGACCACATGCCACGGACTTAGAAGTTAATCATACTTTTGACAGACACCAAGACTGCAGTGGAACCAGCTGCCTCCACCTTCCTCACTTCTACCCTGAGCTGGAAGTGGCAGTGTTCTCCAAAACACTGGTGCCTACCACCAGATTACAGAGTGTCATATCCAACGAGACTGTCACCTTAATATTCATTGAAGCAACAAACTCAAAATGTCACCAAGTTACTGATACATGCTTCTGGTATTCCATCTGCCAGCCCAGCTTTATCTCTGGACAGACTATGCAAGAGACTGGAAGCACGCACGCGCGCGCACACACACACACACACACAGTGACTCTGATGTGGTTAAAAACACAATGAGCTTTAAATGACTAGAATTTGTGGCAGTATATGTAAGTGTGCTCACCTGATCCCAGCTTCAGCTAGGCACAGTCTTAAATCACTGCTGGGCCTATAAATTCAAGTCCCATCTAAGGCGTGAACATATGTGAATTCTTTAGACCAGTTACCAATAGCGAAGCAAGTGCTAATGCAATGAAAGATCACTAACACAAAAGTAGACAAAAAATATGGCTCTCTTACCTCATGAATAAGTTGTGAACAAATTTGGATTAATTAAAATTGTAAAATCATTTGTAATTACACATGTTATCAATTATGCTCACTGAACAATCCATACCTGATATGAAAATACCACTGTGTATCCTTCATACCACTGACCATCTAGTCTCAAACTATACTACATGAGGTCTCCACACTTCTAGTAGGTGGCACCACATTCAAGAAGTATGGAAGCCTCAGAAGCATAATGGCAAAAGCCTAAAAACTCTTATACCACATTTTTTCAACAATGAAGTCATCCCAGTTCGTCTTTTAAGCACCTCACAGTACAAAATGTTCATAGCCTCAAATATGTTAGTCATAAAGGTACAGAATTTTGTCATTCCAGTGTTACAAACTACTCTGTTTCTTCCCATGAGGCTTACAACTGACATGTGTAATGTACTTCATTTTCGTTCCCTACATGGTATGGCACGTATAGCAAACATGAAAAATGATTGGGTAAATCAACTTTCAAACTGACTCGCACAATTTTAATGCTAAACACTGGCAGGATCAAACAGAATATCAATAGCACCCAAACTGGTAGAATCAAATGGAGTATGAATAGCACACATATTCATTTTCCAGTTGCTGAGGTCACATACATATGGTTCCTCACACAGTAACAAATGTATCCCCACAGTTAAATGACAATGGCAAATACAAACTAAATGAAGTTACATGGCTTATATGAGTACATATATATTTTTTACGTTCAACAGTGAAGTCATCCCACTTCCCTGTTCCTTAAGCACCTCACAGTACAGAATGTTCGTAGCATCAGACGTGTTAAGTTTACAGCACTCTGTCATACAAGTGTTAGCAAAGCATTTTATTCCTTCCCACAATGCTGACAAGTGACATGTGTAATGTACTTTATTTTTACTTTGCTATGGCAGTTCTGAACTTGGAATACCAACACATGGGTAGACCTAAATGTAGAAATGACGAGCTGTACCCTCTCACAATCACACAGTAACAATCTTGTGACAACAGATAAGAGTGAAAATACAGGAATAATATTACATACACTGCCAAATAATTCTGCCATATTTTACTTCATTACAGTGGAATTCCTATTCAGTGAATCTCTGGGGGAATGGCTTTTCTTACACCCATTCAAACTTTGCACTTCTGCAACTACATAAAGCAAATGTGCACCTCCTTGAGAAAAAATGTATACAATTATAAGACAATTTCTTTACATAAGTAGTGAGGAAAACTGTTTCTACCTAAATAAATACAATGACGTAATCAATAACAACAAATTAAACCCTAAAACAGTCAATGACAAAATAAACACAATATTTGAGTGGAAATGACTTCTGCCAGACAGAAAACATGAATATCTGTTACTGTTAAAATCACACACTACATCAAGGTCAAGTTCTGGACGGCTACAAATTTCTTTCACTTAACGTGGGCTATTCACTAATATGAGTCTTACCAATGCAGGATCATGCACGTAATATATTACTCATACTGACCTTCAGCTGGGACCAGAAAAAATATCCACTAAGTACATGATTTCATGGTTTACAGGTGGCTACAAACTAAAACACAGTTTGGAGAGCCTGTATTTTTCTGCTGAGAACACACACAGACAGCTATTGCACTCCACTAGAAAGCAGGCTCCTAGAATTCAAGCTTCTTTCCACAAAGGTGTAAGTTCAAAAAACTTGAACAATGTCAGACTGTTTTGCAGTAAACTAAGTTTTTGAATGTGTTAATGTACTACTGTTCAGCCAATGGTCACACCACTAGCACAAACATATGAACTTAAACATGTACGCAGAAGAAAATTTGAACACTGGAAGATTGCCTTGTAGCAAAAAAGTTTTCCGTATGTGTTTTCAACAGAAATTTCCAGTCCCTCAAAAGAGTCCACTAATTTGTAGTCATCGAGTATTGATGCAATAAATGAAGCTCGAAGTTATTATTATTACAAATCGTATTCCTTCCACCATACTTTCAGTGTCTGGTGTACCATGAATTTAGTTTCCATAATGGTATTTAACACAGGGGCGTTAAAGACTGTGGACATTAATCAGAAATGTGATATGAACCATTCACATTTTCAGACAAACCATCAGTCAACAAGGTCAGATCGTTGATGTATAAATGACAGGCGCTAAAACCCAAGGCACCTGGTTGCCAGGAGACTGAATTTTGTAAGGTGTGCACCAAATGTGTTCAGCATGATTACTGCAGTTTTTTCTTTACATATGAAAATGTGTATCAGTTCACATGCACCGAACAAAAAGCACCAGATGATAGTGAGGCTGACAGGTCACTCCAGAACTGTGGGTCCTCAGTATGGAACTTGCTTCATGCAGCTCTTCTGGTGCCTATAATTTGGATGTGGCTCCTAGTTTTTGTAAAATTTGCATAACCCTGATTCAAAGAATAATTCTCTGCCTCGACTTTATGCAATATGTTGTAATGTACCTTGCAAATACAGCAGTCATATAGCTAATTCTCGACAAAGTCAATTTTCAATACAATGCATAAGAAAAATCCCCTTGAATTTCGTTGTTAACAAGATTTCACGTGTATCTGAAACTGCACTAAGGGGTACGGTAATTTACAATCCAGAACTTCTGGAACACAAACAATGTCAAAGGCCTGAAGAGAATATGTCTTAAATTACAATATTCCCACAATTTTTTTCTCCCAGTGATCACAGACGTGTTTATCAATAGACAGGACTGCATATGTACTTCCTGTATTGCCATGTGTTATCAATTTAGGAAATGTACTGTTTCAGTTCTTATTATTTCTGGATTGAACTGCAATTTCTAAAAAAAAGATATTAGACAAAGACGTAAGCAGGCACTATTTGCAAATTAAGAAAATGTTAACTATAATTTTTCCCCTTCATTCACACATTCACAGGCAAGAACTGTTAGCTAGTACAGCATAAAAGTTTGGGTTAGATACGGGTTTTCTGCCTGTTCCTTCCATAATATAATTAACTGTATGTCTCTCTTACAGCTCCATGATAATCACATACACAATTCCAGGCATAGTGTGCACACAACCTTTTATGTTCAACTTTTCGCAAGGTTTGTTATTTGTCCCTTTAAATTATTGGTGTGACTATCTAACACAGATGGCAATGTGCTACACACTGCTCAGAAAAAACTAAACAAAACTTAGCTTCATGTATCTATAAATTAACACTGCTTATTGCACTCCACATCCTCCCATCAGAATGCTATGACTGTTTATTGAGCCAGTATTTACACGTATGAAAATATAATTCCAATTATGTATGGATGTGTGGCTTCTTGTCTTTGCCGATTTGTATTATGTTCAAGAATTTGAATTACATTCACTTGGGAACAAAGAAGGACTGATTTGGACCCATACCTTGGCTGTTCATCTGGCTTCTAGTATTTGTTGCATACAATTGCTGTTGGAAGTTATGAAACTGCTGTGCATAATTAGGGTCAGCCGTAGTAGGCCCAATAAATGGCGAGTTCTTGAAGTTATTAGCCTGCCCCATCGATGGTGGAAGAGGCTGACTTGCATCTGGAGCACTGCCAAGACCCATTGGTGAAGACTTGGAGCCAGGCACAAACATCTGTGTGTTCTGAGCATTTCCAGGCATATTTTGATTTGGACCTGGACCAAATATCTGCTCTCCTCCAACTGGCTGCCCCGGGCTGGATGGCAGAGCAAACACACTGCCTCCCATCTGCTGCATCCTCATAATCCCAGCAGGCCGTAAGCTGCCACGCAATGCAGTCATACCAACTCCAGGCCCGCCTGGTCCCATAACCATGCCCCCTGACATTGGCAAGTTCATGCCTACCAATGATACATTGGAACCAATAATTGGCCCATTCAACCCACCCATATGACCTCCAACACCACCACAGTTTGTTCCTGGCATCCCTCCAATCTGAGAATTCACATCACTCATAGCTCCATTTGGTCTGTTCATCGGCATGTTAAGCCTACCCATATTTGCAGAATTAGGTTGACCACCGGTGGGAAAATACTGCAGATTATGAGTAGGAACCTTTGCATCTAAATTGGACAGAGGACTTGTGAAGCGCTGCAAGAAATCCAAACTAGGAGGGCCCCTGGGACCAGAGCTCCCAGGCTGAGGTTTTGCAGGGAGATATTGGATGGTGTTTGGAGCATTTGGCTTAACTTGTACACTGGTACCACTGTACAGGTTAGGACCTGGAGGCCGTCCTATCATCCTTGGAGGAACTGGACTCGATGTGTATGGTGACGATCCTCTTGAAGGACCAAGGCCCATAATCATGTTTCCAGGTTTCGGCGAGGCAGAACTATTTGCATGCATGATGGGTTGGTTCATACTTGGCGTTGTGTTCACAGAGCCCGAACACTGCACCATTCCTCCAGTTGGGCTATATGAGTGGGGAGGCATGCCCACAAAGTTTGTTGGTCCAGACTGGCTTCCAGGTAGCCCTGAACCCATTGCATTCATGAGACCACCCCCTGATGTTTGGCCATCCTGCAATCCCTGACAGCTACCCAATTCATTCATCTGCATGGAGTGCATGTTAGAATTGAAGGACAACATACCAGCAGGAATGTTGTTCATTAATCCAGGGTTCTGACCACCTGGAGAATGTGCCACACTGCTAGTCAATTGCTGGCTCATCTGTGCCATTGATGTAATGGGATCAAAATGAGCACTTTTGCCACTGTTGCCATTAGGATTTAGAGGTACATTTTCAGACCGCATGCAAGGAAAACTTCCGGTACCAGGAGGTGAAACTTCAATTGCAGATGAAGTATTTCCCGACGGAGATGTTTCCAAGAAGTGAGATGTAACTTTCATGCCACCCATGGCTGGCGTTGTCTGCTGCATGAAATTCTGAGTGCTGGGATTGGTCATGGCTGGTGAGGTACTAGTGGGTCCGCCACCAGGAGCGAGCATTCTCGGTGGACCCATTCCATCAACCATCTGAGGGCTTGAACTAAGAAACCTTGATCCAACTTCTGTTGTTGGAGCCTTGCTCAATGGGTCCATGCCGGGAGTAAGTGAGCCTTGGTTCTGAGGACTGGGTCCTGGGAAACGAGTTGCCTGACTCTTGGGGTCTGCTGTATTTGGAGCCCCAGGTGTATGTGGGCTAGGTATGGGAAACCTACTCATCTCTCCAGTTGTGGGTGGGTAACGGGAACCTACCTCCATGGAGGTGGGCGTCAACGGTGTTCCGGGCCCAGACATTCTAGGACCTGTCATGTCAGAACCTGTTGTTTGCAGGCTGGAATCCAGGCTGGGTGGTGGAAGGCTGTAACAGTGAAATACATATTTGACAAATTTCCGAGATTGGCTTTTCATACAGTAAATCATCATTTTCACTAGAAGAAGGTTATGCAAAACGGCAAAAAAAAGTCTACCTTCTTGTAAGACTTACTGTATACAACCACAGAATAAATCCCTTATGTAAATAGTTCAAGAACAGTTTCTACAGAAATAAACACAATCACACAATCAATAACACTAAACCATGCAAGAGTGAGATTCTCAAGGTGGTGTTGCGCAAGATTCAAATCTCCTAAGATATGACATTGTATCACTGGGCAAATGGGTCCCTATGTTTCGAAGGGTCTTCCTGAACTGCTTGATGCTGACGATGAAGGTAAGATGATCCTTCACAATGGTGCGAACCACTTGCCCAACAACAAAGCATCACATTCCAGAAGACTTGAATCTAATATGAAATTTTCTATAGCTAATAAACATGAAAGAACGTCAGTCACAAACCAAAAGTGACCATGACACCACAAGTGGCATGGCTTTAGTGCGTGCTCATTATGACACCTCTCACCAAATATTATGTTTGTGTGGTAACTATTTCTCATAGGAGAAAATGCGAACATCAAGTGTTATTTTGCCCACAGCTGCACTAAAAATGAGGAGCAAATTCTGCAAGGTCAAACATTTCTTATATTAAATTTAGGAACATTATATATAATGTTGGACTTCCAGTGGGGCCAGAACAAATATTCCTTAAATAGAGGAACACCAAACTGAGATATCAGTCTTCAACACAGCTTCTCATGTACTGAAAACAGCCAGCCCTCCTACTACATAAGGGAAAGAAAATCATGACTACATAACTAACTACACAGAGAAGAGCCTTTTTTGACCTGCAACCAGCTGCTCAGATAGACAAGAAATTCCAATGCACATTAAAGTGTTCAACACAACCTGCCACTCTGTGCTAGATCAACACAGTACAGACCTCTATACCCTGCACCGGAGAAAAGGGTAACTTCTCATCACAATCAGCTGGCAGGTGATAGGATAGGAAGTGCTGTTCTATATTATTGTTGTATCTACGTTAAGTTCTCCTTGTGTTTTCTTCCCCTCAAGTTGTCTGACTAAATTCTGTATGTATTTCTTATTCCTCCCATGCCCCATCCACCTGAACCTTCTTGATCTGATCGCCTTAAAACATACGCACAATTTGTTATTTATTTATTTATTTTCATTCACAATTCCATAGATCCAGATATGTTAAGATAACCTTTCAAATATAGAATTAGTCACAAGTAATATCGTAAGAATCCATAACATATATAAATAAATAAACAAATGAAATATAGATACTTTGTAAAAGACAGAATCAGCCAATAAAAAAATCTGCATGATATAACAATAATTTGTAAGTACAGAATTTGATACATAGGAAATCAAATTTAGTATAACATATTGAATAAGTTATGTTAAATTTTCATTATTATTATGCAGAAAATGAGAAATTTGAAACATTGAAACATCATTAAAAATCTGTGAGAAGTAAGTGGTACATTCAAATTAAAATTAAAAACCAGTATCTTTATATTGAATTACTACTAAAATATTCTCTAATGAATAAAAGCAATTAGTCAGAAGAAAATTTTGTAAGGTTACTCTAATTTTTTTTTACTGTAAAACAAATTCAAACTATGGAGCTCTACACTGTGTAATTTTCTCCATCCTACTGTCACCTCCTCTCTCTCATGTCCTGATGTTCTGCACAGCACCCTGTTCTTCAACGATTTCAGTCTAGGAAGTTCCACGTCCACACAGAAACAAGGTAAACTTAGTTTTCCATATTTTAACATCCTGACTGAAAAATTGCATGCATTTCTCAAGCAGCATAAAAATGAGGGATGTGAAGCAACTATAATACCCCAAATTTAATAAGGTAACAAAGAACTGTGCAAACATTTTGGACAAGATGATTTTATTTTGTGAGGTACAGTGGAATGAAAGACACATTTTAGACACCTACACTGCTCCAGTCCTTGAATTGTCACTTTCTCTGAATCCAGACAAAATACGCATTTACAAATTGCAATATTTACAACACAACCTGATGTTCCACTTAAATTATTCATATTCTCTGTCTCCTTGGAAACCACTGCTATATTATATTGTATTACAAATGCAATTACTTACGTCGGTGACCTAATATTCGTATCTTTCAGACTTGTGTTCGGTTGCTTCTGGATAGTAAGTTCTTGGCCATCAAACGTGTTCAGGTACTGGATTTGTTGTGGAGAAGGGACAGGCATCAAGTTTGGTTCCTTATTTGACTGATTTGGTTGCTGCTGTTGCTTCTGCTGTGCCATGGACTGCAACGTTCGACAGTACATGCCATCGACTGAAAATTAAACAAGCCAGTATTTCAGCTGCATATGCACTTCCACTGAAAGGACTATATGGTGATTCAAGGTTCTCACAGTTGTGTTACAAAGGATTTAAGTCTTCTGGGATGTGATACTGTGTCATCAGTGTTTCCGAGCACTTTGAAGAACCACAAGGCCTACTTGACCCTTACACAGAATGCACTCTAGTCTTTCCAAACACTGGGAACACCTAACCTGGCAACAATGCGACATAAGCTGAATGCAGCCACAAACAGGTTCTTAAAGAAAAGCTAAGAGTGACTTTGATTACGACCTGCAATTTTAAATATGTTACAGATTGTTCTCATTATCAGCAGTAGCAATAGCAGTACCATTTTCTTCCTGGGAAAATCTTATCGGTTAAATATGCACCTCTCTTGTGCTTAAATTTGTCAGACATAACCTCACTCAGATCTAACTCAAGTTTCACATCTTGCCATACTTGTAACTGTTATTTGACACACATTTCATACACAATTTGCAGGAATGCTTATAATGTGTCTTGGCCAAGCAATGCCTACGATACAATACTTTGTATTATTCTTTAAAAAAACTTCCTTATTACCTCTTCATACAAAAATTTTCATTCTGTTACTCATAAATGCATAAATATGATATGGGCATTTAGGTCACTTGCTGATTTAGCACTTTAAACTGTCCCTGTGCACACCATTAAGTCATATGGGGCACTGGAGGTATAGCACCACTCATTCTTAACCTCAGCACTAGGCAGTGTTAGTGACAATATTCATGCCCCCTCCCCCCCCCCACACACCCCTGGTAGCCACTGAACAGGAGGCTGGGTGGGCTCCAGAGCCGGCCTGGGGGCTTGAGAGGAGAGATGAAGCTTTGCCCTTTGCCAGAAACTGAACCATGATTCGGACACCATTCTTCTGCAATATGACACCTCGTCAATAGGCAACTGATTCCTGTCATTTCAAAGGAACATGGTGTCTTCATCTTCAACAAGAACCTTGGCCCTCTCCATCCTTCAACATGAAGGCACTACATTCCTTCAAAATGTCAGGAATAGACTACTCAGTGACACAGCATGAGATCCCAGTACAATGCAGTCCTCAACCACACTCTTACAAAAACCTCAGATCATGTGAACCATGCGTCATCTAATGTCCAGCCTGTAGCCCAGTCAGTAATTCCTGGTTCTCATGCAACAGAAGGTTTTAAAATCTAAGAAATTATCGACACACATGTACTGCTTTCACAGCAAAATAGAATATCTACGGCTTATGCACTGTACAAATGTTCACCGTACTGATATGTGGGTCTTAAGTTCCAAGGATTCTAAATCTGTGAAGATGGATGCACTGTGTTCCTTCAAAATGTTCAGAACCAATTACCCAGCTGCGCAATGTCACATCCCAGAAGAACAGAATCCTCATACTGATATCTGACTACGTCAAAACTCTGCATATATGAAGGAAACTAAAGTGTTAGGTTCACTGCCCAGTCAGTGCCCCCAGTTCTTACTAACAAACATTTTGACAAAGTAGCAGTCTACCTGTATGTGCATAATAACATGCAGAAATGGCTGTAGCACCAAAGAGGTTCAGATTTGATGCAATGTTCTGCAGTAAGAAAAGCCAGGTGGAGTGTGTGTTTACCTGTGGTCTGCTGATTTGATGATGACGATGATGATGACGACGACGACGACGATGTGTTCGGCTGACCGTTTGAACCTGGTGTCAGGGATGAGAACTCCGAGCTTGTTTCTTTCCTGGGTGCACTTGGTGAAAGATGGGTGGACACTGGTGTGCCAGGGTTACTAAGATTCAATGGCCGGCTTGCAGTCGGAGATTCCAGAGATGTACTGTGTGTCCCAGTGGGACTGGGTCCCGATCCCACTAGGCGTGTTGAATTGCCACCATTTGTATTCCCATTCCCCCCCATTGCAAACTGCTGCCGATTTGGATCTGCAGGTGAATTTAGGCCAGATGCAGCTCGGGGAGATGGAAGTGAGAGGTTCGAAGTGGGATTGTTAGGAGAGGCTGGGTTTGGGCTGGGCATAGCATTAGGAACACTGGCAGATCTGGTGGTCTGATGATATGGCGGTGGAGGTCCTTGTGCTCTTGGGCCAGACCCCCCTGACCCTGGTCCTGCCCCTGTTCCAGTTCCAACTCCACCTGTCCCTGGAAGCCTAGGTCCACAAGACCCAGGACCACTGGGGCCCATCTGCTGGATTGAAGAACTTGCAGGACTCCCAATGCCTGAAGCTGATCCTCCCATCACCAAGCCAGCAGGTCCTTTCTTCCTCCTCTCCTCATAGAACTGATGCTGCAGTTTCTGCCACTCAATCTGAGCTGCCACTGATGTTGGAGTGATTTGATTGGGTCCACCCAATCCTCCCATCATGATACCTTTTTGTGGCATCACACCTGGCCCTCCGTTATTATTCATTCCCACTGGACCTGATCCAGGTCCAGGCCCAGGCCCAGGTCCAGGTCCAGGCCCAGGCCCTGGCCCTGGCCCAGGACCAGGTCCTAGTCCCATCCCTGGTCCAAGCCCATGTTGCATTAACATCCCTTCTGGCTGCTGGCTCACATTACCCCCATCAGGAATGGGTGAATGGTGTTCAGGGAAAAGCATCTGTTGCATTTTACGCAAGGTTGCCAGCTGCTCCTCACGGTGTTGCCTCTGCTGAGGTGTCAAGTTTTCATCAGGCACTTTGACACCTGGTAAGTAAGAAAGGAAAGTTTGTTTTAAGTGAATCTGAAGTATGAAAATATGAAAACCCCTGTTTCGTAGGAAAATGAGTTCACAAAACACAACAAACAGGCTATGGGAGGAACTATCTTTGTATGTTCGAAAAGTACAAGAACATTAAAGAGAAAGCTTATTAACCGTATTCCATCTGGCTCAGGAAAAACCCTGACAGGCTCTTATGAATACAGAAAAGACCCTTCCCTTCCATAAAACACAGGGATTAAATGACCAGGTAAGTGACTATCAGCTTTGGTCAACTGAATCAGTTCATTGGCAGTCCTAACTAACTAACTAACTAACTAACTCCATGGAGCAGAGGCCTTCTTGAGAAGCTAACAGTTTATCATCTAGTCAAGAAATTCCCCGCATTTTATGGAACCCGAAGGTTCATTACCGCATTCACAAGAGCCCGCCACCTGTCCCTATCCTGAGCCAGATCAATCCAGTTCATGTCCCCCCATCCCACTTCCCGAATGTCCATCTTAATATTATCCTCCCATCTACGCCTGGGTCTCCCAAGTGGTCGCCTTCCCTCGGGTCTCCCCACCAAAATCCGGTATGCACCTCTCTCCTCCCCCATACGTGCCACATGCCCCGCCCATCTCAGTCTTCTCGATTTGATTACCCGAATAATATTTGGTGATGAGTACAGGTCATTAAGTTCCTCGTTATGTAGTCTTCTCCACTCCCCTGTCGCCTCGTCCCTCTTAGGCCCAAATATCCTCCTCAGCACCCTATTCTCGAACACCCTCAGTCTTTGTTCCTCCCTCAGTGTGAGAGACCAAGTTTCGCATCCATACAGAACAACAGGTAAAATTATAGTTCTGTATACCCTAATCTTTGTGTTTTTGGATAGCAACCTGGAGGACAAAAGATTCTGCACCGAATGATAGCAAGCATTCCCCGACTTCAATCTGCTCTTAATTTCTTCATGAATGGAGTTTCGATTCGTTAGGGTTGCTCCCAAATATTTGAATTCTTCCACCCTTTCAAAGGATTTATTATCTATATTTATGTTGTGATTGTGTCCTGCATTCTGATTTCGAGACATGACCATGTACTTAGTTTTCTCAGCATTTACTTCTAGACCAATCTCCTTACTAGCAATAATTAAATCTTCTGCATTTTTCTTTATGCTATGTACGCTTCCGCCCAATATATTAACATCATCAGCATAAACCAGAAGCTGATGTGTACCATTCAATTTCAAGCCCTCCTGGTTTGCCTGAACCCTCCTAATGGCATATTCTAAAGCAAAGTTGAAAAGCAATGGCGACAGAGCATCCCCTTGTTTCAAGCCATTCTTAATAGGGAACGTGTCAGACAGATGTTTGCCTACCCGAACTCTGCTATATGTTTCACTTAGGCACATTTTTATTAACCTTACTAGTTTAATGGGGATACCGAACTCAATGAGAATATTATACAAGACCTCCCGCCTAACTGAATCATAGGCTTTCTTGAAGTCTATAAATAGCTGATGAACTGCCTCATTGTATTCCCATTTTTTCTCAAGTATTTGACGAATGCTGAATATATGATCAGTGGTTGACCTGTTACGTCGAAATCCACACTGATGATCCCCAATAATTTCCTCTGCATATGGAGTTAACCTTGACAAAAGGATGTTGGATAGAATTTTGTACGTAGTCGGCAAAAGTGATATGCCTCGATAGTTATTGCAATCTGTCTTATCACCCTTTTTATAAATAGGCACAATGACCGACTCCTTCCATTCCTCAGGCAATTCCTCCTTATTCCAAATAGAAATAATAAGTTTATGGATTTCAGACCGAATAATCCTACCCCCTGCTTTAATCAATTCTGCTGGAATCTGATCAATACCTGGTGATTTGTGGCTTTTTAGTTTTCCAATAGCCATCTCAACCTCAAAGGCACTGGGCTCAGGCACTAGTGGCTCTGCTGTGTGTACTTCAATCTGCCTAACATCATTAACCCCGTGTATATTCAACAGCTGGGAGAAATGATTCCTCCACCTAGCCAAAATACTGTGGGAGTCTGCAACCAGGTCACCCTTCTCATCCTTTACTACATTACTTCTAGGCTGGTACCCCCTCTTAAACTCATTGATACCCCTATACAAGTCTCTTATATTCTTCTTCTTACTGTTTGTTTCAATTTCATTAATTTTAGCTTTCAGATATTCCTTCTTTTTGTGCCTGAAATGTCTACTAGCTTCACGTCTTACGTTGTGCAGATTATCTCCATTATTTTGGTTTGGATTCTGTAACCACTGAATTTTAGCCTGCTTCCTTTTATCTAAAAATTCTGCACATTCTGCATCAAACCATGGTTTATGCTGCTTCCGTTCGTGTAGACCTAGACTCTCTTGAGCCGAGATTTTGATATTCTCTTTAATGTTTTCCCAAGCCCTATTCATGTCCTCACTAACATTTAAGTTTTCCAGAGCTGCAAACCTGTTTGAGATCTTAAGCTGATACTGTTTCCTAGCCTCTAGTTCACTTAGCTTCTTGAGATTAAATCTCTCTGAGATTAAATCTGAGATTAAATTGGCAGTCCTGTTAATACTAAACCCACCAATCCCAAGAACTCATTAATTTATATTTGATAAGGAAAATAATAAGTATTTAATTTTGTTATCACAAATAGAACGATACAATTTCACAATCTCAGTGTTCACAATGTCACACTCTCATCAAAGCCCACTTTAATACCAGTGTTTTGGCCTTTCATGACTGTGATGAAGTGGGATGAGATCAGTGGCTGACAGTCAGCTTTCCCCACTCTTCTGCTGTTGTACAGATCACTCTCAGCTCAGTCAGGCTCCACCTTACATTATGATGTGAGGTTGACTGCTTTTTGTGCTTTAGGGAATGGAATCTCCTTCAATTCTTTAATGTACTTAATGTTTCCAAAAAGTGTTTTCATTATATTAAAACAAATTTTCATGCTTTTAATGCTTCTTGAGATTATATCATATTCATATTATTGCTACTTCATAAATTCTTCGAACCAAGAGATGTATTGCATTGATACGGGTTCTACGTCTATGATCCCAGTGTTTGTGACAGTTCTGTTAATTCCCATTAATAACAAACATCAACACGCTACAGCACAGCACTTTCAGCAGATTTGTGTTAGTGCATAAAGTACTAATACACTCAGAGTGACAGACAACATATTCAACCAAAATACAATGGAAAGTGCTGATCTACACCCCAATCCACACTAGGAAACAAACTTAACATCTAAATTACACTACCATCAAAGAAAGACATTTTGCAATCTCAGTGGCCAAAAACCACTACAAACGAGTCACATTTTAGAGCAGACCATTGTCTCTTATGGGCCTTTCCTGCAGCAAAACGTCCCCACATAATTAGGTGCCAGTTGTCAAGGCTCACACCGATAGCCATAATATCCACACGAGCACATGTTCCATGGGCGCAATGTTTTTGCAACAGACCAAGAGACACATTCAAGCTGTTCTGCAAGTGGCCTCACATGTGCCACACTGTTACAGCACATGCCAGGACATTTCAACATTCACCTCATGCACAGCATTTGGGCTGGAGAGGGTCTGAACACAGCGACATTACAGCTGCGAGCAGAGTCCAAACAGTTTACAGAAACAAGCAACCATTATGAGCTATTTCTCAAAATAAATGTCAGTACTGTAAAAAAATTGACAGTAAATTGTGAGGCTGTGTGAATGCACCAAACAAAATACATTGGATTATGCATGTTTTCAATTATTTATGTCCATCATCAGCCGGGATAATCAGTATCCTACACTAGGTATTCTAAGTATGCAGGGTCATTTTATTTGACAACTACTGGTTCTCTCCCTGTCAACTCACTTATCATATTAATGTGCCCCACTGACCTGACAGAAATAAAATGGTAAAAGGTAAAGTTTTTCCTGCCTACACTGTGAAGGCATACAGCAGAAGCACAGGTATTTTCTTAACCTCAACATTAGATGGAGGTGAACCTCAGCAGTAGATGGAGACGAGTTGTTAACTTCATGCCCCAGCCACTCTACCCCTGGGAAAAAAACCCAATAGCCACTACATATGAGGCTGGGCGGACCCGAAAGCCAGTCTGGGCACTTTGGAGAACAGAAAAATCTCTTGTCCCTACTGGAATTTGAACCCTGTACTGTGCAGCCTGTTACACAGTCTCCATACTGACTATGCTACCCTTGCTCCCCTCCTTCAAAGAACTATTAAAAGATACCTCCGCCCATTTCACATCCATATATAAGCAAAACGCAATCCTGTATGTTTTGTCACCTGTGAGAGTTGGCTGGCTGTTGGGATTCATGATTGGACTTCCTGCAATATCATGTGCCCCTCCTGGCATCATGGCAGGATTACCAGGACTGTGGTGTCCCATCATGGGGTTAGCACTTGGCGAGCCTGGCATCATGCAGGGGCTATCAATGCCAGGTGTCTTGACAGGGCCACTGCCTGGAGTCATAGAGCTTGAAACAGGGCAGCTGCTGAGGACACTGTTGGCACACGACTGCATCATGGAACTGCCCACCACATTTATGTTGTTCATCATACTGTTATTCTTCAACATGAAACACAAGAAAACAAATTAAAATACAAACACAAAGTTTGATTACAGGTATCCCCCAGCTTATGTAATTCTGACTCATGCCGACTTCGTGTTACAGTAACTTCATACGATGTCTTTGATTTCATTTTTTAGTGAAAACTACAAATAGTAAGAAAACTGCTAAAAAAATAAACACCTGTCTAAAAATGAGGGAAACAGAGAACTAGTGAACAGCTAAAACTAATGCCATTAAAAGTAATTAAATTATATATATTTCAATATAAATCAAAGGCAGTGAAACCACAGGAATAATAAAAAATTGAGTTTTGTAACTTTGATTTCATGACCATTCTTTGAAATGCAGCTGACATTAATCACCATGCAGAATCTGCTAGTGTACAGCTCATTAATAAAGGACTTGGACACAGTATTTTCATAATGTGTATCACAGAGTAAAGTTTCAAAAAAAAACTTCACTCTCAAACTGGAGAGTTTTGTACATGTTTAGTGCTGTTAAGGAAATCTCGCAACAAGACATTCAAAATAAACAAAGCTGGCAAACATCAGCACATATGAGATTTTGAGGTTCTCACAGCACTGTTGCTGAGGATTCTGACATCCTGGGATTTGAGCTGTGTTGTTGGGCGAGTGATTCCTGAAATTTCAAAGAAATGCAGTGCCTCCACCTTCCAGATTAAGGCACTGCACTCATTCACAGCACCTGGAATCATTCTCATGGCGCAGCACCATATCCCAGAAGATCTCAATAAACATCAACACTTGACTAACGGCGGGCCCCCCCCACAAACAAGCCCAGGGTCCCTTCACTCTTCCAGAATTCAGAAAGTTACAGACATAAAAAATGTGCCATTTTGTCATCCACGTACAATAGTATAAATACATGAGGTAGACACAGCAGCCAACGGTCAGTATACTGACGATTTTCAATAAAATAAGGCAAAATAAGGCAATCGAAACACATGGAAAAAGGGCTCTTCAACTATCTGTCAGCTGTAGAGTGACAGCATTCAAGAATGTAACTGCAGTGATGCTGCTGAAGATTCAAGTCTTCTGGGATGTGATGTGATGTGTCACTGGGAAAGTGGTTCCCAGCATTTCAGAGACACATAGTGCCATCCTCTGCAGGTTCAAGACATCAAATAACTACTTGATGCTGAGGGTGAAGGGAATACAATGCTTCAAAATGCCAGGAACTGCTTGCCCAGTGACAGAGCATCACATCACATTATATACGACTTTAATCTTCAACAGCAGAGCTGCTTCTCAAGTGACAGACACTTGTACCATTCACAGGCTGACTTGGTTTGATCCATATCCTGCAATGTTAATGCAAACACAGCTAAGATCAAAGGCATGCTTAAATCCACTAAACCCTTAACCTTCACTGACAGAGAGATGCGCTATTCGAGTGGTGAATGTACACCGGCCAGCTGCCACAGCATTGCCTTTTACCAACACCAATAACCAAAGTAAAACCACCAAAACACTAATGAATTTAATATCTGCTATTCCTGGACAATAATGGTTAAAGAAATCATGTTTTGTGAAAGAAACAAAAACAAATCAGACCATAAGGCACTTTTCCAAACACCTTAACATTCCAAAAATAAATTAAGGCACTCTAATAGAATCTCTGTGGCTACAGGTTAACAAAATACAGCATTCTTAAAGTGATTCATTCTGTCCATGCACTTCTCAAACACCATTCATACAATCGATCACTGAAGTGCACAGAGGTTATGTATAACGACTGCTTTCATTCTTCAACATGCTGTGGTTTGACAGCTTCATAATGAACAAAATACGTTGCAGAATTACAGCAGGTCTTGTTATATGCAACCTCTGAGTACCTTGATGGTAAACTGCAAGAATGGGAAATACTGCATGTTAAATTCAAGACTGAACAATCAAACAGTAAGAAAGTGGTCCTAGTACAATAAAGTACTTAATGTCATATCAATATTTTATCTGACAAGTATCAGTTGCCACTTACTGTTGCCTTCTTTAAGTCATTAATACAGCCCTCCTGCCAACTGCCCACACATACGGCACAGCAGCAGCAGAAAGCGACAAACAAGAGTTGTCAGATAAAATAAGAACTGTGTATTACCTCATATTGAGAAAGTGGCTGTATATAATTCATTATATATATTCTGAAATGACAACTTAAATAGGCCGAGGGTGTGTACAGTTTGTAACACATGTTGTGGTGTTTTGCAGTTGTACCTGATTTAGGCACATGACTGGAGCACTAAAAATCAAGGCTGATATCCATCGCAACAATCACCAGAATGCAAAAATTACAAAATGTTGACATGTAAAGACACCCACATCTTCACCTTCAATTTCTACTTACATTTATTAGCACTGTGTATTTCCTCTCAGTATGACTCTTAGACATGTGACACACCACAGTGAACAACAGAGAGTATCTCTTACAACACAACAACAAAAGGCGTCACTTCATTAACACTTGTTTGTTGAAAGCCAAGAGCCCCAGAACACTATTTTCATCACAACTTGTCACTCTGTTCCCACACATAGATCAGTACAACTACTATAAGCAACCAAACACTCTACAGTGAAGGTCCGTACAAACAGACAGAACATGCACACTATGTCCAGGCTTGGTATTTTCATGCTCATGAGAGCTTAGACTGTGGTTTTCTGTGCTGCTGTCAAAGGATCATAATCTAAGCACCTGAAGTAAGGCAACACGAAAACAATTACACATTCCGTACACTACCTTAACTTACAATTCTAGTTCATGACATGATACAAATTACTCTAAAGAAAAGGGTACAGTTTTCAAACCCTAGAACGTGTACCAAAAGGACAACCCAAGTACTCTTCTGAACAACGTATGAGAGACTCAAAAATTCCAACCTACAACCCTCAATTCGATCGCCTTAAAACGATATGCAATAAAGTATATATATTGTTGTTGACTCAAGAGAATGGCTTTGACCTTGACAGTTTGGAGAGGATCTGTTGCCTGCGGGCTAACACTTTGGAGAAGATATACAGGTCCATGGAAACTGTAAGTCTCTGTCACTGCATCTATCACTTTCTGCTGCGCACCATTTTTAGGTGTTCAGATTATAACGAGACGAAAGGCAAATTTATCCAGAGCTCCAGCCAGACAGAACACAAAATGCAGAAAAAGAATTAATTCACACGCAGAAGACACAACTGCAATTCAGCCCAGTGTATTTTTTACCTGCAATACATCATTCGTCACGACCGTAATCTAACGTCAACCTCCACCACCACTGCCTGCTTGTATCCCCGCAGGAGCAAGAGGTTTTCAGCTTCTCCATAAATGCCCAGACCAGCTGTGGGGAGCACCCAGCCCCCTATTCAACAGGTACGGTTTTTTTCTCCAGGGAAATGAAGTTGACCACTTCTCTCTATCTAGTGCCAAGGTTAAGAAAGGCTGGCACTATACCTCTACTCCCCCTGCATGCCTTCACTGCATGTACAGGGACAACTTCTACCTTTTTACATTATACTCTGTCAAAGGTTATGTAGAATGTAGGCATTTAAAGAGAAGTCTCATAGTTTGACATTCTGTGGCTACTTTAATAAAAGGTTATAAAATCTTTGTAAGAAAAGTCCTTCATCTACTGCTCCTTTTATACTTCGTCCTGCACAGAACGATGTTTTGAAAACATTATCAGAGTGCAGCAAGAACTGATAAGCAGAGAATGTCCTACAAGCACATAAAGTTGCTGCAGAGTGAACTTTTGAAGTAAAATGCAAAGAATGAGGACTAACATGCGGAATGTTCAGTTTTGGATAATAAAAAAATCTTAACGCAAGAATTTCCCTACTTTGACAATCATGGAAGAACTGGCTCAATGATATGCAATTATAAAATTCTGCAATGATGCACACAAATGTTACATGCAGGCAACAATTACTCCACTTACTGGGCAAAATAAAATGAGGTGGTATTAAGGTGTGAGTTTTGAGGTCCTCACAGTGATTTTGAGGATTGGAGTCTTCTGAAATGTGATGCTGTGTCATCGTGTAACTGGTTCCCAGTGTTCACCCTAAAGGCATGGACTGCACGAAGGCACTACGATCCTTCAAAATGTTGGGAACCACTCACCCGATGACACAACATCACATCCCTGGTAACTATATCCCAAGCTACTTCAGATCTGTTGATTTCTTCATCGTCGTTTCTATAATTTGAGATGACACTAAAGTGTGGCTGTAAACACACTACAAAGAACCATTACAAAGAATTTCTTTTTAAGAGTTTCCAATAAATTTTGAAATGTACATGTATGTACAATGAACGTGTATCTTGCAACCCTACACATTATCAATGCACAAGCTGCAAATTTCAGGGCACATCACAGCCCTTTATGATCAGTTGTACCACTGCTCACCATATCCTATGCTGTTTAATTACAGAAGCCTACAAAACCCCCCAACATGATAATTTAACAAGGGGAAACGTGCAAAAACTAGTACTGGCAAATAACTACTGCCATGCACGTCTGCTTACCTGATTCCACATTCCCACTCCACCCCCTGAACTGGGATTTGCTCCCATGTCACCCTGGACCCTGCCAGGTTTGAGGCCCTTCATTACACCTGGGCCTGCTTTTTGCTTCATCTGAGCCAGACTGTTAAGCCATTGGGCAGGGTTCTGACGATTGAACTGAGTCATCTTCAGAGGGTGTTTCTGTGAGATAAATTATAATTGGGTACATACTCACAGCTTATTCAGAGACGCTTGTGGTCATTGCCACTATGCAATCCAATAAAGTAAGGGCGTTCCCCACATCAGAATACCTACAATAAACATTATATCTGATGTGAAAGATATGGGCAAAACAGAGGAGAAGACAAAATCTAAACTCTGCAAATTTTAAAGCTTTCAGAGCAGGGTAACTGACGGTTTAGATTATCAGAAACCAACGCGTGCACTTTTACTAATATTAAAACGTTTTGGAACTTCTCCTACATGTTTTGCGCCTAAATTGCGCTCATCCTCTGGGAGTCGTACAGTTGTTAATTACACACACTATCACAACATGGTAACAACAGTTGGTCACAGTCTATGATACACCTATTGCATTGATAAAAAGTCACTATAGCTGTTCTTCTTAAAAACGATGAATAAAAGTTCATCAAAAAGCTGCGCCAGTGTACAGGGCAATTTGGGGTGCCCTGGAAGGTGTAACAGAGTCCTGTTAAAGTTGTAATTACCGGTTCACCAACGTAATTCTTGTAAACATGATTACGTATACACCAGCGTATCTTTTTAACCAACTTTTATTCATCACTTTTAAGAAGAACAGCTATAGTGACTTTTTATCAATGCAATAGGTGTATCATAGACTGTGACCAACTGTTGTTACTATGTTGTGATAGTGTGTGTAACTAACAACTCTACAACCACCTGAGGATGAGCCCAGTGTTGGCTCAAAACATGTACGAGAAGTTCCAAAATGTTTTAATATTAATAAAAGTGCATGAGTTGGTTTCTAATAATCTATATCTAAGACAACGCATGGTGTGAATATAAAATTTAACTGAAGGTTCCTGTCTTCTGGGATGCGATGCTGCGTCATTCAGTGCAAGGCTCCTGACGTTCCACCAGAACGTACTGCATTTATTCTCAAGAGTAACGTGAGAATGAATGCAATACATTCCCTCAAAATGATGGGAACCATGCACCCAACAATGCAGTGTCACATCCTGGCAGACACAAATCCTCAATTTAAACTTTTATTCAGATGTCGCCTACTATTACTGACTACAAGTGTAAATAAGAATAGAAAGAAAATAAATGGTACTTGAGAACCAAGCATGCAGTAACACCATCCAAAGCAGTCCCACTGCTGAAGATTCAAGATTCACTGCAGGCTGTGTGTGTTTCACCTTCACATGGAATCTGCAGTACAAATTCATTAATAAAATTCACCATCATCTGTTTTGAAACCTTTGATTTTTAAATAAAACACAGCCACACTTAAAAGTTCATTCATACAAAGCAAAGATCTTTTTTAAGTTCACCAAATTACGCCATTTATATACATATGTATATACACACACACACACACACACAGAGAGGAGTTCCAGAAAATAAGATTATAAATACTTTGATGCCAAGAGCTTTATTCTGGCTTCGATGTACACACCCACATGAATAGAAGATGGCACACACCTGACCTCCACACAGTTGTCAGTGACATGTAAGCATTTGTTCCACAGTGGCACACAGACATGTATCCTGGCATAGAAGAAATTGCTGGCAAGTCTGGAGGTGACAGACTGCACTGCCGATAACTTGCCAGCCAGGCGCCTCTTAAGAGGTCCAAAGAGAACATAGAAGAGGGTGCCTATAACATAAGCCTGGTTGGCAGTATGGGATGCAGTGACTTCCATCCCTGTGGACCCTGTAAGAAGCACCTGGCTGGCAAGCAATCTGCAAGATGCCAACATAGAGCAAGATGTCACCTCCTACCTACACACACTTGATGTTGCTTGCTTCTATGCTGGGATAGAAGGCTTAGAGCCACTGTGTGATAAATGCTTCGTCAGTGGAGCCTGATGTATACCATCTGCTGCACACATGAGCGCACACAAAATCAAAGTCAGAATTAAGTTCTCAGTGTCAGTGTGTTTGTTACCTTATTCTTTTTAAACTTCCTTCTACATATGCACACACTAACACATTTAAAAGGAATGAGACAGACAAACCCATCTGGTAAAATCTGACACACAGTTACAAGGCCAAAGAACATGCAACATAGGCCTATTTAAGCTATCATTTACCTGCAGAAATTCAAAACAATAATTACACAGGCTCCGTGATAGTGGAACCGAAGCCTGCTTTAAAATTGCCATAATGTGGCCATTCGAAAGTCCGTTTTTTAAGGGGCAAAACAGATGTGACTAGAAATACTGTGTCCTGTATATATGTGAATGACTCATCATCCTAGCCGGAGTTCTACTTCACTGTACCTCAAGTAACTTTTCTTGTGTCTGTTTATGTCAGAGACTGAAGGCCAACACACAGCTGTAACCTCTGATGGCAAACAGTTTTTACAGACACACTTTTGCATCACAACGTCCTGACCAGCCAATTCCAAACATCACGTCACACAGTGAATATGTGGATGGAGACCAGCAATTTCCTGTCTTCCCTCTGAAACTGCATTTTCAATGCCCGTATTTTCTTCTCTATCATAACCATACTAATGCCATATCCATTAGCCAGAGTACTGCAAGCATAAACTGTTTTACTGTTGTTTTTATATACTGTTAATTGCATATCCCATAAACAGGGCATCGTATCTAAGTCTTCAATAGACTCCAACTTGCGTGTCCACATTCTAACCACTTGCCTTGGTGGCAACACACAATGGAGTGGAGATGTATTTCATGATGTCAACACTTGCAAACACTGTACCTTGTTTCCCATTTCCAGTGGGAAACCAGGAACACCACATATTTGTTTGCTGTTTATGAATAAACCACAAACAGCAAACATAGACTCAACTTGTTTAAAAAATGTTTGTGAAGGCTGTTTCCCAACAGTGCCTGCAGGTGTACCCTAGCCCTTACAATGACTCTGCGACCAGCACCGACTAGGTGCTTACCATGTAAAGGACCAGTGAATGTCTGAAAATGCTGAACACAATACACCATAATAAATTATGGCTATTTACTGATGATGAATCAAACTTTCCTCAGGCTGGAGAAAGAAGTCGCACAAATCAACTCCTTCCCTCCCGCAAGTTGTTACACTTCCCTCCTACAGTCTACTTCCCTGTATTCCCCTCTTAGTCTTGTAACGAACCTATTCACATGAATGTTGGTACAATAACCTTGTTATAAACTCCACTTGTAACGCCACTACAGGTTGGCTGATGTTTGCTCAAGGATAATACCACAGCAGGCAACAGGGGAAGCCTTGAGCACCGTTACGCCACAATCCTTGGGACTTTCTCCCGTGGCTTCAATGTAATGAAAAGTCATGTTAAGAATGGCAGAATTATTGCAGAGCAAATATTGTAACCCTGAAGTGAAAAACTTGGTACAGTGCAATACTGTGACGGGGGATCTGCACACAAGCAAAGAACCCAAACGTGCAAGACGTGAGGTTCTCAAAGCAGTGTTCCAATGATGTACATCTTCTGCAATGTGACACTGTGCTGCTGCGTAGACAATAAGGCACTACTCACCCAATGACATGGCATCACATCCCAGGAGACATGACTCTTCAAAGCAAACTGTGTTGTTTCATCAACATTACGCAATACAAATTTTTAAGCTATTTTAGACCATGCACTGGGTAAACACATAATTCCTCAAGTTGGATATCTACAAAATAGTTAGTTTTGGACAGTATTGGTCTTAGCATTAACCCATCCTGAAAGAGGTATACGAAATCTTCCCCGTAGATAAATGCTGGGGCAGCTTCTAACAGGGGAACACAAGGTCTTACTTCTAACCACTGTAACCATTTGACAATGCCGTCTCTCATCCAAATCCACATAAAATCTACAGACTGAATACAGCCAGATTTCAGGTTCTCACGCTGACAGACATTAAGATTGCAATCTTCTGCGATGTGATGCTACATACTCTGGTAGACACACACAAATGATGGTTCAGAAGAATCTGCTGTAATGCATGGCTGATAAACACTAACACACTGACACCCTGTTGCACCCACCCAACAACCACCAACATGTGCACATGGTTGCATGTGTGTGCGCATATGTACATACATATTCTTCCTCTATGTTACACAGACTGTATTAGCAGTAGGGATAGGAATCTTGTGACTGTATTTTCTGTACCAAAGTGTCTCCTTTCTCATAATTATCACGCATGTTAGTTTGAAGACAGGGAAACAGTGGTGACATTGATAAGGCTCCTGCAGACACCCTGGGTTTGGGGGGGTGGGGTCCAAGGGGTATCGAGTTATGAGCAGGTCTCCAACTGTTATCTACACCTGTGGGGACGGGTTAAGGTACCAAGATGGAGAGACACCCAGTGTTATATGTTCACACTGAGTTTCACAAAATTAGGGTTCTGAAGAAATATAATTCCTACACCAAGCACCACCCCTTAGAACAGCAGTAAGAAGTTGTTTTGTGGAATGATTAAAAAATCACAGTTGCTACATATCTTAATGCATCTCCACTGACTTGAGAAACACTATGAATTTTCCGTGGTTAGATAATGTGTCAGAACAACACTAACTGCTAACACTGCTTTATATTTCTTTTAAATCCTGCATCTTTGTGAACTTGATTTTTGTCAAATAATACAACAATGATCATGCACTGATTCCAAAACCCTAATTCCCACGTGTTAAAAAAGAAAAGGCACTGTAACTATTTTCAGAGCAAAATCACAGAAGACACACCATGAATGCTGACAACCACATGTTCAAATAGTTCAAAAATACACTTCAAGACTAAACAACATTACATACATCAAATCTGATTCTACTGCTTGACCTTGTACTGAAGAGAGTCCCACAAGCTCTTCAAACATTTGTTAATGTCATGTTAAAATATGTGCATTTGTGCAACTGACATATCGCCAATGAGATGGACTTCATACAGGAAAACCAATCATCCAGCTGTGTCTAATGGAACAGAACTGAGAATTTACAATGCTCTTTAACATAACCCTGCAGTCACAAATATGTAACTCAGCAGTTCTTGTTTACAGCAGAATCTCAATGTCTGTAATTAACTGGAACTGACAAAACTGTCATGAACATCAGCAATGGAAACATCAATGTAAAATGCCTACTTGATTCCAAGAACTTATGAAACACCAAAAATAGAAAGGTAAAAGGGTAAAGTTGCCCCTGTTCACACCATGAACACATACAGGCCAAGCAGAGGTACAGCACCACTCACTCTTAACCTTGGCACCAGACGGATGTGAGTGGTCGTCTTCACACCTTAACTCCTTTATCCCTACAGAAAGAACTGCAGCTACTCATTGAACAGAATGCTGGGTAGGCCCCACAGCCAGTTGGACATTTGTGATAAGAATAAATTCTGTTACCCTGCATGGAATCGAAACCGAAACGTCCAGACCACAGCCCATTCACTACACCAACTAAGCTATCCCAAATCCTACCACTAACAAAATCATAAAATAAACTTACAAGGTATAAAAAGCATGCAAATTTATCAATAAAATGCTAACTCTTTTTGAAAGCATAAACTACATTAAATGATTGAAAGAGCCTCACTGCATGTAGCATGAAGGAAACTTGACCTCATTTAACCTTTTAAAGCCTAGCGGTAACTTTACGTACCACCAGGTTTAACATTAAAAGATTCTACGTGGTGCCCACATTGCGTTTATGTGTTTTGTACGGATCTCAGAACAAATAGCAACTTTTGCCTTACAAAACGTTAAGAGATTGGTTTTTATAACCAAAGTGGAGAGTGTTTACAGCGCGGTATGCACTGAGTCCTTATATAAAACAGATAATTACGCTTCCTCGTTAAAGGGTTAATGCAAGACAGAGATTGACTCAGCTGAAAGTGAACTGCCCAATTCCAGGAGAGGGCGGGAAGGCAACTCACCAGCCACACGGTCTGATCCCAATTCATCAGAACCAGTTACATATTCTCAAAACAAGAGTACTAAACTCGGTGACCATAATAGGTCAAAATTCTGACAATCAATGTTCATGGCCTCTGGGACTCTACTGCACTTTCTACATACTTAACACCGCAGAAATTTAAATTTCATAGTAATCTCTTTACACACACAATGAGGCACTACACTGTGCCCATGACTGTCATAATCACATCTTAATTTACCCTGTTTTAAATTTCTGCACTAGCTGTCAGACAAATGAAAAACCAAGACGCAGGCACCTGAGGAGCCAAGCTATAAACATTTACCACCTGAAGAAACAATACAAGAAAATCAATGTTACTGCACCAAGCCGTTCAGAATACCCAGTAAGAACTACGGCCCATACTTTACAAAGTACTTTATCTAGAGAACAGAATTACCGTGCCAAAATAGTATGAATATAAGCATCCCTTTTAAATCTGACACTTGTGACAGATATCACTGGGAGCAGGAACAATGGATGTTATGATACACTGTTGGCAGAAGGGACACTAAATGTCGTAACAGACATATTGTGGGCAGTGACAACGAACATTACAATGGATACACTGTTTGCAGCAGCGGCCTGAATGGTTTAACAGACACAGTGCTGAAGACAGGGGCTATGAATGTTGTAACAGATACATTGGCTGGCAGGAAGGGGAAACCTGTGTTGCAATACATATAATTCAGAGTAAGAACAATGAATGTTACAACAGACACGGCATGAATTATGTAACAGACATCTCCTGCAGTCCTTTAGTGTGGTAGCACCTTATTTTGAACACACTCATTTAGACAGAAACTGCTGTCAATAAACTTACAAAAATCTTATTAACTGTTTCGTGTTGGAATTACATGTGCTGTGTGATGTTTGCAAGAATAGAAAATTACTAACTCCAGGGAGCAGAGGCCTTCTTGAAAAGCTAGCAGGTCCTCTGCTAGTCAAGAAATTACCCGCATTTTGTGGGACCTGAAGGTTTATTACCACATTTACAAGAGCCCGCCACCTGTCCCTATCCTGTGCCAGCTCCCAGAAAATTACGGCATTTAATTTTTCCATGCCTTCACTTTATGGTCTCGAGCAAAACTGTACAAATGCAAATGCACTCCCTTCTTTCTCACGAAGCACAGTCATATTAAAATAACCACTGGGCACAAGGTCATGTGCACTTACACCAACATATCCACTCATTCATAAATATCAATACTGTGGACATGTTTTGTTTTTCATTATATGTTCATATCAGCAGAATAACAAGGTTTAAAGCAATTTAGTATCACTACAGTGCACATAACAAGTGAAAAATGGAATAACACCACAGAACACTGATGTTTTTGCACCTACGCCATATTCATCCTACCTTCAACATATAAGCAACAAAGAGTCGAGAAAATCTGGAAGGTTGCAATAGTGAAAATCAAAGGCAACGAAGAATAACTAAAATAAAAACGAAGCTAGAGCTTGACGAAATCATTGAGTGTAATCATTATGACATGCCAATATGTTTATGAACATAAAAAGTGCCGTAAAATTAATGAGAATTCACACACTGTTGCAGTGGTATAAAACACGGTGGCACAGTTATCACCATTTAAGGTGCTCTTAAGAGATTTTCAACACAATTTTAAACTTGCACAGCTTTAATTTCACGACTTTATGTGACCATACTGCACACTGTCTCTTGTCTTATACAATGAGAGCATTTGCTTTATACATAAGTGAAGCTCACGTCAGAATTCACTGCCATCGTTACCAGGTTTCCGTGGTTAAAATACAGCTTGGGTCGTGACTCACAGTGCCAAGCTCCGTTTCCATGGAAATAACAGGAAATCCGAGGAACTTATGATAGCACCAGTCAAGAGGTACCTATGCTTTGGTCAGCATTACAGCACTGTACGTTGCCAATAATGTATCAAGCTGCCTCTCAAGAACTTGTCAAAGTCATGGCATGAATATTCAGTGAAATTACAATTCCATACCAGCCTTCTTGGGCTATAATATATATATATGAAGGGCTCAACTAATGGGTTATTAATGGAAAACAAAGTTAGAAATGGCATGGCTTAACACGTCAATATTATGTTAAGACCATCATATGATGAGGCCATTTCTAGTACGTTACAATACACTGTTCAATTAATTTAATCACCAAGATGTTCAAATGAACAATACAGGAGCAAGGCGTCAGTCTGAATACTGAAGTGCAGCATAATCACATGTCAAGTTCTTCAGACACCAAAATATACGAACCTCTAAATACTTCTTTGTTCCTGGCTGAGCGCAATGGTAGGCAATTATAGATGGAAACTGGCCCTGTAGTACTGCCTCAGCAGATTTATTGGCAAGAGCTGTCGAAAATACAAAGATCTGACTCTGTTGCTGCATATACTGTGCTTCCATTGTACCAGGCTGCTTATTGATAACATTGCTGGGAAGAGGTTGAACTCCGTTTGGAGGAGGACCTGAAGTGGAGAGTGATATGCCCATCGATACATTTCCTTCACCGCACGGATCAGCTGCAAGAACGCACAAATACTTAGTTTCACAAACTAATGCTGGATTTTGAACACGATATCTCTGCTTATGATCTGTTACCAACTATGAATTGTTAACGCACTGGCTCCTATTGCCTTAAGCACACAAACTATTCCAACACATTCTTTACTTTCAAAATGTCATATGGTTTCACACTGAACACATAAATGTAATTTCGTTTGTGGTCATAACAAAGTTCAGCCTCATCTGGGCCAGTTTTCATGAAATTTACGAATTCTCAATGGCATTACATAAAAATCTCTTAAACAAAATTTCACCCGAAGTGGACAATATAAATGTGAAATATGGATCAAAATTCACTTACACACCCACACAAAATATGGCTTTCACTGCACTGATTTCAGCTACACTCAAAAATCACTCAATGAATTGCTGTGAACATATCCTGTACTGAACTTCATCCAAAATCAAGCAAAAATGAGCAAACAGGGCAAATATGTAATTTTCTCCCTTATGTAAAGTAAGCACTTCATTGTACCAAATTTCATTAAACTCATAAATGCTAAACGGCATCACATGAAGATCTTCCACACTGAATTTCACCCAAACTGGTCAAGCAATATGCAAATTATGGGTACAAAGCCATTTGTGCACTTGAATACAGCACAACACACTAAATTGACTGTCAGGAAACCCACACTTGCCTGACAACATTTTGTAAAGAATTTCTGTACCACATTTAATGAAAATCTGACATAAACACTGCTAATACTAGGTCACAGACAGATGGGAGGACAAATAAACATGGTCTCCATGTAAGACGCTCCTTCTTACTTTGTAAATAACACCCAAAAATGTACACGCCTGTGCTGACTGGATTAGTGGGTCCACAGTTACAAATAAAAAGCATGCCTTGCAACGGCACATCCCCACCCAGCAAAACATTCACAACAACTACAGCAGCAAGAATAAAATATTATTATGTCACATTGCTCCTTCCCTACAGTCACTATCATTTTTCAAAAAAGACTAGACATGAGAATTAAGAATTTCCAAGCCAAAAGTACATACCATTGCTGAACTCATGACTCGTACTGCCATTAATTTCAGTCTTAACTGTGTTGCATGATGTAGGTTTGTCTTGGGAACTGCCTTCCTCAGATTTTGTTCCTACAGAAATATTTAAAAGCAATGATTAGTTACTACCATACCACAAAAAAAAATCGATTACAGTACAGTCTCAAGCTTCATTATTAATTGGGACTATTACAACCATCACAAACATTGGAATCAATTTTCAATGTTGAGTTCCAAGAACTTCTGAAATTCTGTAATGAAATATAAAATAACCTCAAAAAGCAAAACAAACATGAAAGTTTTGCCTGTTGCTTCGTATGTGTGTGAAACTTGGTCTCTCACACTTAGGGAGGAACATAGGCTGATGGTGTTCAAGAACAGGGTGCTGAGAGAGATATTTGGGCCTAAGAGGGACGAGGTGATTAGAGAAAACTACATAATGAGGCACTTTATGAGCTGAACTCCTCACCAAATATTATTTAGGTAGTCAAATCAAGAAGTATGAGATGGGTGAGGCATGTGGCCTGTATGGGGGGCAGGCTAGATTAACCATTTGCCTTGGCCAGGGTATATTACATACAGTAATGTAAACATGTAAAAGTGTTATTTTATAAAAAATGTAAAATAATGGCAGATACTCAGTTGCTTGAACATTACAGACTTGCAGCTACAAGCCAAATGCTTTGTGCAGAAATAAAATCTATTCATTTCTCCATTAACAAAGATATGCTTTCTCAGAAGTCTCTGCTCATTATACAGTCAGCAAAGGCTGACAGATCGTATGTACCTTCACAGCCAGAATGAGCCCAGGAGGCCTCACTGTGCTATATATTAGGACTACAGTCCTCTGCGATGCGAGACAGTGTAGTTTGGTACAGAGGTACAAATGTTCCAGAAGAGGTTCCTTCAAGTCACTGTTACATATCTACTGGTCTGCATCATATCATGTGAGACTTTAGACTCCCTGACTTCTAAAGATAGCAGAGTATGTTCATTTTAAATATCAGGAATCAATAACCCTGCTACTCACGGGAACAAACCAGGAGATATTAATCCTCTACATAGTGTCTAATTGCAGAAGACCATAAATTTACTGGTCAAAGCCCCTGAATGTTCCATTCTTCTCGAATACAGTGCTGTTAAAACCTCAGAATCTTGCAGGCTCTCACAGTCAATGTTAATGTAAGTTCGATACAACCTGTTTCTATAATTACACTGTCCTAACAGTGCCAATACTCTTGGCTCAATATAAGTTCCTTAACACACCTAACAGGCTGGTTAGGTTTACATTAGCACTCACCTTCTTGTGTACCATCCACCATGCAGAGGTCACTTGTCATGTGAGTAGCTGACGAAGACCGAACAGGGCCCATCGTCACTGTCCCAGTATTCGTTGAACCAATGAGGCTGGGTTTTATGTCAGCATGAGCACAACCTGAGCTGCTCCCTGCGACACCATTTCCACCATTCTTTTTGCAATTACTCTCTCCTTCCTCCCCACCATTTACATGAGGTTCTTCTTTCACTGTTGTTTCTGAAGTGTGGCTCTGCGAGCTAGGAAGCTCAGCCTTGACAGACGCAGCACTGCCATTCTTCTCCCGCTGCTTATCTTTGCTTTCCTTAATCATGCTACAGCTCAGCTCTTTTACTTTGACAAGAATACATTAACCTAAAACAAGAAGGCAACTGCAAAGAGGACTGAAATGTAACCAATTAACCCTTTAAAGACAAAGCCTATCTGTTTTATATAAGGACTCAGTGCATACCGCGCTGCGAACACTCTCCACTTCGGTTATAAAAACCAGTCTCTTAATGTCTTATAAGGCAAAAGTTGCTGTTTGTTCTGAGATCCGTACAAAACACATATACAATGTGGGCACCACGTAGAATTTTTTAATGTTAAACCTGGTGCTACATAAAGTTACCACTGGGCTTTAAAAGGTTAACCTGCATTGACTTATGGATATGGGGTAGCTCAGTATAGAGACTATATTACAAGTTGTCAAGGCCACAAGTTCTAATAGAAGTAAGAGATTTTTCTTGTCTCTAAGACACCCAGACTAGATCTGGGACACACTAGGGGTGGTCTTACCCTACAGACACAGCAGATGCGGCATGAAGCCAACCACTCACCTCCATCTAATGCTAACATTAAGAACACTGGAGCTATACCTCCACTTCCACATATGTGTTCATGGCATGGTGCTTAGTTAAGCAAAACAATAATGTTACTTGCAACATTTATCCTGCTGGGGCAGATATTTAAACTTTAGTGCATGGTTTATGCTGAAAGTATTACTTGAAAAGAAAAAGATAAAATAATGAACTGAAGCACAGATTACGCAACATGTCTTAAAAATGCAGTAAATTTCCTTGTTGCACAAACATATAAAATGAACTTCTATGGGTGTTTTCCCATGTGCATTCATGCTTGGCAATGCAGGTATTTAACAGGTCAATTCTACAGCCCATGGATTACCCAGATTTCAATGCACATAATTCCTACATACCCCTTCTAAATTAGAAACTCTAGGTCTTTCATGGGAGACACTTCTATGCCAACAGTCTGCACATCCCACAGAACCTTAACAGAGGTTCTACAGGGTCAACAGTAAGATCACCAAACTATACAAGATCAAACATATGCTTCTATGTTTTTTTACATGAATACATTTGCAATTTATGTGACAGAGAGGTAACACCTCCAATAAGCAGTGTATTCTTGCCACTTTAATAGCTGATAGTATAGGGATGTAAACCTTACTAAGGAACAGTCTCTTACTGCAGTCTCCCATACTCACTGACCAAAGGCCTCTGTGATCTGAATTCAGCTGCTGAAGCCTAAACTTGGAACCAACTTTATCAGGCTATCTGGACTTCTTTGATGCTTATGGCCAAATCTGCTTATCACATGTTTCAGAGAAAGTTCTACTGTACCTTTTTTGATACCTCACACATAAAACTTAAATGCTGTACAAATGCTTCTTGGCGCTATCGTGTTACAAGAGACATTACAGCAGTACAGTTCCTTAGGTCATACCAATTAAATCAGCAATCACTACAGTGTAAAATGTAGCTCATTTATTCCATGGAAGTATCATTATTTTTCAACATAATCCCCAAGCAAACTGATGAACTTCTCCCACCATCGTACAAATTTTAAAAATTCCACTGCAGTAGAAAATGGGCTCCTGCATTTGCAGCCACTCACTAACAGCTACATCCACTTCCTCATTACTGTGAAATCCACAAAGCAAAGTACCTGCACTTAATGTTGTAATGACTTCAAATCTAATTTTTAAGACCTAGGAAACATTTTTATTGAACATCTCTCACAGTTAGTTACATGTCTCTGAATATGTTCTACTCCACTTCTTTACAATCTCAATACAACTATTAAATAACTCACAGAGAAATAAATGTGTTTCTATTTTTAGAACATTTAACATTAGCAGGTAATATGACATAAAAGACCTACGCAAAGTAATGCCTATTTGGGGTGTGATCAGAATGTCTGTGGACAATATTTTTTCTCAACAATAACAGCATGTGCCTGCAACTTCACTGTTCCCTTTCAAGTAGTTCTCTTGTGACTTTACACAGCAAGTCCAGTGACCGTACTACTGTTGGAAGCAGGGGTGCACAAATCCCTGGCAAACGGTCACCCAGGCAACTAAATTTTGTATGGTGGCACCTAATATGTGTGAGTCCTCCGAATGGAACTTGCTTTCATGTCACCTTTCTTGTGAATCAAATTTTGAGGCAGCTCCTAGACTTTTGAAAAATTTGTGCACCCCTGGTTGGAAGACTCTTCTGAAGTCCTCTGTTCAGAACTTCGCGAGTACAGCCGATGTCCATTCTTGAACTATGCTGATGATGTGACATCTCTTTACCTTCACTATCAACTTGATCTTCAGAAAAAGAAAAATGTCACACTGTGCTAGATGTGGGGAGTAACTAAGGGTTGAGGGCAACAACTCATGCTGTAATTGGCCAAAAATTCCTCCACAGAGAGATCAGAATGAGAAGAATCATTGTTGTGGTGGAAGGACCAATCTCCAGTCATTTTGGTAAACATTTTCTTGTAGACATCATAGAACATCTGCACAGAAATGCTGGCTTCCAGTTTCTCCTTGTGGAACGAATTTGTGATGCATAATTCCATGCTTACCAACCCATCCCCCAAAAACAAACAAGGAAAAGCAGCCTTGCCAAATCTTCAGCATCCTTGATCAACATCACTCCACTTTTGAACTCTGAAAACCAAACACTTCAGTTCTCCTCAGTGTTCCCTCTCCAAAAGCAAGTTCCAATATTGCGAAGTTTCTCCAGCAGTTCAAAATTCAGCACGTGTACTGTTCTTTAAACTGAAGTCTGCTGTTTTTTAAAGGAGCAGAAATTGCAAAGGGCACATCACATGGTCACATCTCACACATCAGTACTTTACAATGACACACACAAGAACTTTAAAATCAAAAGCATATGACCCCACAGATTCTACTCAATCTCCATGCACTTAGCATATGAGCTCTGTACTAACTTGCAGTAGTGACATCTTACAGCCAGTCCAGATACTTTCTGACTACACCTCATACCTTCACAATGTAAGTAAAAATATAACTGTTTCTACACATACTATGCCATGCTAGAGCCACAATGTCACAGCAAACTTGAGAAGGTTCTACAGAAGTGTGTATAGTCAATGCGATCATTGGATCATGATTGTGTTGCTGAAAAAGTGGGTGTAAATCAAAAAGACAAATAAAAAATGATATTTCCATCACAAATAAGGCATGAGTGTAATAGAATGCAGCCAGCCAAAGCATGTTAAATCAAAAATGAGTGGGCATAAATTAAGGATTGATGTCAAGTGGTTAGGAACATTGAACCTATATCTCTCCTACCTGGATGGGCAAACAATTTTCAAGTTCATATAATCTTGAACTGATTCATACCATTGTGGTGGTGGTGGTGGTGGTGGTGGTGGTGGTGGTGGTGGTGGTGCTGGTGGTGGTGGTGGTGGTGGTGGTGGTGATGACGACTATGATGCAGAAAAACACTGTTGATCACAACTTCTTGTTCTTGACAGTGTTTTTTTCTAGACTATTAATTTTCAATCATCAAACTGTAGGTTTATATACCTATATGCAGGCAGTCCTTGTTTAACACTGCCCCAAACAATGCTGTTTCACTTTAACACTGACAAATCTTAGTGACCAAAGATTTAATGAATGCTGCACAAACTGAACACTGTTCTGGAGACTTTAATGTAGTATGTAATTACTACAGGGAAAATGCTCTATTCTATGTTGTTTTGCTTTAGCTTGCAATTTTCATGAATATAACCCAAACAGTAAACATTGTACTATTGTTAAAACAATATACAACTTTTTTCAGTACAGAATATTACACTTCTCACTGAATAATGGTTCATGGTGTTCACAATATGGTCAGGTGTGTGTAAACATATCATCAGCATTTCCACTTGCCCTTTGTGAACTGTCGCTGCTTAAGTACACACATCTGAACTTCATCATGAAAGTAAACACAGTTAGATACTGTCCTCACAACTTGTTTTAGTTTAAAAGTTAAAATTGGCTACATGTTTCAACCACCCAGGTGGTCATCACCAGGCCCTATTACATATGTCATAGGAAGAAACTTTGCCATTGAGATCTCACTTGGCATTACATGTCACAGTAACTGAAAATTTTAACTTTTAAACTAAAACAAGTTGTGAGGACGGCATCTAACTGTGCTTACATTTATAATATACTCACAATGTATGCATTCTAGAAAGATTCATCATGAACCTCTTCTAACTTAATTCATTTGAAAAGCAAACACTATTTCCCTCTATCCATCATAGATACACGTTGGTGGTAGAAACAGGGCTAAATTCATACACATCACTCTAATTCAACACCTATACAAATCTACTTTCACAACTTCAAGTATGATAACCTAACCACACCATATGTTAGACATATTCCTGCAGCAGACGAATGTAATAATACTGACAAAATGGCACCAACAAAGAATGAAAAAGCATTCTAAATGCCATGAAACATAATCTTTACACTCAAAGTGACTAGCACTATGATGCCATACCCATTCAACAGGACGTTCTCACAGACATGGACATAAGTGTACAGTCTTCTAGCATGACAAACTGAATGCATGAACAGTAATGGCATACAAAAACCCTAAAATACACATAAGACAGAAATAAACCTACAAAAAGGTCAGAAGGAGCACACACAAACTGACAATACTATAACATGTATGTTTAGGTGCATTACCTTTGTTACATTAGTGTAATCATCTGTCTGATTCCATCACTGGCGCTTCTGGTTCAATATAACTAGAGAACAGTCACCGTAATTACGGTTAATGTTACTTTTCTACAGTTTGCCCCAGTAAGAAATGGGATTCTGCCTTATACAAAACATGATCACACCTACAATTCATACTAGAAAGAACTGTACTACTGAAGAAACTGAGTACTCACTGACACACAAATCCAATCGCAGACAAAATTTCGAAGTAATTCCTGTACATATAAACTACTCTTGACATAACCTAATTCTCCCAACACAAATTCATAAAAACAACAGGGAATCTAGAAAATCAAATGATCATTCCATACATAAATGTATGCCACAGCAACCAATAAAGAAATTCACGTGGGTACAAATGCCATGACAGCAGAAATCAAAACTGTTCCTTACAGTTAACTTCTCCCAGTAGTTCCATATTTCTCACTTTCTGTACACAAACTCTTGCTTTCTCTACCCCAACAACCGTTTCTAAGATATTACATTAACGTTTAAACTACGTGAGTCTGTAATGCAAAGTAACCTAAAATTGCTCTGTTTCTTTGATTATCCATACCTCACGCATATAACTTCCGCTCCATCTTCTAAATAACAATAACACACATAACTACCATTATTATTCACCAACATTAGCCTCCATTTTGAAATTTATTCGTAATATCAGCGCGTTCAGTGCCGGTTGAATCGTACACTCGAATTACTTGTTCTTCTCCGCTGGAAGGGCTAATGACCTTCTACTCGGTTATTTGCAGAAGTATCCATGGACGATGAAAATCAATTCCGATCAACAGAGGGCAGTGTACGCAACCACCCATCCCGATAATATTAAACAGTTTAAGGATCGTGCTATCGTCTAATAAATGACGTACTCAGTGAATATACCTAGTTCCCTTCATCTATGCCTCTTCTATTACCTGTAATTCTCTAAAGTCCGTCTGAGTATATATCGGAAGGTTGTAACATTAATTGTAATTAAAGAAACTTCACTTGAAGAGCAGTACACCTTCTCGGCTGCATCTGGCCTGCATTGGAGGGATTTTCCTAAAACTTCGTATGCGGCACTGCGCGCCTACACGCTACAAACGCTGTTAAGTTTGACAGCAATCGGTCAAAAACTAAGGGCACCTTACTTGTACGGCAATGTACCTTCTCGTCTGTGTCTAGGCTTCCATTGCAGGAATTGTCCTGAACATTCACACTTGGCACTCCACGTACAGTCCCTACGGATGTCGTGTGGTTGCGACCGATCGGTATTTAGGGGCACTTTTCTTGAAGATTATTGCACCTTCTTGACTGTAGCTCGGCTTGTACTGCAGGGATTTTCCAGAAAATTAATAACGGGCACGTTTCATACAAGACGTATTGGGGGGGAGGGGGAAAGGGTTCAGTTGACACAGTTTTCACTTTTTAATTTTTTACAATTTTCATACAAATTATACAGAAAAAATGGAACTGGTGGAACGTGTCATTCTTAGACTACGCAAGCAAATATAAAGAAGAGATTATTGTAGTAACGCATCCAAGCAAGGGGAACTTTTTTCTGACCTCTGTACGTGTGTCAACTTGCTCCATATATGGGGTAGGTTGGCACATAACATGGGGTACCTTGGCACACAGTAAATTGTGATTTTTTATTATTGTTAAAAATATTGTGAGGCAGCATAAATGACGCTAAAATATTTAACTGCTAACAACATACTGAAACTGATTTACAATCCTTACAAAACTGAGGACAGTCATTAAAAATTACTTTGGAAAATGAAATGCAGTGTAGAAATGTTTGTCCACAAAACTTCAGAAACCTCCATCTGATACGCCCGACTTGCAGCTGAGGCAAACATATCTCACGGAAACGCCATATTTGCGCTTTTCACAGGCCCACATTTGGCACTGGGTGCAATTAATGCACATTTGCCCCGCCACACTCTTTGAGCACCTGTCCCTGCAGCCAATCTTCTACAGGGTTCGGTTCCGTCCCTACACAGGGCCAATATTACCCACTAAACAAAACAAAAGAATAAACGTTGGTTTGTGGAATTTGTCTTTGTCGTTGTTGTTGTCGTCGTCGTCGTCGTCATCGTTGTTGTTGTTGTTATTATTGCTGCTGCTGCGGTTGTTATTGCTGCTGCGGTTGTTATTATTGCTGCTGCTGTTGTTGTTATTGCTACTGCGGTTGTTATTATTGCTGCTGTTGTTGTTATTGCTGCTGCTGTTGTTATTATTGCTGCTGCTGTTGTTATTGCTGCTGCTGTTGTTATTATTGCTGCTGCTGTTGTTCCTGGCGGTGATACGCTAAATATTCATGTCTCCTAGCATGTGACGCTGCGTCGTTGGGCTCACATGACATGGTGTCACACCTAAGAAGGCTTGAATGTTTTTCTATTTGTGTGCGTTGCTGTCTGTGACGGACATGTTAAGGTTTGAGATCTTCAGTGTCAATGGTATTAGCTTCTTCTGTGGAGGGGATGCTACTTTACAGATTATCTGAGCGGTTGGTCATTGATATGTTTACAGTCCATGCACTTTGGTTTATACGTCTTCACGCTTTTCTGTTGCTTGCATTATTGTACGCTTTTAATTACTTTTTTTCATGTTGCAGTGTTACTCCTGTGGAATAAAAATGACTTGTACTGCAGTTGTCTAGTTGTATCGTGTATAAACTATTATAATACGTAATTCAAAAAATTGTGTTCATGACCAATTTTATTCTTACAATGTTCATTTTAGCAGAGTTTGAGGGTTTCTTTCCGATCACAGACACTTCGATAGTGCGTTTTATTTTTTTTCATCATTCAGCCATTTATTCTTGTTTCCTCTGTTAACGTATTACTCCTGCTGCTGCTACCATGCTAAAAACTTACAACATCTCGCCCAGCACTTTCTTAAAATGACGCCAAACTCCCGCCAACAAACAACAATGTAATAGTGCCTTCAACTCCCACACGTTACGTACTTATCGTTAACACGTGGACTGCTTCCGAGATACTCTATACCAAGACACAGCACACTTATACAGACACACTACAAAAAACTGTTTACATTTTAACTATTTGACTCTTTGACACCATGTCTACTATGTAAAAAAAGGTTGTTTATTTAGTTTCATGGAGTATTGCTTTGGTTGGTTCCCTGACGATGATGCCTTGTGGATCGAAACATGTAGGAACATTCAGTGCGATATTATAATATAAATACCCAAGGAACAATATTGCGCATTTTGTTGGTCGAGTGTTGGGGGCTGAGCTTTGCGTTTTACAGTAATGTTTGTAAGCAGAAACACACAGCAAGTTCGTGGGCTGGCGCTCACTGCGGTTCGCTGGCCACATGCTGCCGACTCCCGTCTGCCTGGCGACGGCCCTAAAAATTTGGAGTTGTTTTGACTTACGGCGAACGTAAATTTCATATAGTATTATGGCCTGGAACGGCGGAAAATAGAGGTCATTTTTAAAAGCTGCGGGCACTGCAATCCCACCACCTCTTTACCCTATCCGTACTCGTATATCTGAGTGATGCATGTCTTTGTGTCGGAGACGAAAACAAAAGTGCAAGCGGCGAGGGGTGCAGTCACGTGTTTATTATGGTTTCGGCGTCACTGGTCTCTGAAGGCGATACATTGAGGGGGATAGGTGGGGGGGGGGGGATATTTCGACAGCCAACAGCGAGGCATGTCGCCATGGCGAACGATTGTATCGAGATATCGATTTTACTCACACGGCCATGTCCAATCCTGAAGCAGTGATTAAAACTATAATTATTTATGCTGGAGATTGTCATGGGCTTTAGCTCTTCAAAGAAAACAAACCTAGCCCCAGACAGCGGACTGCTAACAAAGACAACAAACCTAGCCCCAGACAGCGGACTTCTAACAAAGACGCAGCAAAGTCGCACCGCTCGGCGGACGGCCCTGCGCGTCTCTGTCGCCGCGGCAAACGCTCCGGTCCAGGGACTACAAAATTTCACTGAACTGCACGGAGGAGAGACCTTGTTGAGAAGCTAAGAGTTCCTCAGCTAGCCAAGAAATTCCCCGCATTTTATGGAACCCGAAGGTTAATTACGGCATTAACAAGAGCCTGCCACGCGTCCCTGAGCCAAAGCAATCCGGTCCATGCCTCCCCATCCCACTTCTTGAAGATCCATCTTAGTATTATCCTCCAGTCTACGCCTAGGTCTTCCAAGTGGCTCTTTTTATCATGTATCCCCACCAAAACCCTGTATGCACCTCTCCTTCCCCATGCGTGCTATATGCATCTCCCCTCTCATTCTTCTTGATCTCATCGCCCGAATAATATTTTGTGAGGAGTAACGGTCATAAAGCTCCTCGTTATGTAGTCTTCTCCACTGCCCTGTCACCTCATCCCTCTTAGCCTAAATGTCTTCCTTAGCACGCTATTCTCGAGCACCCTCGGCCTCTGTCCCTCCTTCAGTATGAGGGACCAAGTTTCACACCCATACTAAAAAGAGGAAAACAAAATTTCGCTTATTGTTGTGAACTTATTTGTTTCCTTGCAGCAAATTTGTTGGAATTAAACTGCAAATATAATGCCTTCCTTTCTCACGCACACGCCACCTACTCTCTACCTATCAACTTATTTCCCCTTTAGGCCTATTTCCTAGGCAACGCTTGTGTTCTCCAAAATGCTGGACGTTTCTATAGTAACTGCGGCACTACTGGTCATTAGCGGGACGCTTGGCCGCACGACACTAGCTTCTGCAACCCAGCAGCTGCTAAACTTCACACTGCATGTTCCGTGTCGGTGTGTGGCAGATTTTCGTCTAGATTTAGGGCCTGATACTGTAGAGGAAATATCGAAACGCAAGGAACCGCAATCTTTCCTACTATTTCTTTCTACGTGTGGGGTCAGTGTCGCCAGTTTTAAGGCAGTGATTCTCCTTCTGTTTCGAGATCGTCCCAGAGTTTATAACGAAAAGCTACAGGCCGACCAGTGCATAGAGGCCTGCACTATAACAAAAAGGGGGACAAGCAGCTCTTGTGTACATTTACCTACACAATTTCACGCCGAACAGAGATAAGAACGTAAGGAAAATAGGGACTGATGCCATCTTAAACACTTCTCCAAACAAGAGCCCCCTTTTTAGGGAACGTGAATGCAACACGTCCCCCCCAAGGCCGAACATCTGAGACAAAATGTACTGACTGTTACACGCATTCCATGCACTTGCCTTACATGGGCAAGTTTCAACACACACCACAGCACACAGTATTTTTATGCTCCTACACGTTTCGTCTATGTGTTGTAGCCGTCTTCAGGGAGTCACATTGCATATACATGCGCAGCGTATATTATGTTCGTAAATGGTAATATGCACATCAAGTTCTTACACAGCAGTTAATTGCTGTACGGCATCAGTAGAATTGTTCAGATTAACCCTTTAAAGACGAAACGTATCTGTTTTATATAAGGACTCAGCGCGTACCGCGCTGTAAACACTCTCCACTTCGGTTATAAAAACCAGTCTCTTAATGTTTTATAAGGCAAAAGTGGCTGTTTGCTCGGAGATCCGTACAAAACACATAAACGCAATGTCAGCCCCGTACAGAAGTTTTTAATATTGATCCTGGTGGTACGTTATGTAACCGCTAGGATTTAAAAGGTTAAACTACATGTGTGGTATTGAAACATCGGATGTTTATATAGGATATAAAATGTAAAACATGGAAGTCTGTCTTGAAACGTCTTTTATTGTAAAGGAACTTTTATTTGTGGTGGGGTGGAGACCTGTCAATATTGCACAAATCTTAAATAAGCCATTAATTCTTAATTTCTGTTCAGAAATCTTGAAAAACAACGCCCGATATATCAGTATTGACTACCTGATGATGGCTAGAACGCCTAGCCGAAACATGTAGGAGCAAAAAGTACTGTGTGCTGTACGTGGTAAAACAACTTGCGTGTCTAAACAAAACTTGCACTCACAACCGGAAGTACTATTGTACTACACTCATAACAATCGTAACCATTTCATTGCCCTATTTCAAAGTTCTTTTTCTAACACACTTACTGGATACGAAAATTTTTAGAATACTGTTTTCGGCTTATCTTATAGGCGTACTTTGATATTTTTGTTAAGTTGGTACCCCAAACATATGCACGGATGGTGTGAAATAGCATTATGCAACTGACATAGTAACTTGTTTGGTGTCGAATGTGCCTGACGATAGCTTCTTATTAAGCCGAAACATGTTGCATTAAACCACCCAGTATACAAAAATAGCTGTGCCTGGCTGTTACTGTGCATCTGTGTTCACAGCGTGTTCACACTGTGCTGGCCAGCCTTGGCTAGTGCTGAGGAGCGGGAATGGCTACGACCAGGTGAACTGGCTGGTTAAGTTGGTCGTGTCGGTAGACACGAGTGATAAGAAGCGTTTGACTGGTGTCGTCCTCTCTAAATAAGTTACATCAAATTTAACGGAATTTGTCTGAGTTTAGACGTAAATTTTGAAGCGCCACTGTTAGCGGATGACCTGCGGCTCTTAAGGGGGGTTTTTGAGACTTACCACACGTGGTGGCCTGGCTCTGTCTATTTGTACACTTGAGGGGCCAGTTGGATGTGGCGCGGACACGTCTCGAATGACACAAGTCGTTCTTTGTTCAGAAATCTTTCAGAAACAAAGCCTTCCTTGCGATATAGCTTAATTTCCGTAACGTGAAACGTTCCCTTTAAGCTCCGCGGTTGCGCGGCCGCGCAGTAACTGAAATGCTTCGCTGCGCAGCTGGAGTTTTTCAAATTTTATTGTACATATTCTTCTTATGCGCACTAAAAAAATTTTTGAAAGTGCCACGCAGTCGTCAGGTAGTAAAGGTAAAAAAGGTAAAGGTAAAGCAGTCCCATTACATGCCTGGACAGGCCCTTAGGGTTCCAGGAGGTTGAGGCTCCCAGATTTCTAGACAGTCGGCACATGAAGGTGGTAAGGTTGTCAGCCATACGCACCGGCCGCGTTTACCCCCCAGGAAATATTCCTGGTACTCATTTCCGTTAGAGGCTGAGTCGACCCCAGGGCCATAGTGCGACCGACAGGATTATGCCAATGAAAAAAAATCCACTGACACCATCGGGAATCGAACCCGCGACCTGCTGGTTTGTAGCGCAGTGCCTCAACCAACTGCGCCACCGCGGCCCAGTCGTCAGGTAGTGTAAAAATTTTCTGCTCAGAGCAGTAGCAGGTCTGCGCAGCTGTACAAAAAATTAGAGCGAACGTTGGTAGTGTGGCACCCCGAGAATTTGTCTACAGAACAAATTGGGCGTATATAAGCCGCAACGGGACGCTGCAAACACGTAGTGAAATTAACCCGTTCACAGGGGGTCACAATTTCACATACCTGCATAAAGAAGATTTTCAGTTTCCAGTAGAACAGGCGCAATCTATAAGCAACGACACGCAATGTACGCATAAACGTAATATTGAGGCGCGTTCGCGTAACCATTGTTGCCGTGGAAAAGCAATAATTATTACATATACTAAGTGTGTGTCTGTAGCCTTAGTTATCCAGCACGCAAAGCGCATGCGCCGTATTATATTGTCATCTGTGGCCTGTCTGGCTGTACCATATTTTTCCACTTTATTTCATAAACGGCACGATTTTCGGGAAAAAGCTATTGAACATAAAATGTGTGTCTTGAGTTTCTCTACAAATTTGTCCAAAACATTTCTCATCCTAAGGAGAATTCAGGGAGATATTATCATAAATGTACATAGGTCTTCATGTAAAATAACCGTTATTCTTGTCAGATTTTAATGAAAATTAAATTTTATCTACAGAGTTTCGAAAAATCCTAAGATATCAAATTTCATGAAAAGTCTTCAAGTGGGAGCCGAGTCGGACGGACAGTCAGGCAGGCATGACGAAACGAATAGGTGCTTTTTGCAATCTTGCGAAGACGCTTAAAAATCCATAAAGCGTTTTGGTGAATTAATACCGCCTAATTGAATTACAAGCTGTAGTTCGGTAGGTACGAACTACCGCCCGATGTAGCCACTTCCTGCTTCCTATCCCACATTCCCTGACAGCCAGGTTATGACCCCGATATATGGCAGACCCTTACACCTTGTCATATCAACATTTCAACGCGGTACAAAGAAGATGGCGCCAAAACGGCGGGTTAACGCGAACCCTGTCCACTGCATATTGCGGCGGAAACCATAAATACCTTCCACCCGAATAACCTGACAATTACACGTCAGCAGATTGCAACTACCAATGTGTGTGCATCCTGATATTACTCCTCACAGGGAGTGACAGACTATTACATACTTTCAAACGTTTTAATTGTGAGGCGAGACCCCCATCTCGGTATACTTTCCACTCTATGGTATTGCAATCCATATCTGAAACATGTTGCAGAGGAAATAACGTGCATGTACGAAAACACAAATCACCAACAACTGCACAAAGATAGTTTTATCATCAATCCTAACACACTCCTACATGTTTCGACCCTGCTGGGTCATCTTCAGGGAGAACTTTTTTGTTATCATCACACTAAGTTTGCACTTTATAGTTGAGTCAGAATGTGCTGTTGACTGTGTACTGGAGGCGTTGTTTTTGGAGGCGTTGTTTTTGGAGGCGTGAACTTTCTGTGGTCCCGGCCCAGCAGGGTCGAAACATGTAAGAGTGTGTTACGATTGATGATAAAACTATCTTTGTGCATTTGTTGGTGATTAGTGTTTTTGTATAATATAGCGCACGGACATGGAGCACATTACAACGTGCATGTGTTTGAAGTGTTACCTTTGTTCTGACAAAACTCTCCTTACACTTCTATTTAAAAGTTAATTTATTAAATGCACAAACACGGAACACTGAACCATCTCAATCGATAGAACTGAATGACGGTACATATTCCGGATACTTAGCAGCTGTAGTTGTGTTTGCACGGACTTTGTTTTGATTTCTGTGGGAGAAGTTGCATGTATGCTGGCAGCAGAACGCAGTGCGTCAAAATACACACATTTGTGTGTGTTTGAAACAGGAGTTGAGCTGTGATACAGATGAGAGGAGCGCCTGGTTCTATAAACTACTGCTCTGTAGCTTGTTGTATTGGGCTAACGCACTTACAATTTCGCTGTCGACTGTAAACACTTCCCCTGCAGAAAACAAACAACCCGTTTTCTTTCATCGCCTTCTCCCTTCCAGCCTTTCTCTGTCCCTCACACCGGAGTGACCTGCTGAACTCCTTCTTGCTGTGACTCCTATCGTATTTCTGATTCGTCAGTTTCTCGTCACTCTCTACTGCCATTTTTTTATGGTGCAACAGCCCCCAGTGGGCCAGGGTCTCCTTATTATCCAGGCTTCACGATCGCACTCAGACACACCAGACTCGGTAGGACTCCTCTGGAAGAGTGATCAGCCCGTCGCAGAGATCTCTTCCTGACAAAACAGAGCACTTACAACAGACAGACATCCATGCTCTCGACGGATCCCAGCAAGCGGGCGGCCGAAGTCCCACGCCTTGCACAGCGCGGCCACTGGGAGCGGCCGTCGGTTGTAGCCTACTCGTGCTTCTTTAAGCAACTCACTTTTCAATAACAAAGTCACTGAAGTCAGCCCGTCAGCAGCTGATAACAAGCTCATGACCTGCATGGGAGTGCCTCTTACCAGGTACTGCCCTAAATACAAAAATCTTTTAAAGCCTAGCGGTAACTTTACGTACCAGAGCTTTAACATTCAACAATTCTACGTTCTGCCCACACAGTGTGTTTATGTGTTTTGTGTGGATCTCAGAACAAACAGCGATTATTTCCCTATACAGCATTAACTGACTGGTTTTTATAACCGAGACGGAGTGTTTACTGCGCGGTACGGACTGTAGCCCTTTAAAGCCCAGTGGTTACTTTATGTACCGCCAGGTTTAACATTCAACAATTCTACGTTCTGCCCACACAGTGTATTTATGTGTTTTGTGTGGATCTCAGAACAAACAGCGATTATTTCCCTATACAGCATTAACTGGCTGGTTTCTATAACCGAGACGGAGTGTGTTTACAGCGCGGTACGGACTGGGTCCTTGTATATAAAATAGATATGCTTCGTCTTTAAAGGGATAACACAGGTGAAGAGACCGGTTAGCGGACTGGGACGGACCCAGAGCCGCTCTGGACTCTCGGTAAAGACACAAACTTCTTTTCCTTTCCGCAAACCGAACTCCGATTCTTCGGTCGTCCCGCCGGAAGCTTAAGACACAGAACGACCCACTTAAAGTTCCCACGCGTGGGGCGCAGCTTTGCTGCAACTGTTGCTATGTGTGATGTTCACTACAGGGCGTGGTGTGCTTTTTCATACCAAATGCCGGGGCACTTAATAATATTATTCAGTGGGGGGGGGGTGCGGGAGGGGGGAAAATATTTTAACTTGTTATACAATGAAATGTTAGCATAGTAATTTATTAACATCACTGCAACGATATAACTCAGGCAAAAATTAAGATAAACAGAGGTAATAATAATAATAATAATAACAACAAAGAAATGTGATAAAGAAAGAAGCTGAGAAGATTCTAAAATATAAAGACCTTATAACAGAAATACAGCGCATGTGGAATGTAAAAACAAAGGTGACGCCAGTAATAATAGGGGCAACTGGAACCATTTCAAAATCCTTCAGAAAATACTTGAGCAGCGTACCGGGAAACACGATATCAAGGAACTGCAGAAAACAGCCATATTGGGCACATCGCACACACTGCGGGAAGTGCTAATGTAGAAGCACAGCAGAGTTTAATATTGCAGACAGCGCTATATGCACCATTAACAGCACGCGCGGAATAGCTGCGGCACTGTGTACCCTAGAAAAGTGGTTTGTTTCAGGTGCATAAGTGCGAATACCCTGCATAAAGGGGATAATGCAATAATAATAATAATAATAAGGATGCAGTACAAGTGGTCCCGATAGTAATTTCAGCTACGGGAATAATTCCAAAGTCAGTGTCACAAAGTTTAAAGAGACTTAACCAGCACCCAAACACATATATACAGATGCTAACAGTGGTAATTCTTGGCACATATTCAACTGTAAGAAATTTCCTAAATTACACATAAGACCACCGAGCCTAATCCTGTTGATGATACATCCCTGGATAGGTGAATATTTCCCAGCTAAAGCTGAGAAGTGAGAAATTCGGATAATAATAATAATGTGACTCAAACGCCCAGTTCACTTACGATTTCCCTGCACCTGTCCGTTCCCCACCCTTCGCAGTCTCCGTCCGCACTTCACAGGCACCAATCCACACAGCTTCCTTTCCTTCTACTGTTCTTTCCCGCCAGCGGCCGGTTGCTGGCTGTCCTGCTGCTGCAGGAGTTTTCTCGAAACGTGGGGAAAATCAAATGTGCATCAGCATTGTCAGAAATGTCGTATTTTTACATGTAAAAACCAGCGACAATTGGCGTCCCGAACGGAATATTGCGGGACACCGGGACACCCATAAAACCGGGACTGTCCCAGGAAAAATTGGGACGAACGGGATCATGATTAGTGTACTAACCCGGGAAAAGCTGGGGACGGCACTTCCTTGTAGACAGCACAGCATAACGGGGGCTGGTGCGGAGAATTTTACGGCTCAATTGTTGATAAATGCTTCATGAATCTTGATGTTGTACATTCCGTGCAGTATGGCAAGGGTAAGAGTTCCCTCTAGAACAGGATACAAAGGCCGACAGGCGGAGCAGAGCTACAGCTGTACACCTTCATTAACCTCGACTACAGACGTGTGTGAGGGGTCAAACCCACGCTCCGGCCTCTGTACTCCTTTGCAAGAGACGCGGCACCCATTGTACAGGGGGCTGGGGGGGCACCAGGGCCGGTCTGGACGGGTGCGGAAAATCTCGCCCCCACCGGGATTCGATCCCCTTACCGTGGAGCCCGTAGCGAGCTGCTATACCGACTGAGATATCCCGGCCCTCTCGCGCTATATCATTCACTTCTTGCTATAAAACCGACAGCTGTCACATGCCAAGTGTGCGTGTGATAACACGGTCCCCACTTGGCGGGGGGTTTTATATCGGTGTTGCTCCGTCAGGATAGCAACACACATAGATACATATATACATACACACATACATACACACACACACACATACATACACACACACATACATACATACATACATACATACATACATACATACATACATACATACATACATACATACATACATACATACATACATACATACATACATACATACATACATTCCATGGATCCATAAGTTTGTCACAAAAGAACAGGATGTGGAATAAGTCGCAAAGGTACAAAGAATACAGAATATACATAATTTAGAGTGCAAAGTATTATAAACATTTTATGCCCTTTTATAGTTAATTATTACAGATCATCTGTACAATAACAAAATCACCTTCACAGTAACAGCAGTTTGCATTTAAGTATCTTCTTACTGCTGCTTTAAATTGTGCCTTTTGGTTCTTAAGATTTGTGAGACTGTATGGTAATCTGTTGAAAATTCTGATGCCAGAACAGAATGCACTTATCTGAAAACAAGATAGACTGGCCCTCTGTTTATTGAGGTGGTGCTTATTCCTTGTATTAATACTGTGTACTAACTGGCCCTCTGTTTATTAAGATGGTGCTTATTCCTTGTATTAATACTGTGTACTGATGGAGTTGTTTGGAAGTTTTCTTGACTGCTTGCAAGGAAGTTCATTAATGAAAATCTGTGTTGGCATGGAACAGGCAAAATATCTGATTCTGAGACATGCACCACCAATAGTTCTGATGACTTTCTTTTGTAAAGTGAATATCTTCCTGCTGTTGGAAGATTTACCCCCCAGAATTATTCTGTACGTTATAACAGAGTGAAAATATGCGAAATAAATTGACTTGAGGGTGTTCATATTGCTGATGTGGAACATTGACCTCACTGGGTAATATGCTCCAATTAATTTAGGTACCATTTGATCAGTATGATCCTCCCAGTTTAGGTGGTTATCAAGCTGCAAACCAAGCGATTCTGTATTTATTGTTTCTTCTATATACTTATCTTTGTAACCAACAGTCAGTGCACAGTGTGGTGAACTCGACCACCTAAACATGCAGGACAGGCGCTTCAAGCAACGTCAGCGACTTTTAATACAAATAAAATAATTAATAATCGGGGCGTGACTAGAGGAGGGGGCTGACCCACAAGTTCCCAGCACCGCAGAGCACATTTTAAGCAGTTGGTAGTACTGGGCGGGTAGCAGGAGTTAGTGGCAGTTTGGCGCGAGCACTCAGAACGTGTCATTGTTATCAAGCGTGCGCTGCGAACGCTTCTGAATTTTACAGGTAAAAGTAGGATTCAGTACTTAAAACTGCAACGTTTGAACTTGAATTCTTAAGCGATATTCTAAAAATTGTAAATTAAATGCCAGTCATTGCTACATTAAGAGGCAGTTACTGTCAGCACTGTTGTAAGGCAGACAGGAATATCAGGCGAATTCCCAGGCTTTCGCCGCAGTGCAGTTAACACCTTTGCTCTTCTCGGTTGTCGTAGGTTGGTTTGTTACCCACGTTTCAGGACAGCGTCTCTGTCCCATTTTCGAGATATCCAATTTGTCCATGTCATGGATCAGGCACTTAGTCGTCGGCCTCTCACAGGGGAGTTGCGGGTTCAGTTCCAGGGTGTTATGTGGGTCTTTGGAGGACCAAGTGGCACTGGGACAGGTTTTCCGCTGCTATTGTCCTTCACTCAGTGCTCCATACTTATTCATGCACCACCGCCATTAGGTCTTCTTATCAACTGGCAGCGTCGTTAAGTAATACTCTTAGAAACAGACGTGACGTCATATATTTAATATGTAATATGTATAATAAATACAACCAAATATTAGCGGGTGACAACTCGTAAAACATTTCTTTAACGCGTGACATCCCGTTGTGATACAGAAACACCAGCGAGAAAGTAAAGAACGTCGGTCACGGCTCTGTTTATATTACTTTATTCTTGCTCCATGTTTCGACTTTTCTGGGAAGCCATCACCAGGCAATTAAAAATACATAAGGAAAGAAAATTTAAACATAAGCCGCTAGAATGATACTCCTTCCCATGTCTGAGATCTCATCTTTAAAAAATAGCATCTGTACAAGCAAAAACTAGGCGAAAATCGAGCGTGCACACTAAAATGCAATACACACTGTGTGTGTTATATTAAAACCGTCGTCCAGTACTTCGGGAGTGAAAGAGGGGTTCCTCACCAATAAAATGAATTTCATGGGGTACAGTTTTGTGCTGCTTAATTTTGTTTTTAATTTTGATCAGCGCTGGAAACACATTACACTGTATAATAAATAAATAAATAAATAAATAAATAATACATTTACTGCATTTCGTCCATGACGAGCAAAGCGATCGCATTTCTCTTCGTGCTCTCTTAAACGAAATGGAGTTCGCAGCATTCCCCGCAACCCCTCAAAACGAACCGAAGCAAAATAAATGGTTTTGTTAGAATTCCGACCGGTGCGTTCGTGTCGGTTCATGCTAGTCTGCATTGTGTGAACAAAAATTATCGCATACCTTTTGAATATCTAAGTGATGTCTTAAGGAAGGGGCGTCCAACCATTTCGTGCGAAAGGACCGTGCGCTTTATTACGGGCTTGTTCGTGGGCCATACGTGGGGGAAAAAAAAAAAAAAAATAACGAACTGGTACACCTAACGGCATTAACTATTGTGCACTTATCATATATAGATGTGGCCGCGGGCCGAGTGATACGACATTGCGGGCCACGGGTTGGAATTCTATATCTTAAAGGTTTCCACTTCTTTTCGCTGCACCGAATGCGTAGGGATGCGTTTCGTCACGATTTCCCCGTGGCCATCCCGATTTTATGGGTGTCCCAAAAAAATCGGTTCGGTACTCCTAATGTCCCGGGTTTTTCCAAATCACAAAAATACGTATTTTCTGACACTGCCTACGGACATTTTGACTCTCCCAAGGTGGGAGAAAACGTATATAGGATTAGGACAGCCACCAACCGGCCACTAACAGGAAGGAATAGGCCAGGGAGAGAAAGACGTGTGGAAGAGTGGTTATAGAGTGTGGGCTGATACTGTGAACAAGGAGGAACGGATATATAAAGGCAAATCAGCAAGCAACTCAGTGTCTGATTTTGAATGTTATTGTGATTGTTATTATCCCACTTTTTGTATCTGTATTAATAATTTTTTTGTCTGAGTTATTTCGTTATAGCAACACTAAAAAGTGCTTTCTTTCATTAGCGACAGGTTAAAAATTTTTTCTCTCTCTTCCCCGCCCCCAGTTAATTTTATGAAATGTCCATTTTTTCTTTTTAAAAATTGGGGTCTCTACAAGTGTGCCTTAAACAGCATGCCCTAACAGTATCTCGCAGACATGATGCGAGCTTTTTTTATGAAGCAGTCCAGAGAACAATATTTCTGTGATAATTTGCGACTTTTGTTTCGCTTTGTTTTGGTTTGGTTTGGTGTAGCATGTGCTGGCCACAGAAGTACATGCACAGTATTGCTGGCCCACCTAACTAGTGTATATTTTTGTTGTGTTTTCTTAGTATTTGAATGAACCATATCTTTCTGACACAATAGAATGACAGGATGGGAAAATATAAAAGCATTTGACAGGCAATGTGCGCATAAATATAATATGAGGCGTGTTCGCGTGAGTGTTGTTGCTGTGGAAAAGCAGTAAGCATTAAATATTCTGAGTGTGTGTCTGTAGCCTTAGTTATCCAGCATGAAAAGTGCATGTGCCATAATATACTGTCATCTGTGGGCTGTGTGGCTCTACAATATTTTTCCACACTGTCTCATAAACGGCACGATTTGCTGAAAAAAGGTTGTTGAACATAAAGTGTGTGTTTTGATTTTTCTCATTCTAAGAAGAATTCAGTGAGATATTATCATAAATGTACACAAGTCTTCATGTAAAGTACCCATTTATTCTTGTCTTTTTTTAATGAAACTTGAATTTTCTCAATACATTTTCAAAAAGAACTCAAATTTATGAAAATCAATCTAGTGGGAGCCAAGTTGTTCCATGTGGGCCGAAGGACAGACAGACATGAGAAAGCTAATAGTCGCTTTTCCCAATTTTGCAAATGCACCCAAAAATACTGAAGTTATTGTTCATATAATAAGCCAAGAAGTGATTAGTGAAAAGTGAAAGGCAGCGACTAGTCAGGCCCCACACCTTCAAACAAGCCAATGAGTAACAAGTTTTTAAAGTATGTTGTTTAATGACACTTGGTGCCACTGACAGATGAATGAGAGCAGCATTGCTGGTATGAGAGTAACAGAGGAAAACTGAAGTACTTGAATAAACCCAGTTCCGGTGCCAATTTTCTGACCACAAATCCCATATTCACTTGCCCGAGATTTAACCCCAGCGTTCACAATAAAAGGCTGGCAACTAACAGTCTATGCCATGGCATAGCCATAAGTAATAATGTGCATTGGCTTTTTGTTGTTAATTTTCATTTGTCTTATTTGCTGTCTACAGTTGTTATGAGTATTTTATGATTCTGTAGCAACAGGTGAGGGTACGGAGCATCTTATGGTACCCTGCAGGACGCACTTGAAATGTATCAGTGAAAATGGCCTGTTTTTTTAACATTCTCTCCAGCACTTGTTTGGAAAGACCGACAAGAGGCATAAAAGTTGTGTTCCAGCTCTGTGTTTCTGTTTGTACAGTTTTCGTAACATGGCTCCTCTGAAGAACAGACCAAGAAAGAAAGTATTAAGCAAAACTCTCCAAAAGCCAGGAGATCTACGTGAATTCCCAGTGGGATCCCTTGTTTGGGGAAGACTGTCATGTTCACCATGGTGGCCAGGTATGTGAACTTGTGCATGTGTGTGTGCATGTGTGTGCGCAGCCTGTAACTTCACATTGGTGACTTCTATGTTAACACTTGACCACTGAATGACACTTGATTGGATAAATGGTTAGTTAATAGCTGCAACTTTATTGAACTGACAGACATCAGTTTGATCCTAGAATGTAGAACTGACTTATTACTTGATTTTTGATCAGTGACACCAAAGGAACCAAGTCTCAAAGTCCAAAGTGTGACAGACCTCTGGGATTTAATCAAGGACAAAGAATTCTTCTTGGATTGCTTGACCCTTGAAGATGGGATCAATAGGTTTTCCCAAAACATCAGTAACAAACTACAACAAACTACCAACCTATGTCCTATAATATCCCAAAAGAACACAGATCTTGACAAAGAATTCTGTCTGTATATTGCTTCAGGCCTCCAGAGCTCTTTGCATTCCATTTAGAGTATACTTTTGCTGATGCCCTGTGTCAGTACTTGCTGACAGGATTAAAACTGATCATGCAATTTTAGGACATACCAACTGTTACACACCAACCACATTACTGACAGTGTGGTTTAAGTTTATCATACTGCGTTATACGATAATCTTTGAAAGATACAGATAACTGGAGCTTCATGTTACTGTCAATGCAGTCAGTACGTCACATAAAGTATTAAACCTCTCCAACAATGATCCAGTTCTTCTGAGATGTGATGTGCTCTCACTGGGTGAGCATTCTACAATGATCACAGTGCCTCCATCTTTAGGGGTTAAGCAGTTCAAGAAGAATAGCCATTCTCCTCCTCCTCCTCCTCCTCCTCCTCCTCCTCCTCCCCTGAAGATGACAGAACTACGATCTTTGAAATGCAGGGAACCACCCGCCCAAAGGCACAGCATCACAAGCCAGAAGGCTTGAATCTTCAGCAACACCGCCATGAAGACCTCAAATCTGTCAATACTATAGACATCACAACATTAATTAATGATCAAATATACACATGAAAGGCGTCTAAAAGAGAAAAAGTTTGTAACTGCCTGTAACTAGCAAGTGTTTGTGTCCTTTTACATATTTAAAAAAGTACGGTGATTGTGAAAATATTGAACTTCAAAATTTCAAACAAATGTGTAAATTGTATTGTCTGGTTGCTGCTGGGATATTGTTATGTTCAAGCATGCACTCTTTGTGTATGGCTAAAAACAGTCAGCTAAAGTTTAGACACTATTACCAGTGACAGGTGATCCTCTGTTAAGCTGATCCAGCAATGTTATACCCCTGTGCTGACAGGGTTTCAGGCTTATATTCAGTGTTAATGATACAGTAAAAGACACTCAGTAACAACTAAAAATATTTATTGTATACATACAATTTGGTTACAACATGTTTCAGCTTGAAGAGGCTGTCATCAGGTAATACACAATATCAAAAATACTTGGGCAGATTAATGCAGCTCAAGTGTTTTCAATCCAAATGGGTCATTAAAGAATAATAAACATTTTCAGTTGTCATTGATGATCTCCTACTCTAACATTGTCTATCATCATGAATAAGTTAAGAATATATGCAGTGTGCAGCAAAGAGTTCCCCAGACCCATTTTTATGATATTTTAAACATTCCTGAATGCGCTAAGTTGTTCATGAGTAGGACATATTAAATTTTCAGTTTTTGACATCAAGAATGAGTTGTTAATTTTTTATTTCTTAATGACATCAACATTTTCCACTAAAATTAATGTTCAGTGCTACTCATTTAGCACTCAGACTTATTTTCTTCTTTGTCCCCTTTTTCATCATTATATTTGGGTGCAGAAATTTTAAAAAATTATTTACAGGCAGACCAGAGCAGGAATAGCAAGACCAAATGACTTGTCTAGTTACCGACACATAGCAGGAGCAGTTGAAAACATAAAAATAGTGGTGAAAACCCCAACATAACTATGAGAGGTAGAGATGCTAGGTGCATAAAAACTTGTCTCACATATTTGAAATGTCAGGGCTTCCCTGACAGACAAGTGGGAAGGGTTCAGATGTGAATTTTGGTTGTGAGAGCAATCACTATATACATGGCACAGAACTCTAAGACTCTTCATTACAACAGAAAAATTATGAAACGGGAACTTTGTTTAGTGTAAATATTTCAAATACGGTGCTGATGTGTTTTTGTTCTGCCAGGTATGATGGTTGACGGAGGGGAATGTGGCATGTCTGTTATCCGATCTGGTCATGCCTGCATCTTTTGGTTCGGAGACTCTCGTGTATCTATGGTAAGCAATTACTAGGTGTAGATTTTCATATGTGTGTCTACATTAATTGACAAATTAGAATACCTATGTCATGATGGATGAAGTATTACAGAAATAGATATATAAAGAAAAGCACAGTGTATGGTAAGAAGGAGAAGAAATTGCTGGTTTATTTTGAGTTATTGTTCCTGTGGATCCTTGAAGAAACATGGGGTAAAGTGAAATGGAATGTTACAAACAGGAACTAGCCCAGTATCACATACCCACTAATTTTTGCTGACAGTTCAAAATGTATATGGGCAATGACAGACTTTTCTATTGTGTCATATGAAAAATTTACATAAGGACATAGTAATAAAATCTGAAAATATGTATGTTTATGTATAGCACTTGAGGTCTTGGAGCAATGATCAACATTTGTGTATAAGGCAAAGTTTCCAGTACTGATAGCAACTGCAATGAAAATGACAGCAGTAAATGTGAATAAGGAATACATAAAGGTGGGTACGTGACCACAGACATCATTTAACTGTCTGCATTAAAATTAAATCCCAAACCATATGTGTCATGTCACTAAAAAGAAACCTCAAAAGTTAAAGTTCAGTGATTAAGCCTATAAGCCTAATTTCAGTGAGTATTTATCAATTAAATGCAACTTCAAACTGTAACCCATGTAGTATAAATACCTTTGTTGCATTTTCATTACTCCAAGGAAAAGGAAATCTAACAGCATTAACTTCATGTCACTGTGACTGTGTGGTCTAAGGTGTGGGTCTACGGCCGCTCGCTTGCTGGGATTGTGGGTTCGGGCATGGTTGTCTGTGTCCTGTGAGTGTTGTGTGGTGTGAGGTAGAGGCCTATGCGATGAGCTGATCACTCGTCCAGAGGAGTCCTATGGAGTGTGGTGTGTGTGAGTGTGATCACGAAGCCTCGACAATTGGGAGGCCCTGGCCCAACAGGGGCTGCAATGCCATAAAAAAAAGGAAAATGAAACTTCAGAATTAATGACATGGAGCAGTTTTTGGAAAGCTAACAGTTGCACAGCTAGTCAAATTTCCCGCATTTTATGGAACCCAAATGCTACCATGTGCACTCTAATCCTCATTTTTATTGTTATGGTAAAAGGCACAGACTGCATTTAGTGTTGGGATTGCCAAATATGTTGGAGGGGATTTCATGCTGCTTCTGGACCAGTATTCAATGTTTTCAATACACCATTGCAAGTATTACCACTTTCTGTAAAGAAATCACATAGTCTACTCCATTCCACCATGAATCCATTGGATATTAACCTTTTAAAGCCTAGCGGTAACTTTATGTACCACCAGGTTTAACATTAAAAAATTCTACATGGTGCCCACGTTGCGTTTATGTGTTTTGTATGGATCTCCGAACAAACAGCGACTTTTGCCTTATAAAACATTAATGGACTGGTTTTTATAACCAAAGTGGAGAGTGCTTACAGCACGGTATGCACTGAGTCTTTATATAAAACAGATACGCTTCATCGTTAAAGGGTTAATATCTAAGTCCGTACATCATTCCTACTACAAACATGCACAATCAGTCTTACAGTAACCAAGAACCACCAAACACAGCATCATACTTTGGTAAAATTGTATCTTACAGGTACCAAGTAAATGGATCATTGACTTCAAGGAACACTACAGCCTGTGTTTCAGGCCTTCTAGAAAGTCAAGGACATATTTGTCTGGAGTAATAACGGCAATAAACGTGAGTCAATTAAATTTGATTAGTTTGTGGTGTAATTTTGTCACAGATCGTTTGCACAGCATAAGTTTTGTTGGAACAGTGATCACACAAAGTAAACTGACACATCTGTAAAGTATACAGATGAGCTAATGAACTTGCTGTAATATTGTTCAGCTGCAGTACTTGGGCAGCTCAGCTGAACTACATGCAGATTGCAGTACTAGGCCTGATGATGCCTTGACATGCAGCCTGGATACAGAATACAAACTGTCAAGAATAGCTGAGTCTACCTTATAAGTTTTGTGAATACAAATAACATAACAGATATTCTGTCACAAACTTACTGTACCTGCCATTTTGGAATTCTTCCCACCTTATCATTAATCCATCCATCTCGATCTAGTGCCAGTTAAGGACGAGCAAGTCCCAGGACACCCTGTGCCATCATTACTTGGTGCTAGCTACATACATGACATATCCTTTACTGTGGCATTGGAAGGTCAACATTAATATGGTATATATATGTTGGAGTTAGCAGCAAGGCTATTAGGTGAAAGCAAATTAATCCTGCACTGACATGCAACACCATGACTGGAACGTGAAAGCATAACTCCAGTAATCTCACTTGACATAGGTGGAGGCTTAGTAGTGCGGTCTTCATTAGCATTCCTGAAGACTCAGTGCATAGAAAGCTTTCAGGATTTCACAGACATTCTCGACGTGGCCGTAAAGAGAACATTTATCATTCTTGCATCAGAAATAAAACTGTAAAGATCAACACCTAGCCTGCTGATGCCAATAAAGGTGGAACTGTCCCTGTGCAGGACGTTGAGGCACATGGAGGGAGTAGAAATTTAGCTCCACTCATTCTTAACCTTGGCACTAGATGGAGGACAATGATCACCTCCACACCCCATTCAAAATACCTCTGGGGAAAGAGACAATGGCACTCACTGAATAGGAGGCTGGGTGAGCCACAAGACTGGCCTGAATGTTCTCGGGACAAGGAAAACCCCTTCCCATACCGGGAATGAAACGCCAGATCATCCAGCTCATAGCGTGCTCACTATACTGAACTACCTTGGCCCTCCTTGCCAGTGTAGTTACATACATATCCAAATGGCACTAATCTGCACTGTACATTAGTCGCTTCTGCTAGCACCAAGGGGTATGTTGAGCTTCAGAATCAAAGGCATTTTTACTTAAATCTGCAATAACAGGGGATTTTTTTTAATCCATATATACCACAGACACTTACTGTGTATGTGATGTTTGATTTCCGTAGCAAAATGCCTTGATAGTTCAGTGATGTAGTCATCCATTGCATGTGGACTATCTGCTGTGTGCTTTTGGTTTGGCCATAAATTGTATTACAGCTGAAGTTATGTATGGAGGGAGAGTTTGGCTACACCTCTAAAAATGTTATTGCATTCATGAGACATCACCTGGACAGGATGACACAAATGTGAATCACACAAACACTGCAGGGTTTGGCTGGCATTGATAATGAGCCCAAACACTTTTGTGTTCTGTGATGTGCCAGCAGTAATTTCTTAATGAGAACTACTCATTTTAGGAATATAGTTCAGGTACGTATACAGAACACATATCTGAGTATTTAACACGTAGATCCCTTCACTATTCTGAATTGTGTGTAATGCCAGTTTTAAGTTGGTGTGTTTGTGAAGATACTCATGAGGCTGAGGCAGTTGGTTGCAGGCTCCTCACTGCAGGGGCCATGGTTCAGTTCCAGGCCTGGAAATATGTGACTTGCAGTGAAGAGAGTTGCACGGGTACAGGTTTTCCTCTGAGTACTTAGGTTCACCCCTGCCAATGTTACACCCCAATGCTCCAATGATACCAAATGGTTTTGCAATTTTACCATTTCTAAATTATACAAAATTGGAGGTTCTTTAAACCGAAAACTATTTTACCATAACACAACTATTTGAGTAAGAGGTGGTTACAATTTACATAATTTCAAGCAATTTTAATGAGATTAATTTCAAGCAATTTTAATGAGATTTTATACAGTTTTACCACTCACAAACAAATAACTCTGTAAGGAAGAAATATCGTTCAAAAAATAAACACCCCTGCTTTCTATTCATATATATTGTATCGCTTTCTCCTGATAATGACCTTGTAGTTTGAAATACATAAAAACAGACATTGTTTTTACAATGCAAAGACATTGTGTTAATGGAATTTTCCTTTAATAATAATCAAAACAATTTATTTCTTTAACCCTTTAAAGACGAAAAGTGTCTGTTTTATATAAGGACTCAGTGTGTACCGCGCTGTAAACACTCTCCACTTTGGTTATAAAAACCAGTCTCTTAATGTTTTATAAGGCAAAAGTTGCTGTTTGTTCTGAGATCTGTACAGAACACATAAACGCAATGTGGGCACCACGTAGAATTTTTTTATGTTAAACCTGGTTGTATGTAAAGTTATCACTAGGCTTTAAAAGGTTAAAGAACTAGAATAATTCATATTGTTGTATGTACATTCCTTTAATACAAGTTCCTCTTTTCATATTGGACTTGTATAGGTTTGTGCTGAACGTCTGGGGCATAACACAAAGCAGTGGACAAATGAAGAAGCACTGGACTGGGCAAAAGCTGGCTTCCAGCAAAATGGCATGTCAGTACTGGAAGGTAACATCTTCATGCACTGAAGATATGATTTATATAGGTAAAACGTAGCTTTCCCCAGTACCGTTACAGCAATCAACTAACTTAAATGCCAATACACTGCATATAATCAGTCGTAACTGTTCAGTAAGGGTAAAGGCAGTCCTGCCTCTGTGCATTCCATGAAGCCATATTGGGGGACTCGTTGGACAGTTCCACTCATTCTCAACATCCGTACTAGATGGACGGGAGTTGTAAGTTTTACACTCTAGTCAGTTTACCTCAGCAAAAGAACTTGCAGCACCCATCAGACTGGAGGCTGCATGGGCCCCACAACCAGTCTGGATGTTTTGGAATACAGACGTATCTCTTGCTGCTGCCAGGGAACTACATTGTCCAGCCCGCAGCCTAGTTCCTGTAGTCAGTTCGTTATCTGGCTCCTGACTGAGTATGTTAGGAAGGGATAAACCTAATCACTGTATCCAGTGGCTGACATTGGCTCTTGTCAATGAGCCCAGTAGAGCAGGTTTCTCCCCACCTTCCCACTTCAGGTTGGAAACACATATGGAGCGATGAAATAGTACCCAGACAGACTGCAATATGCCACTACTGCTGCTAGCACAAACTTCTGTTACCATAGCTGGATAGAATGTGGTCTGCTGAGTCACTTTGTGCTTAAAAGGCTGTTGCACGGGTAATTATTGCGTAATGTCTTGTTAAGTACAAGTGTGTGCTGTGCCATTTGCAATATAGCATACCTAAACAATGGCAGGATTGAAAGACCGGAGAGTCTACATCAAATTTTGCTTTAAACTGGAGAAAAAAAATATACAGAACTTTTATGAAAGTGGCTTCTGTGAAGCAGAAAACGGAAGCAACATAACTTCTTAGGTAGTGTTTGAAGTTCAAAAGTGGTGTGACCTCTGTTGAAGATTCCAAATGTTAAAACATTCGTTAATGGGGAAAGAAGTTGAAAATGTGTCTGAAGTGAAGCAACCTGTCCTCAAAAACAGAAGAAGCACTAACTGTGAAGTTTCAGGGATGTCTGGAATTTAATTTGGGCAAGTTCAGAATATTTTGAAAGGCAATCTGAACACACATCAGGTTGCTGCCAAATTTATGCCCTGCCTGCCAAGTGAGGAGCATAAGGCAAATCATGTGAACTTGTGTCAGGACCTTCAAAACAGGCTTAAAAGAGACCCATAATTCCTTTTCCAATATAACAACATATGACGAGATGTAGGTTTATGAGCAGGACACACAGGTCATGGATATTCAATGCTATGACTGCAATTCAAGCAAAATTGCAGGACACATTTGCTAGCTTCCATACTCTGCACTGAAATATGCTTCACAAGTTGGTGTGATGAATGGAGTCACTGTATAAACATCTAGGAGACTACTCTGAATGGGTCAGCATTGATTAGAGGGTAATTGTTGTTAAGCAGAATTAAATTCAGTCCAGACACTATTTGATCACAACCCATACCATCACACTCCAGTCATAACAGCATGGAACAGTAAAACTCCTTTAAGATGTCCCCAGTTAAGAAAATTTCCCACCTAAGAAGTCAGGACAAAAAAGCACCAAAATTCTCCCATTTGATTAACATTACATGTTGCCATTTTAATTACATCCCTGCATAAGGAAATTTCCTGCCTAAGAAGTAACAAATTTGACGACAAAACAATTCTTTTACGCATTTAATACATTTTCTGTTTCAAAATCTGAAAGAATTTCCCCAAGTTCCCATTCATTCCATTTCCAAAACGCAGCTCACAAATGGCGTGGTCTGTTCATATAAGTTAATCTCCAAGGTCATTTCCACCACGTTTCTCACAGCAGAACGACGCAACCTCCAGGTTGACGGAGGGTGTTGTATTTCTTCCACGATGCAAAGACTGCAGCCAGTCACTCCGCACTGCTTTGTCTCTGTCACAACAACCAAAAAATTGTATTGAGCGGCTGGAAGCTGATCCTAGCTGTTCTGTGACCTGCATGAGCCTGTGTTTGGCAATGCTGGCATGTGGCAGGTCACTTGGCGCTTCAACTGCCCAGGACTAGGGGAAACTAAGGCAGCCAATAACATTTGAAGAAGTTTAGGTGCTAGCCAAAGTCACACATTGCTGGGGGGACAGCAGTTTGATGCGAGATAAGTGGGTGGTCGATTGCGACAACTTGTCTAAACGTAATTTATCGGTGGTAATATAAATGCGTCGTGGTGTAGCTTGATTGTGAAACATTTGTGGCGACTGTGCGCAGGTAAGATACATCAGCACTTCGAGAAAATAAATTCAAGACACTGCAGAGTTTGTGAAGGTAACTGGAACTAATGTCCACGGCTTATGGTCTACCTAAAAGCAAACCTATGGAATCTGAAGATGTATACTGCTACAGTTTTTTAAAAAAGAGCAAGACTACCCATGCTTGGAAAATATTTCAGTGAAAAGTAAACAACTAGAATGAAATGTCAGCTTGTGAATGAAAGTCAGTGACAGCATAGGTAAAGGTGTAAATAAAACTGTGACTGAAAGACTAGAGACAAAATGGTTAAATGATCAGATACAAGTGAGAATATGTTAAAGACAGCTCCAAACTATACAAAATCAGCATACATATGAAATAAGTTCACAAAAAATTAAAAAAATAGAACTTTTCAGTCCTACGCTTTTAAGAAAATTCCCGCTTAAGAAGTCAGATTTTCGTGGAATTTTCAAAAATGTCGTAACAGGGTTTTACTGTACTTAAATGTTCCTGCATAAGAAAATGTAAAATTGTGAAGAAATTAATTTGGGACTGTATATGTTGTATCTGTGTGCAGCTATGTGAACAGCCTTATGGGATCATGCCTGCATGAAAGTGCTGTGAACATGTATCAAAATTTTTTAATTGTGGTCTTCCAGAGGCTAAACTAACTTCTGTGCCTGATGTGGTATGTGCTGAACTCCATGCAATCAGGAAACGTATAGTGAGCAGTCAAAGGAATAACGGACCTATGGACCATGATGAACAGAGTTCTGAGTCTTCACCAACACATGTATCACCATCAGGTATCATGCTGCTGTTAACAACAAAATCCCTGTCTGGTATGGATTCATATTCAGTAGTGTTGCTCCCTCTGCTTACATCAAACACATGCACTGACACACCACATTACTTTTTCAGATGATTTAAAGAAAGTGAAGAATGGTGAAATGGACATAGAAAAGATCTGCCTTGGTTGCATGTCTTCAAACACAGAACTTGCTGGACAGCACCCATTTTTTAAAGGCTCATTGTGCAAGACTTGTATGGTGAGATGCATCCTATTTGTATTCCATGATTCTATCCCAACCTTATTCTATGATATTTTTATGAACATGTGATAAATCAGATTTAGCATGTTCCAGGAATGATCATTTACATAATTGAACATTTACTGTACCTTTGTGCTCTACTGAAATTTATGAAACTCTAAAAATGAACAAAATACTCATATGTCAGCCATACCTTATATTTTTACAAATGGCAAGTTGTAGTAAAACAAAGTATGGTTGCGGCAGGTTGTAGTAAAACAAAGTATGGTTGAATACAGGCCTATAGCCGGGGGCGGCGGGGGGGGGGGGGGGGGGGGGGTGCATTGCACCCACTACAAATCTGGATACATCCACTAGGAATCTGCACAATATCAAAGGCAAACATGCTGATCAGCCTGCTCAAAAAAACATGCAACACCCTACCGCACCCACATGTTGCCTCCGTCGAACTGTCGTGGCTGGAAACAGCTCATTTTCAAAAATGAATGCATATGCATCTGCAAAAATGAATGCATATGCACCTGCAAAGATGAATGTATACATATGCAAGAGGTTTTTTGCAATGCTATAGAACACATTACTCATCTGAAGTGTTGAGTCTGTGGTCCTACCAAAGGTGATTTTTATGCTTACACATAATATATATACACAGTATATGCATAGTAGAGCATTATAATCATATCTAACCATATGCACGTATATGCATTCACAATGGAAGCTGCTGCACACTGCATTCACAGGCCTAGTGTGATACTGTCCAGACATTTCAAATGCAGTGCTGTTAAAAACAAAGTTTAAATAAAAGTATATTTGATAACACTCAAAACTCTGAAAATAAATACGAAGAGGTAGAGATAAAACATAAGGAACACAGAAACTTATAAGGATGTACGTACATATATATATATATATATATATTCACATGCCTACAGTAGGAGTTGTATGTACATATTTTGTCTTTTTATAACTAGGTATTATTTTAGGATCAAAGCTATGAATACCATGGCATTAACACTTGCTTGTAACATGTCTCCCTGAAGATGATGTGTACTGATAAAAACAAGTTGTGAGTTCTATGAAAAGTATTTTAAAATGACATGCGCACTGTGATGGCATTCTTTTATAAGTAATATGTAAGGTAAACAGTGCTATAAAGAACTTTGTACATTTGTAATGATATTTCCAGAGTAAGGTAACAGAATGTTTTACAGAATCATGAGAAAATTCAGTAAGCGTCAAGTACACACCACAGCACTTCAGTCACCTCTTGCACAATGCCATGTGCAGTGTGACTTTCACCCACACGACAGAGACTTCTGATACTAACACTTGCAAGCAATGTTTGTGCTGCTACTTAATTTACATCCCATTCATATAAGTGGAGTGATCAGATATTTGCCAGATTCAATTCATCTCTCCATAACAACACCAGGTACCTTCCAGTCATTGCCATCATCTTCGAAGTAGTCTCCTTCGAACCTCATACTGCAAGCCATAGTGCCACCATTCATGAAATGCATTGTTTGAAACTCAGCAAATGTGTCCTGTGATTTTGTTTTAATCACAGTCATTTTTAGGCATGTTACTGAATTTATCAATTTTAAATCTGTTCCAGGAAAAATTGAAAGAAAATGTCTTTGCATTTGGTGATGACGGCATACATGTAAGTGACACTTAATTCAGAACTAGTATGTACAGCCTGTTGAAATATTAGAGGGAAAACTGGAGAATTCCCCACTTGAGCTATGAATAACACAGCTATCTCTCTTGACAAACAGCTAAATAGAAGTATGTGTTACTTAGCAATGGTGTCAGTTGCTGAGATTATATATCACTGGCAAATGGTGAATAAATGTGGAATATTAGTAGAATGATACTGATGGGGGAACACTGGAGTAATCAGAGAAAACCTGTCCCAGTGCCACTGCGTGCACCACAAATCCCACATGGACTGGCCTGAGATAAAACTTGGGCCTCTGAAATGAGAGGGCAGTGACTAACTGCCTGTAAAGGTACTACTTATTATTGTTTTCCTAATAAAAAGGCTTATGCTGCAATACTGACTGAAGCATACCTAACCCTTGACTGCCTCACAATAACAGATTGTTTTGATGATCAGTGCCATCTGGTGTTTGTTTGTAAGTTCAACAATGGCTTATTACACACGGAAAGAATGATGGAAGAATTTCGCCACTTAGGATTAAACAGTACTGATGTAAGTGGTCTCATCTTTTAGTGCATTTGCTTGCCTTTCCATGAATCATGTGCACTTGCAAGGGTACACTACCCCTCTAGATTTTAGACGAACAATGCAGATACATAATTTTTTTAGTCGCAACTGATGTGACTATATCTAATATGGAATATAATAAAATTGTTGCTGCTGCTGTTTGTTGTTGTTGATTGTGTTTGCATTTGCATGCATGTGCATGCTTGTCAGATCCAACTGATGTTTTGCAGGTGTCCTCATACCAAATATCAGACTATTTCCACACTTAGTACTTGGAAAGGAAATTTTATCCACTTCAGACATAAAAACTGTATGGCCATTAATTCAGCACGAGAGCCTTGTATATGGTGATATGGAATGTGATCTGAAGTCTGGTATTTGGAAAAAGATACTTCAAGAAAGGGAAAACAATTTCCAATTTGAAAGTTGGAGAGACATATTTTTGTTAATCATGTGATCTACTTGTATAATGTCAACAACAACAGCAGCAGCAGCAGCAGCAGCAACAGCAGCAACAGCAACAACAACAACAGTAGTTTTGAAGCTCCATTGCGATTTAGTCATTTGCTACAATTAATGTAACAGTAAACATTACAATGAAGTGTCCCCTGTCATGCACATGAAAGAAACTGAGTCTAAGAAAGGACATTCAAATTACCTGGTTTGACAATACACTTAAGTGGTTGGGTGTAAGTATTAATTGTGTGTCACAGCAGATCAGAGCACCTAATCCTTGAAAGCAGTAGTAGAGTCTGATAAAATCTTATGGCACCTGCATGCACAGAAAGCTTGCTTGCAGCTTGGAGTATAATAAGAAAACTTGGGGCCATAGCAAGGGTAGATGTAGGGACGAAATATGTCTGCAGAAGTCACCTGTCTTTCTAAAATCAGGGGCTTGTGTTCTTACCTCAGTATGTTATTTTTATTCCATGTAATGCCTCTATGAGCACTCACATATATTGTATGCTATTTCATGTTCATGAATCTGAACAGCACTGCAGCTTTCTATCTTAGTGCCATAGGATAGTACAAGCATTCTGTGAAGAAATATGTTCTTATCTGGTTAGTATCAGGCAACACAGAATGATCTGTGCTCCACAGCTGTTTGTAACCAACTGACCCAACACACCTCTAGTACATCCTGCAATTAAGTCCAAGTAGAGTGACTGAAATCAGTTCTGTGCCCAGTGCCACAAAATTGTGATTGGACTCTAAAAACATTCATAGCTCTTGAATAAACAGTACTGACTCAGTGTTATGTTGCAGATATACTGTGCCATTTGCAGCAATCCTGGTGACGTGTTCATTTGCAGCAAGCCAGAGTGTTCAAAGTAAGTGCCTGTCATTTTATTCTGAAAGTTACAAGGCTGATATGTCTCATTCAGTGCTGTAAGATGGCGATGTATGTACTGTAACTTCTCATGGTACTGCAGTCTATAGAGCAGCAGAGAAATTCAGTTCCTTATTTTTTTAAGTGTATTATTTAATGACACTGTAAATTACCATGATCATATAGCATTTGTGATAGGTGAATGGATATGTATGGAGCATTGGTGGAGTGATAGTGACTGGCTGTACAAAACTGAAGTAATGAGACAAATCTGTCTCAGTGCCACTTTGTCCACTAAAAATTCCACACACAGTGGCTTGGAATTAACCTCAGGCCTATGTGGTAAGAGGCCAGTGACTGGCCACCCAAGCCACAGCATGGCCACCAGAAGCTTTGTCTGAAGGTAGCTACAGTAAGCATAAAGCAAATGTTAGGTCATGCTGGTTGCATTGTTACACCGTGAAAATGCAGTCAGGATATCATGTAGTGACTATGGTATGGACTGGACGTCCAAGGAATTGCAGTCTGATTCCTGGTGCAACAAAAGATTTTAAGTTTCCTCCAATGTGGCCACAATTCATTACGTGGCCCAACCAGCCTCCTAATCAAAGGGTATGATGGGTGAAGTGGCTGCGGTGTGAATCCAACTGCTAACCTCCACCTGCTGCTAATGTAATTACATCAAATATATTAAGTATAAATTGTCAAGATAAGTCTAAAAAAATACATGGAAGCCATTTTACTGCAACACATACCCACAATGAAATGGCACATATCTTGTGTCCTAGAAAACCCAATGCCCTTACCACTTTAATTAAATGTTTTCAACAAAATTTGTTCTTCAGATTCACTAGGGATATATTAAGGATTCTGCACATTTAATGTATTTCCTGCGCCACACTTGTCTGACATGTGTGTCACATAATTTTACGCTGTCTATCAAATTTTAGAGTATACTGCCATCACTGTATTGACTTACTGGCTGGAGATGGGGCAGTGAAGTGGATAGATGACAAGGAACCTTGGCTTTGTTTCCTGTGTGATGATGCTTTACCATCTGTGTGTGGTCTTATAAAGCCAAGACCTGATTGGATGAACTGTCAAAAAGTATGTACACTGCTATTTCTAGTTTGTCTTTCATATGTTTGCTGCCTTTCAACTCTTCGGTGCTTTTTAATAATGCTGTGAATTGTCAAGGTTACGTAGCATTGGTGACTGATGAATAAATGGGTAAGGAGCATGGGTGGAATGGTATTGACAGGGAAAAACTGAGGTATTCGGAGAAAAACCTGTCCCAGTGCCACTTTGTCCACCAAAATCCCACAAGGACTGGCCTGGGATTTTACCCTGGCCTGCACAGTGACAAGCCACTGAGTGACCACCCTACCCACCGCACAGCCCCTCCAACTTTAATATTGAACTTGGATAATAACTCTATTAAAGTCATTTGTATATGTGTGTTCCCATATGATGTATATTTGAGTTCATCTGCCATGTTACATGTATACATTCATTGCTGTTCACACAGGTCTCTGCCCTCTTCTCAGTTAATGAAGTCACATCACCTGTGCCACCACCATCAAGGCCAAAATCTGCCTTGAGGGTGCTGTCTCTTTTTGATGGAATCAGTACAGGTAAGAACACAAGCCTACAGCAGCAGCTCATTTGTTACATTTTAGATGTACCTACATGTAAATCCAGCTGTTATGCTGCTGACAGCTTGCAGTTTGTCAACATCTGAGTGCAATGGAATTCCAACAGTGGATAAATTCACTATGGGACTGAGTGAGTATGTTGCTAAGGGCATATTTCATAGGAAAGAATTTTTTACTTTCTGAGTCTACTCCAGGGTTATAAAACTCAAATGACATGCAGACTAATGAATAATTTTGGACTATAGCTGGTCACACCATCTAAAGCATTAGGTGGTGCACATTTTATGTGAAGTGTTGATGAAGATCCAAGTTTCTGGGATGTAACATGTGACTACATTAGTATTTCCTCATATTTTGCAGTATCACTGTCAAGCAGTTCAATCAGAATAGCTACGTGTTAATATGATATTTCATACCCACCCAAAGACACATAGTCACAACTGAGGTGACTTGGATTTTCAGTTGAGTGTTGTAGTTTGAAATTTGAGTTGGATCGTCCTGGTGTGTCAATTATCAGACAAAACTGTGTTTTATTACATAATTTTATTGTAATTAGAGTTGAGAATTAAGAATACTGTTCAGCAGGCATTTTTTTCCTGAGCCTACAATGACTAGGACGTGACTTCTCTCACTCCATCGAGTGCTGAGATTAAGAATGAGTACTGCTGCACCTCCATTCCTCCATTATCTTTCATTGCTTGCACAGCGATAACTTTACCTCTTACCTGTCCCTCCTACTACTGTAGCGAACCATGCACAACTTACAGTCTTCCAGAATTGCTGAGGTCTGCCACTCATGGGAATCACTGTGCTGCTATGGACAGCTTTGATGGAAACATCTGCCAACTCAGCAATCTGAAGCTGAACACAAAATGGCTGCTACTATACAGTCAAATAGTCATGTCTGACTCAAAATAAAATAAATGTCTATAAAGTTTGGCAGCACAAATGTTAAAATAAAACATCAGTTAACAGAATCACAAACAGCAGAAGTGCGTTCATCAAAGTATAAGCATTTGGTAGAAAATTTTAAACAGTTCACATATGAACAAACTGACCATGTAGGCATGGCAGTGAAAATTAGAGTTGATGATTGCATTAGTTACCACTGGTGACATTTTTGCAGGACATAAATTTCACTTGCACATGAAGCTGCATTTGTATGAAACATGTGTGTTCAGTAAGATAGTTTTTGGTGAGTTACAGCTACACAATAGAAAGCTTACATTTTAATTTCCTTGGTGTAAAATACAAAATTTTCCTTTAGCAAAGTGTTTATATATCTGAACTTTCCATTATGCATGGACTAATATCTAAATTGTTACAGTAAGATAACGGGAAAGCAATCCCTGCACAGGCCTGGACAGGCCCTGAGGGCTCTAGGATGTTGAATGTCCCAGAATTTCTAGACAGTCGGCACATGAAGGTGGTAAGGTTGTCAGCCCTGTGCACTGGTCGCCTTTACAGACCAGGAAATATTCCTGCTCTTCATTTCTGTTAGAGGTTGAGTCAACCCCAGGGCCATAGTGCGGATGGAAGGAATAAGGCAATGAAAATTCCCAAGGACAACATCAGGGGTTGAAATCAAGACCTTGTGGCTTGTAGCACAGTGCCGTGTACCCCAGATAGTTACAGTAGTGCCACATATAATTGTGGAACTGACTTCTAATAGCTACAGGAACAGGTTTGAGGCTATATACAAAAACACCATCAAAACACATGCATCAACTTATAATGGTCTCCCTAATGATGATTTTTATCAACTGGAAGGCATTAAAAATTAATATATGCAATTTTATTGTGTTCTGTTATGTATAATGAAGTACACAGTGCTACAGTGAAACAGTTTATGGGTTCTGGGTTCTTCTGGGCTTTCTGTCTATTAGTTGTAATTTCTTCCTGTTGTGTAGTGAAAATTCTCACCTGAATACAAAAACTGACACCACAGTTTTAACAAGTTCAACATAAGCAAATGCATAACATTAAACATAACTAAAGAAAATATCTCGTGACTGTACAAACCTTCAACAGTTGAAAACCTCAAATTATATGTTATGGTTCACCCCATTTGCAGGAATGGTAGTTCTCAAAATGTTGGGAATAAAAGTTGAAAAATATTATGCATCAGAAGTGGACAAAGATGCTATAAATGTCAGCAGACTCAATCATGGTGGCATGATAGAGCACATAGGAGCCATAGAAACACTGAACGAAGGAAAACTCTCTGCTCTTGGACCCATAGATCTGCTGTTGGGTGGGTCTCCATGTGCTGACCTAAGTCTGGCCAACCCTGCTCGCAAAGGTCTGTATGGTAAGTACATCACGCTGTGGTAAGCATAACACAGAGCAATGCACTGCAAAGCCTGCCACACAGACGGTCCTCCCTCAAGGATATTCACACTAGGATAGACACATAATGACAATTTCTACACATTTTGAAATGTTTTCTGAAATAGCATTGTAGTCTGCACAACTGCTGCGAGGGATGACCTACAATATTCAGATGTAATAATATTATACACTTATAGTCTTTTGCCATGTAACCACCTGATGTGGCTGCTAGTCCAAGAAAATTTTACTGAATTCAGTCACCACAGAAGCTTTAAATTATATAAAGCAAAAATGCTTCCACATAGTAATTTTATTTGAACATAATTAAAAATTAATTGTGGAAAATCGTCCACACACCACAGCAAATGAACTTGGATGAACAAAATTCTATGTGTAGAACCACGAACGGGGCTTCATCTCTGATCTGACACTTACTTTGTTACAGAATGGGAAGTTGGTTCCAGACATGGAACATTTTACAGTAGTTACTGTACACACTGCTGGACACTGAACGCCATACGGTATTTACTGTAAGCATTGTCAGACACTGAACATTATACAGCGCTTACTGTGCACATTTCCAGACACTGAACATTATACAGGGCTTCTATGCACATTTCTAGACACACATCACTATGATGGTTAATGTGCAGTTCCCACACAATAATCTGTGGTACTGGTTGATTTCATTTATCAAGACATCAGTCACAAATATTAATTTACTAACTGGTGTTTTTCAGATACAAGTGGATCTGGTTCTTTATTCTTTGAGTTCTATAGAGTTCTGAAGACACTCCAAATGACACGCGACAACTGCATATACTGGATGTTCGAAAATACAGCTGCAATGCCACACAGAATCAGGGACGACATAACTAGGTACTTCAATGAACATTTACAACAAAGAAAATGTGCAGTATGCAGGACAAAATTTCATATTATATCAGTCATCATATTTCTGTGAGACTCATCTGGGTCCCCATGCATAGTGGTGTAAGTGGAAATGAAAGTGCCGATTTGCTCGCAAGGGCAGGTTCTGCTCACCGTTTGTTGGACCACAGCCGACTCTGTGGGTGTTGAGGCAGAACATTAGGCACAGGATCAAGAGTTGGCTACTTAACCAGCACATGACTCTGGCAAGGTCTTAACAGCACTCAGAGACAGGCTCGAGAACTGATCTTAGGCCCTAGCCTCACTGCTAAGACTAGGTTATTGTCCTTCAACAGTATGCAACCCAGGTTGGTTACTTGGGTTACCAGCCTTGTAACTGAACATAACACCCTGTGATGACATCTCTACATAATGGGGCTGGTCGACAGTCCTTTGTGTAGGAGGTGCTGAGAGGAGGAAGAAACCTCAGCTCACGTTTTGTGTGAGTGTGAAGCCTTGGCCACGCTTAGACATCACTGCCTGGGTTCCCTTGTCTTGGATGCTGAGGATGTTACAAGTCTGCGTGTGGGAGCAGTCCGGAACTTGTTAAGGGGGCAGGATTCCCATGGCTCAGACTCGGGTGTGAGGGGCACTAAGGGCCTGCTAAAGGCCTAAATGCATCAGGACCGATGAGGGCTTGAAACCACTATTCATTCATTCTTTCACTCACTCACTCACTCACTCACTCACTCACTCACTCACTCACTCACTCACTCACTCACTCATTCACTCATTCATTCATTCCATTCATTCATTCATTCATTCATTCATTCACTCATTCATTCATAACTGACCATATACTGCTTTTTTGAAGGTTCATGGGTATTGATCCAGTTCTTATTGATGCTTCATGGTTTTCTGCACAACATCGAGCACGGTTATTTTGGGGCAATGTACCAGGTTTGGGAAAGACAATGATTCCTGAGGTCAACATAAAGCTGCAGGACTGTCTACTCCCTGGCATGAACAGAAGAGCAGTGGTTGAGAAAATACGGACAGTAACAACAAATACTAACTCTCTTCGTCAGGGTAAGTCTGATAATACAATGTAATAACACCTCCTCACCACCTCTTAACATTTTCGCAGCAATTTTATGTCAAACTTCACACCTAAAAACTACAAATGAAGCAGTTCAATACTGACAAGTCATATTTAATACTGAAACCATAACTGTAGTGTGATCATGTAACTATTCTATGATGGTTGTTTTGGCAATGGTCATTTATTTTTACTTCCCTCACATGAATTTTTCAGACTAATGTGGATGGCCTCTAGCAGCAGCAAGCATGGGTGTCCAGCACCATCATTACACTAATTTTATGCATCCTTTCTTGGTGAAACACACTAGTAGAGTTGTCTTCATTTGGGACAGGTCACTGTGTCACATTCTCTACACATATGACTGTGCATTTGGTTCCTATTTTGTGTGAAGTTTTAAACTGTGCACTACACTTCACAGAAATTAAGAGCAGACTGAAGTCAGGGAATGCTTGCCATATTCAGTGCAGAATCTTTGTCTTCCAGGTTGCTGCGCAAAAATATAAAGATCAAGATATACAGAATTGTAATTTTGCCTGTTGTTTTGTACTAGTGTGAAGATTGGTCTCACACAGTGAGGAACATATGCTGAGGGTGTCTGAGAATAGAGTCCTCAGGCATATATTTGGGCCTAAGAGGGATGCGGTAACAGCGGAATAGACAAAACTACATAATGAGGCACTTTATGACCTTTACTCCTCACCAAATATTATTAGGTGATCAAATCAAGAAGAATGCAATGGGCAGGGAATGTAGCACATATGGGAGACGGGTGCATGCAGGGTTTTGGTTGGGAGACCTGAGGGAAAAAGACCACTTGAAAGACCTAGGCACAGATGGGAGGATAAAATTAAACTGCATCTTCAAGTAGTGGGATGGAGACGCATGGACTGAACTGATCTGGCTCAGGACAGAAACAGGTGGTGGGCACTTGTAAATGTGGTAATGAACCTTCAGGTTCCATAAAATGTGTGGAATTTCTTGACCAGACTTGGACCCACTAGCCCTTCAGGAAGGCACCATCGAGTAATAGTAGTAATACACATCACCCCTTGCATTCTGTTAAAAGAGAAACTGATCAAAGCGTTGCTCTCACCAAACCTTCACTCAGAACCCACAGTTTTAATGTCATGTGTAACACTGACACTCTGAATTACAGGAATCAAAACTATACACTTCTGAACCAGCACCCTAGCCAAGGACAGTCAGTTATACACAGGGTGTAACCCCTTCAGCTGCTGTCATAGCACAGAGATGTGTTGAAAAGGTTAGAGTTCAATCTACAGTTTTATGCAGAAAAACAAGTGGCACTGAGACTAGTATTTATATTTCAGGCAAGAATATGGCTTTTCCTGTGACAATGAATGGAAATGCAGACACACTGTGGATGACTGAATTGGAAACTATCTTTGGTTTCCCAGTCCATTACACAGATGCTGGAAACATGTCGATCAGCAAGAGACAGCAACTTCTGGGCAAAGCATGGAGCGTGCATGCGGTCAAACACATCTTGCAGTCACTTAAGCTGTACTTTGAGTGTGAATTAATGTAAGTAAGAAAAAGAGAAAATGAACTTTTAGACAACCAAGTGAATTTACCATTAAAAATGTGGCGCACGAAACTAGTCATATAATAAAAGTTAGTCAGAAGAACAGGTGTGAATACTGTAGTATCCCAACGTCTGTGATTAATGGCATGACAAAACTGTCAACGAACATCAAAATCCATTGCAACCAAAAATTCCTTAACAGCTACAATTCATATCCTGGTTTTGGAATTAAAATAAATGGATAATTGCAAATGCGTGACAAATGAGGTTTCATTAGCAGAGTTTCCTAGTTTCAAAAAATGGATACTTTTAAGTTGTAAGCCATTAAGAAGGCATACATGGCCAAATTCCCACATTTAACTTGACAAGAGTAATAACTGTTAAACCATTAAGAGGCATATACTGGACAACACTCAGCCTTGCACTTCATGCCACTGCTAAGGTAAACCACCTCTACAGCAGCTGAAGAGTCTCAGAACCTAAAGGTGAGAGATGAATACCCACAGGAAGGAGTCAGATCTGCACAGACCACCATAAGTTCTGAGCAGTTGGGCTGTTCCATCCTGATTTTGGAAACAAAAACAAAAATTAGATTCATTAAGTTTCAACACAAAACCCACTCATAAAATATGAAGGGTTCTCTGAGTGACAGCACTAAACCTGCTGAACACACTGTAAGTTGCTATACAGATCCACACAATGCATCATTAAATGCTATATGTGAATGAATTATTAGGCATACTGGCAATTATAACACCAGAGTTCTGAGTGTGTACTGCATATTAATCATGAATTACTTCACTGAAATTTTATACAAGTGCTTGTCAGAAGAAATATATGTTAAAACAAGAAAATACATAAGTAAAAATGTAGTTTCAAAGTAATTAAGATGTAACAACAGCCAAAAAGGATATGCAAGACTGTAGGAGACTGCAGAAAACATACGAGGCGTGTTCAAAAAAAGACCGAACTTTTGCTACAAAGACTTTATTGCTCATTTTACAACATTTTAAGCACTGTCCCCTTCAAAGTAGTCCCCTCTACTGGCGATACACCGTTCCCAACATTTCTTCCATTGTTGAAATGCTTCCTGGAACGCATTTTCTGTGATCGCACGCAGTTCTCTTGTCGCATTTTCCTGAATCTCCTCTATGGTTTGGAAACGACATCCTTTCAAAGTGGTTTTAAGTTTGGGAAACAGGAAAAAGTCTGCTGGGGCTAAGTCCAGAGAATAGGGTGGATGGAGCACAATGGATATCTGATGTTTTGCGAGATAACTGCGGATGAGGAGCAACATGTGAGCCGGCACATTGTCGTGGTGCAACATCCAAGTTTGGTTTTCCCACAGTTCAGGCCTCTTCCTGCGCACAGGATCCCTCAAATGCGCTAAAAGGTCCTGGTACAACTGTTTGTTTACTGTCTGACCACGTGGTACAAATTCATGATGGACAATGCCTTTGCAATCAAAAAACACAGCCAACATCACCTTGATCTTTGACCGACTCATCCGTGCTTTTTTTGGTCGAGGAGACCCTTTTCCCATCGACTGCGATGATTGCATCTTGGTTGCAACATCATAGCCATAAACCCACGTCTCATCTCCTGTTATGATGTTCTTAAGGAAGTTTTCATTACTACTTGCACTGGCAAGCAGTTCTTGACTGATATCAACACGGTTCTCTTTCTGATCGTCAGCCAACAAACACAGCACGAATTTTGCACTGACACGACGCATCTGAAGTTTTTCAGACAAAATTTGATGGCAAGATCCTATGCTGATGCCCGCTTCATCAGCAACTTCTCGGACAGTTAAACGACGATTTCCACGAATCACAGCACGAACTCTCTCGACATGGTCGTTGTCTGTTGATATGGAAGGTCGTCCAGAACTGGGATCTTCACCGACCGACATTCTGCCCTCTTTAAAACGCTTAAACCACTCATAGCACTGCGTTCAGCTCATACAGTCCTCCCTGTATGCTTGGTTAAGCAATTGAAATGTCTCTGTAAAATTTTTACCAAGTTTGCAGCAAAATTTCACACACACACGTTGTTCTTCAAGCCCTTTCATTGTCACTTTGCCACTAATCCGATGAACAGCTTGTGCACGTGCTCAGTTCAGCGGATGTAGCTCGATGATTAATGCTCATAGCAAAACGGGGCAAATGGCAGTTTGTTGTCAAAACCTGCCGTTAGGTGTGCTCAGTAGCAGCAGTGCGCCCTCTGTGCCGGTTGGCACACTATTTAAAAAGTTTGGTCTTTTTATGAACACGCCTTGTATATTCAGCACTTCAGTCTCTATACTTAACATACAATTGTACAATGAGTATTGCAATCGGAATGACACAGAAAAACATAAGAAAAAAGGCTAATACACGGTTCTCGGCACAAAACGGGATAATCAGTGGATGTCACATAAATGTCGCAATTTAAAGTACTAATATTGAAACACTTTGCAGCAGAATGTGTCTCAGGACTGACTACTGATCTGATGAGTGGCTACATGTCTTTGATTTGAGGTTATTTTACATTTCCCAGCATTTGAAATAATCTATGGAAGAAAACAACAATAAATCTTTGAACTTAAGATGTATATTTGAACAAGGTAAATGTAACACTGTTGTTAATGTTATGGTGGAATGAGAAACATCATGGGAAACGCATAATACTATCAAGAATAGGACATATTGCTTACGAAACAGCAATTTGCTGTAACGCACCGATACACAATTTTACAGGAGACAGAAAAATTCAACAGATCATTAATAGATCAACACTTAAGCATGTTATGTTTTTACAAATATACAAGGAAGAGCAATTTTTTTGTGGATACAACATTTTGACAGAAGATGTGTTTGTAACCAACTGTGTAGTGATGGGGAATCTCAGTTTGACAAACTGCGTGGGTTATGACAAATTGCTGTTTCATGAGTGATATGCTTCCAACTTGTTATCAAACCTCTCCATCATGCCTGTAATACCTCCTGGAGTAACAGGATGACCATTATGTAAATACCTTCCCAAAGTGAACTGTATGAAGTGTGACTAGGTGCTTCTTCACCAAGACTGGCAGACAGCTTTGGTAAACACAGTGATTAATATTTTCGGTTCACAAAAGTACGGAATTTCTTGGGCAGCTGAGTAACTGTCAGCTGCTCAAGAAGACCCCGCACCATGCAGTTATTTACCTGGTTTGATTCTCTGCTTAGATAAGTGTGTCTTCATCCTGAGGCTCAAATACCATGAGCAGAGAATGGGTTGATGAAGAATGTGGGACAGAATTTTCAAGTAACGCTAAGTCTTCACCACTATTGATGGAAGCGTCTGGAGAGCTACCCTCTGCAGCCATCTGATTTGTGGTGGCACTACTGGTGGAAGGCAGATCATGAGCATCAGGAGATGCAAGCGGTGGTTCATGCGGTGGCTTGTTACTGATGGCTGTTGTCGCAACAATGCCTGTGGGTGTAGGAGGACCTTCCAGGGCCATCATGAGCAGACTGTATGACTCCTTGTACCCTGAAGTGCTTGAAGTCTGTGACACCTGAAGAACAATCATAATTTTTGTATTGAAATTTTGTGTTTACAACTGCTGCAAATTATGAAGCCTACTGTAATGGACAAGAAGCACAAAAAGTGAAATAGATACTGAAAGCCTTTCAATCGAAAAATTTTTATTCAGATATTCGAAGCCTTTCAATCAAGAAATTTGTATTCTTAGTTCACAATATATAAAAAGCAAAGGCACATATAAATTTCCCAGAATACCCCTAGGACTGAGAATGGCATATAGTACAGCTTTGTGCAATCTTCTGAGTCAGTCCAGTAACTTGTGCAGCCATAACACTCTGCACTGTTTCTCACTGGGTGTTCATTGTGCTATTGACAATTTTCAAATGCTACAACATATTTGTGCTACATTTTGCTTCAAGGAACTGAAATGTAAATGCATGAGATGCTCAAAACAGCTTTCAATGACAATGCCATGGGGAGAAAAAACATCTGAGTGGTTTTATTGATTCAAATATGAGAAATATTCAGTCGAACATTCTGAGCAGTCAGGTTGTTCTTAGTTGCAAAATAACGAAGAAAGAGTGACAAAGTGCCACTTCAGATATTTATGGCAGGTTAAGCCTTTTTTATGGAACATGGGAGTGAATTCTAGGGGAGGCCTTGAACATGCAATAGACCTCCACAAAGTTTCCGCCTTCGTTGCTCACTGATGAGCAAAAGTAGCACCAATTTTTGGCCACTAAAAGCATGCCTGCACCCTCCTCCCTAGCCTCATCAAGCCACTTGTTATTTCTCCTAGATTCCAAGAATGAAATTGCAGCTATAATGTTATCATTTACAAGATGTTCTTGAAATTCAGGAACAATCACTGACTGTGGTACATAAAATTCCAAAAAGTCGGTCACAGTGGTGCTTCTGGCAGCGGCAGAAAAGCTGGACCTGTTGCACAAACATGAAAGGGGGACTACTTTGCAGGAGAAAACAACCAGTAACAAAGGTCTACATACATTGCATTACTGGCTCAGTCCGAGAAATTCTGTATGTGCCCTTATATAGTATAATTCATACTGTTTGAAGTATGTAAATACATAATTTTATATTCTTTTTTTCACCATTTATTATGTACAATGTTCATTGTTTAAGAAACAGATATAAAAGTTTGTATTCTTCATGCAGCCACTTAAACCTCAATATGCTTAACAACTATATAGAAACACAAACGAAGCATTAACAACCTCATCCCAGGATGTCTCAGCAATACAGGAACGAGCATTCTCTGATGAGCGCAACTGACATACAGACATTCGCCGCATACGTAACGCAGATGCACCAGGCGGTTGCTGGCATGTGCCTGACACTGTGACAGAAGACTGTCTTGACAGAATGTCATCTGCTGCTGCCTGTTGTGTCTGTGGAACCAGCTTCTGTTCCTGTGGCTGCTGCTGCACCTGTACCTCCTCTGATACAGTAGGTGGTTCAGCCTTAATATGGGACACCTATAAGTTACAAGGGCATTGTACTTTAACTTCTGTGACTCAGTGTGGCTTTCTATTTATTTACTTATTTATTTACTTACATAGCTTGTTTCACAGATTCATCAAATTTGCCTTATGGCTCCGAATATAAAACTAGTCAGTGCAATACGATAGTATAAAATAACAGAACACAACACAATAAAATGAACACCAAAACACACTATAATACAACACAGCGTGATACATTACAATACCATGTCCATCTGTGATTACAGACATCACTGTAATAACTGAGTGCATTTAAGGTACTTTAAATTTAAAACTTCTGCATCCTAGGTAGTAGTTTAAATTTAAACCTCACCATCACTGAAGAGTTAATATTATTCTCGACACACGCATGCACGCGTGCATGCACGCACGCGCACACATGCACACACACACACACACAGAGGTCCCCTATGACTTGCCCATCACATCTTACTATATTTAACTGCCTTAACAATCTCGCGTGAAAACTACAAATAAGGCAGCTCATGATTACACAAATCTATCGGTCCCTTCTCCTTCCAGTTCTTAAGTCTGACAATTCTCTTTATTCTGAGGTACCCAAAGTGTGTGTTTTGCATCCAGAAATACAGGCTACATTAGAATTAACGTCAAAACAACACAAAAAATATGACTGGCAACAAATATATAACAGATCATGAAGTCAATGGCGGAATTTATTTCCCAAAAGTATTATGATCTTTCTTTCATTATTAACATGAACAGATTAGCTACAGATGTTCCCAAGCATTCAAACTTCACCATATATGATGTTCTCGCAGCAGTGCTGCTGAAAGTTTAGAGTCTTATAGGATGTGATGCTGTGTCAGGGGTATGTAACTCCTGTCATGTCAAAGGATCCACACAGCTTCTTCTGAACTGATACACCCTGAAGATGAAGGCGTTATCATCCTTAAATGTGTTGGGAACTGCACACTCAAAGATGCAGTGCCACATCCCAGAAGACTTAATACTTAATTTTAGTTTCATACCTCAATATGGCTTTTCCTGCTCTTCCGAAGCCTGAATGTCTTCCTGCTCTGAGCTTTTGAACGTTGCAGACGTGGTTTGTTGGGACGTCCATTCATCTCACTTGAACTTTCATCAGCTGGGCTGCTGGGGCTCAAAGGAGTGGTTGATGTTTCACCTAAACATGTATGAGCATCATTCTTACTGTAATGTAGGCAGGTGTCTTGCCATTTATATGAGGTGCTAACGTGTTGCCGATACAGTCAAGGAAATGAGATGCTGTAAGTTAGGACTGAAAAAGAAAAAACTGTTCCTCAATAAATGGAATTAAATGTTCCAAACTGTGGAATGCTATGTGTTCAGACATGCTGGCACATGATGCTGTGTTGTTGGGTGAGTTATTCTTGATGTTTCAAAGGATCACAGTCCCTTCATATCCAACGGTCAGGAAATCAGTGAAGAATGAAGAGTCTTTATCAACTGCTTGGCCCTTGAAGATGAAGGACTACATTCCTTTAAAACATCAGATTAAGAGCTCCATGAAGCACCTTCATTCTTCTTAGACTCTGGACCCTTGAAGATGAAGGCACGTGATATTCCTCTGAAACATCAAAAACCACTCACCCAATGACAAGGCATCATATCCCATGAGACCTTTAAAGGTAAAGCAGTCCCATTACAGGCCTGTACAGGCCCTGAGGGTTCCAGGAGGTCGAGGCTCCCAGATTTCGAGACAATCGGCACATGTAGGTGGTAGGTTGTCAGCCATACGCACCGGCCGCCTTTACCCCCAGGAAATATTCCTGGTACTCATTTCTGTTAGAGGCTGAGTCGACCCCAGGGCCATAGTGCGACCGGAAGGATTATGCCAATGAAAAATTCCAATGGCACCATCGGGAATCGAACCCGTGACCTGCTGGTTTGTAGCACAGTGCCTCAACCAACTGCGCCACCGTGGCCCCCAATCCCACGAGACCTAAATCCTCAAAAACAACTCTATGAGAACCTCAAATCCTGTATGGAGCACCAGCTTCTGACTGCTAGGTTAGAGTATGGAGTACAAGCTTGTAACTGCTAGGTTTGAGTAAAGAATTTCCCTATCAGATGATATTTCTATATTTTCAGTTCAACTTCTTGTGTCTTAGACAATTGTAAGTTCAATATAAACATGCCTACAGTTCCTTCTGGGCAGACCTGCATATTCTGTTGGTGCATGTCACCTATTACATGGGGTAAAGGTAAACGTTGTCTCTGTCCATGCTATGAACAGCCCATTGCCAAAAAAACTTCACAGTATATGTTGACCATGAAGGCTTCAAATTCTCTAAACAATTCCACAATTAATATGTACACTATAACATGTTTTCCACCATGGCAGCCTTTCCTGCACTTTACACATAACCTTCAACAATTCAATTCAAAACTCCCATGCACAATTATGTAACCTTCAATACCCTAACATGTTACTGAAGTAAACCATGGCCAAAAATGTGTTGAAATACTACTGTGAAATGCAGTCTAGCTGCCTACAGACACCTTCCAAAACATAACATATTATGGGAGGAACTTTAATCACTGTGGAAACACACGAGTAACCACTCAAATCACACGAATATGCAACACTGTTCTACAGGTCTCCAAGTGGTTTGAGGTGGAAAATATTTGTGTGCAATACTTGTAGAATAAATGAGATTAATTTTTACCTGAAGAATGTTTAAGCTCAACAGAAGAGACAAATCGAATGGATGATTTCTGCAGCGGCAAGTAACTTTCAAACTTTTGACTTGACAATTTACGTTCGTCACTAGCAGAAGAGGAGGAAGACTGTTGAGACTTCTCTGAAACATGCCAATCACCAACATGACTAATACCACTACAGTCACAACTGCCAATCAGCAATATGACCAACACTGCTACAGTCATAACTGCCAATCTGCAATATAACACACTGTTACAGTCATAGCTGCCAATTAGCAATATGACTAACACTGCTACAGGCATAACTGCCAGTCAGTAATATGATTAACACTGTTACAGTCATTACTGCCAAGCAGCAATATGACTAATTCTGCTGCACTTGTAACTGCCAATTAGCAATATGACTAACTCTGCTACAGTTATAACTGCCAGTTGGCAATATGACTAACACTGCTACTGTTGTAACTTGCAACCAGCAATATGACCAGCACTGCTACAGACACAACTGCCAATCAGCAATATGACCAACACTGCTACAGTCGTAACTGCCAATCAGCAATGTGACTAGCACTGCTACAGTCGTAACTGCCAATCAGCAATGTGACTAACACTGCTACAGTCGTAACTGCCAATCAGCAATGTCTAACGCTACGACAGTCGTAACTGCCAATGGATTGCTCCAACAGTCACTACTCTAGGGTGTGTATCCACACTATCTTGAGCTACAGTGGTGCTGTAGTAACACTGGAAGAAATGCACAGTCAAAATGGACAGCAAACCATTACTAAATAAGCAGATATTATCATCTGGTAATACACATGAGTGACAGAAATCTAGTGGTATATTCACGCTTGCACACATATGCTTTGGTTCACAGTTTTCAGCCAACGTAAGTGCCAGAGATAAAACTCATTCACACATCTCGAAATTGAGACCATAGACAAATGGTTATCACACTTCCAGTAACAAACCTAAGTATTATTCTGAACTTACACTGTCTTCAACTAAGTGTATTCCACCATTTCATGTAGAGTAATTACTGCTGCATTGAGAATACAAGTGTATATTATACGTCAAGAGACACAATATTCATTCACATCATGTTGATGTCATTTTTCTCATCAATGTGAAGAAACAACTGTCCGTAGTATTAGTTCATGTTATTAGGCAGGCCTTGAAAACAACCTTTCCTTTACTAGAAGACTCCACATCCAAGGATACAAAATAATGTTTTAATTACAGCCGATTAAGAATACTTAATGAATTTTAACACACAGCACCTCTGTACCTAGCTATTATGAAAGAAAACCTGGACATGTTTGATGCAAAAGCTTATCAACAAAAACTCTGTTATCAACTCAGAGAAGTTAAATAGCAGCTGAAAGAGAAATAAAAACGTAACATGTCACTTTTAAGGCAATACTCAGTAATCAGTTCATTATCCTTAACATACGTAAAACGTAATGGTAAAGTTTTCCTGTTCATGTATGAAGGCATGTAGCAGGAGTAGAGGTATAATTCCACTCATTCTTAACTTTGGCACTAAATGGAGGTACCCATTGAAAAGGAAGCGGGAAGGGTTTCCAGAGCCAGACTGGACCTGCTGGAGAAGAGAACAATCTCTTTCCCTTCCAGGAATCAAACCCTGGGTTGTCCAGCTTGTAGCGAGTCACTATACCAACTACGCTACACTGGGTCCCCTGATATATGTACGTAGGTAAACACTGCTTAGTCAGCATCATATGCAAGGGAGAAGCCCATAAAGTATTGTACACTGATGTTATTATTCACATATTTTACTTCAGTTTTAAATAACAAACAAATGGCCACATAAGACAGTAATGTAAACCAGACTAACCCCTGCATCTCACACCACTACGCAAACAGTGTGTGTGCAACCTTTTTGTTACAAATTTCAAGGCCTTTTCAAAGGAATTGGACATTAAGTGACTGTGGATAGCTCCCTGTAACAGGCCCAACTCAACATGTGGCTCCCCAAGTGACAGTGGATAGCTCCCTGTAACAGACACAACTCAACATGTGGCTCCCCAAGTTACTGTGGATAGCTCCCTGTAACAGGCCCAACTCAACACGTGGCTCCCCAAGTGACTGTGGATAGCTCCCTCTAACAGACCCAACTCAACATGTGGCTCCCCAAGTGACTGTGGGTAACTCCCGGTAACAGACCCAACTCAATATGTGGCTCCCCAAGTGACTGTGGATAACTCCCTGTAACAGACCCAACTCAACATGTGGCTCCCCAAGTGACTGTGGATAACTCCCTGTAACAGACCCAACTCCACATGTGGCTCCCCAGTTTTTCACCTCACACAAACAGATGCAGTCTCCAAATCAGTGTGCGCTACTTACAATGCTGGATGATGACCAAGCTTCAGAAACCCAATAGTCCTACACACTACATGATGGACAAGTTTAAGAAACACAGTAGAGTTAATTAAAGAAGTATTAATACCAAATCTGGAAAAGCAAGTGTTCTGAATGTGCAGTATTACTTTAAGTTTCCATTCTTAATTCTGACGTTCATAAACAATTTTATATGTATGTATACTGCAGTTTTTCAAAACACACATGCTAAAAATTATAGTACAGTATTTTTGTAGCCTACAAACACATCATCCATTTAGTATTCAGTCCAGAACTTTTCCTGAAATTGTAGAGAAAAAATTTGTTGCAGTTTCTGCAACAAGATGCAAGTACTTTGCAAAACTACTGCTATCTAAAGAATGGCATGTTCGTAAGTCAATGTGCAAGCTTTCCTATAAGCAAAGCAACTTATCAACCATTAAAAACTTACCTAATATTCTACCTGTTATCTACGTATTTTAATCACACACTAAAACAAACAGTCTTGAGGGCTATGAAGAAAATAACATTATTATTATTATTATTATTATTATTATTATTATTATATTATCTTATTATCCCTTTTATGCAGGGTATTCACACTTAGGCACCTGAAACAAACCACGTTTCTAGGGTATACAGTGTCACAGCTATTCTGCGCGTACTGTTAATGGTGCATATGGCGCTGTCTTCATTATTAAACTCTTTTGTGCTTCTACATTAGCACTTCCCGCAGTGTGTGTGCTGTGCCCAATATGGCTGTTTTCTGCAGTTCGTTGATATCGTGCTTTCCCGGTACGCTGCTCAAGTATTTTCTGAAGGATTTTGAAATGGTTCCAGTTGCCCCTATTATTACTGGTGTCACCTTTGTTTTTACATTCCACATGCGCAGTATTTCTGTTATAAGGTTCTTATATTTTATAATATTCTTGGCTTCTTTCTTTATCACATTTCTGTCTCCTGGGATTGCTACATCAATTAGCATACATGTTCCTTTTTCATTATCCCATATTATGATGTCCAGTTTACTGTTGGGGACGGTTCTGTCGGTTTGCACTTGTTGATTCCATAATATGGTTACCTTGCCCACTTGACTTGTTTCTACTGATTTTGGTACACATTCATACCAGAGTTCACTGTCTAATTTTACCCCCCGTTCCTTACATATACTGAAGCATAGTTGAGCACACACTCTATCATGTCGTGTGATGTATTGCTCTTTTGCCAATATTGGGCACGCTGACATACTGTGGTCTGCTGTCTCCTCAAATCTGTGACATAATCTGCATTTGGTATCTGTTTCTGTTTTATTATTATTATTATTATTATTATTATTATTATTATTATTATTATTACACTAAAAGGACTGGTTCAATTACTGTCTTGAACGAGCTGTTCTCATTGATATTATGAATTTTAGCAGTAGGATTTTCCTTTTAAAAATAATTCTTTAAACTGAATACACATGCACAAATACTGCAGTCTCAACCAAAACATCATGGTAATTACCACAGCACAATCAAGTTATGTGAGTTGCTGGAATTAAACTAAAGGCATATTAAGTTTTCAGAATAACCAAGTCTTCTGAGAAGACAGGCCATGTCAACTGGTAAGCAGTTATTGATGTTTGGGAGATGCATGCTGCCTCCAACTGCAGGGTCTAGCAGTCAAATGTTTTTAATTTAAAAATAATAATACTACTGATAAAGATCTGAATTTAAAAGGGGATGCACTATCATTTATCTACATGCTTACAAACTGATAATACGCACTACACTTAATTTCATGCTAGAATGCTCTACATTAAACAGAAAATCATTACGCTTTGCTATCAGGAAATACTTAAGATCTGCCACTGTATACTGTTGCAACATTAATGATGCAGCAAGGGCATCCCTACGCAGTGGCATCTGGGCCCACTATATTAACTGTATCTCATAATATTCAGAATATGTCTGGTGCTACCTGTTTCTGCATATGTATATAAATCATATCATATGCAAGGCTGACAATGACAACATCATACAGCATACCCCCGTGGTGTGTCACACAAACAAAGAAAGTTGACTTAGTTCACATAACAATTGGCTGGTTAGTCATTAACTATATAACCCATGTGTAGTACTTTTGACAGTTATTTTTCAAAGAAACATGATCTGTTACGTCAGTAATGAACAACACACTGCTTAGCAATTAGGTCTTTTGGGAAGTGAGACTGTGTCATTCAGCGAGTGGTACTTGACACTTCAAACAGATGTCGTGCCTTCATATCTACGAGTCAAGCAGTCCAAGATCCCTGAAGATGAAGGCACCACATTACTTCGAAATGTCAGGACCACTGACCGAATGACAAAGTGTCACATCCATATTTTTGACAACCGTGAGGCAGCCATCTGTTTTGGAAGGGTTACCTACTTCGACAGCTATGAAACATCATGTCATTTGATAGTCATGTTTCTGGAGGTTCTTCTATTATGTAATAAAGGAATAAACCTTTACAACATGGTGTAAAATCTAAAAAAAGACTATCAAATGACCAGCCACGAAAGTCTAAAAAAATATAAAAGAGTGCACATCTGATAGTAAATGGAACATAACTATGCAGATGCTTTTTGATATTCTGAAGGCACCACTTTTGTGTAATTTGATACAAACAGAATCAAGAAGCATAAGAAACAGTTACGACAGGTGCACGCATAAATGTACAGAATATTACAGCAAAGGCAATATATGAAATATCAGTTGCCCTGCAGCATTGAAAACCGGGAAATAACAGCGCAAATCAAGAATAATTTTGTGGTTTCAAATGCAAGTCACTGAGGACAAATGTATCCATTTTCATAATGTATCTTATTTTGGGGTACTTCAGATTAAACTACAGTGCATAAAGGAAATTCTTTTGTCTACTGTCACAAGTGTACGACAACTCTAATTGCTATGACAAAGGGTTAAATTTGTCTGGTGTGTTCCATCTTGCTACTGCAGTTTGACACATTACAGTATACATTTTGTTTTACACAACATAATTTTTGGATGGGTTAATCATGAGTGCCCTGTCTTAACTATAAGAATCCTTAGAACTGAACCCAAACCTTTTAACCAGCCAGGGGTACATTTGTTATTTACTGCAGGCAAGAAGTGCTGATGTCTCATTAGTACATGCACTTTCCTTATGAGGCAGTCACATATCACACAGTGTGAAAGCGCTGCTAGTACTGGCCCATACGTGCCGAAAAAGAAATAATAAAAAAACACAAGTAACTAAACCAAATTTCCTTAGTCTGCTATATTCTTTTAAAATTCAAGCATTGAAAGTTATTGTTTTAAATGAAAATCACTACAGAAGTATCAAAGTACATTTAAAATAACACAAAATGTTTACTCCTGCACTCCTTCAACACTGGGCTTGCAGTCTGTACTAAGATGGACTTTAATTTACTTCATGTGCAAATGTAATTAAAGTAAAAGCTATCTCATTACAGGCCTGGACAGGTCCTTACAGCTCCAGGAGGTTGAGAGTCCCAGAATTTCTTGACAATCGGCACAAGTAGATGATAAGGTTGTCAGCCCTACGCACCGCCCACCTTTACACCCCATGCGATATCCCTGGTACTCATCTTTTTAGAGGCTGCATTGACACCACGGCATAGCGCGGCCAGAAGGTTTAAGTCAATGGAAAATCCCAATGACCCCATCGGGAATAGCACTCATGAATGTCATTATAGTACCATCTTAATAACAAGTTATGAAATACTCAGACATGAATAGTACAAAAATTCTGATGCACTGGCTTCCTTAACATTTGAGAACCTCAAAAAAGTTAAAGACTTCTGGAAAAGGCACTTTGAATATAACATAGAAAAATAAACATTTGTTTAATTTTACGTGTAATCATGCTTTTATACATTTTTCTGTGATAAATATTTTGCAACTTACGCTCGAGATATATGCAGAAAAAATGTTGATACTGATGTTAAGTGTCCATTTCTGCCGCCTTGTTCTAACCAAAATGGAAAATATTTGGAAAAATTATATTAATAACATCCCAATATTAAATTTCATGAAAATCTGTTTATAATTCTCAAGGTGTTACATACAGACTGCCAGATATTGCAAAGCAAATAAGAGCATTTTAGGAACTACTCTTTGCAAAAATGCAAAAAAAAATATATAACTTCTTTTGAAGCAAAATCTTTCTTTCTAGAAAAAGAATTAAAACTTGAACGCACAAAAAACAGCACAAGCTACTGATCGAATAAGACTGAAAGTCACGATTGCAGGAACAGCTACATTGTGGGTCTAAATATCTCACTAAACAAAATTAACTAAGTTTGCTATGTCTGTAATGCACATCAGTTTCAGTGTACAATTGTTTTGTGTACATAAAGTACTTACTGGTGATTCTTACTGAGTAACCTCGACATTTTCCTGCCAAATAAAATTTAGATAGTTTAATAGAATTACATCCCAGGTAATTTTGTAAGCATGCTTTAAATTACTTTTATCTACCTTAAATCTGCTAGTGAAAGCTTCTAATATCTTAATGCACACAAGCAACCCAATTAAGAAATCTAATGTAAATAGTATGTCAATCTACAGTGGCACACATAATTCTAATATGAGATAAGTTCTACAGAGTTGAATCTGATAAGGGAAAGAAATATTAGATTGTGCTACATAAACTAGCATACAAAATCTAACACTAGGGCAGGCTGCATACAAATAGATGTTCTGACTATAACCATTCCAATTTCCATGCTGCTCTCTTGTCACAGACTACTTCCAATGGAGTGCCAACTACAGCAAAACACTGCTCTGCCACGTTCGCTCTTCTGTCAATGATACCTGTTAATGGAAATTTGGGTGCCACCAGCATGTTTGCTGGGCTGAAGGTCTGGGTTTCCACAACCCTGCCTTCACTTATGGCTTCCCCAGTGCCACGTGCTGTGGTAGCGGCTGAATGACTCGACCCAAAACTCACACTTGACACAGATTCTGCAGCAGCCATAACACACGCTAGTTTTGCGGCAACATTCCAGCGATTCCGGGCTTGCGTTACAGGAACTGGGTTGGGGAGAATAACGAACCAACACTAGCTTAGTGGTAGCCATCTTAAGATGTTAGGTTCAGACTTTGCACAAAATGAAGACATCAACTGCCACACTCAAGTCTGTAAGCTGCCACCCAAAATATAAGGTTATGCACACCAATTATTTTTTCTCATGTTACAAGATCTATTGAACTATGGTGTTATAAAATGCACGGGAGTTAAAGAAAGTCAGAACCACTTTTTACATACAGAAAACATGCTAATATGCTGATCTCTAATATTAGGACATCACTGGGCTAGTTGTATTAAAACTCTCCCTTCTGCATGTCTAGAGGGCATATAAAATTGACCGTGTGCAGACATTTAAGAAATGGGTACATTATTACACTTACAAATGGTTTATACAAGCTGTTTCTTTTAATGTCACACTGAACATGGCAGCCTTATCACACAGAAAGTCTGCAATCACAGCAAAATTTCCTTACAGATGCAGAGCTCAGGACAGCAATAAAAGAAACACACTCTACAGTGAAATTATGGCATATGAAAACTCAAAATGTTATGAATATTGGGCACAAATTTTATTGCTTTTTAATGCAAAAAAAATACGGCATTTTGTAAACAGCAGGTTGACTTCTGTTTCAGCTTGGTTTCTATCTGTGCTGTTTTGGATCCCATAAACTGTTTCATCAATAACCATCCAACATAACTGAGGGGTCAACAAATTTACTTTGTTTCCTCGAATACTTGTTGCAGCAAGTGAAATTGTCATCTGCAGCCAGTTACATACAGCCACGAACTAAGAAACAGCCTGACCAGTAACTGGATGCACCAGGCACCCCCTTCAAGACAACAATTTCAAAGTGCCAGAATACGTATCAGAGGAAATTATAAATATATAATATTTCACAAACTGGATGACTGAAGACAAAGTCTTCTGGGATATAACAGATACAACACTGTGTCACTGAGGTAATTGTTCTCAATATTTCAAAGGATCCTGACTCCTCCAAGAAGAGGAAGGCACCATGACATTAGAGAACTATGGAAAATATTTGCCCAACAACACAGATCCATATCCCAGACAAAATGAATCCTCAGCAAGACCACTGTGAGAACCTCAAATCATGCACAGTGGGTGGTTATTGTGTTGTAGAATGTACTGGATATCAGTGTACTAAATATTTTATCCTGTGATAGGCACAGAATTATTTCCATTTAATGTTGACTAAAGACAGAAAGGAACTGTTATTAGGCATGAGGTAACACAAAATATTTGATTCCTTAACACAGATATACAAATAAATAAGTCTTCAGAAGTCCTAAGAATTATTACATTTTAAACTCACCCCGCCGAGCAGGCTGACTGGTTGCAGTAGCAGCAGGTCTAGATGTGGAATCTTTTCCTGCCCCATGGTCACCTGTCAGCAGGTCAATGAGTGAAGGACGATGTTGGCGCTGGTGAGGTCCTGCTCCACCTTCACCGGCCTGACCCACACCATGATGTGGCCCTTGCTGTATGTCTGACACAATTTTTAATTCCATTGTATCACTCTGTTCACCTAGTTTATGGCATAAAGCATGAAACTAAGCGGAACAAGAAACAGACTCAACCTCAGGGTTATATTAAGAAATACTATTTCAGGTCAAAACAATGTTTACAGTGCCATCTCTCTAATAGTACAATATCATTCCTACAGAAGAATGCTCAATTCTACCACTGAGCTGCACACGATCAATGGCACTTCTACCATGGGGTTTTTTTTTATCTATTTAGGGTCCTTATCACTTTGGGAAAGAAACATGAAGGTGCAAAATGATATTTGTTTTACGAATGAGACAGAGTGCCTGTTATGCCCCTTGCCTCTCCATTTTCGTGTGCAGCAAAGGAAGCTAATGACAAGAACATAACAACTAAGCATGATCAATTACCAACCTTCCTATTTAAGATACCTGAATATTTATGGACACTGAGTGTGTCTGACTGTAAGTTTGTTGTTAACCTTCATCCTGCTAACGTGGAATGTATGGCGAGCTGCTAATAATGCCAGCACCACTAATGTGTAATATTTGGTGACCTACATTTGGCAACGCTGAAAGGAGCCTCTTTGTCTCTCTCTCTCTCTCTTTGCAAAATGTCTCAACACTGAATCAATCATGAAAGACGTCCTATGTCATATCTGTGTGCACACACTTACTCAGCTACCAACTAGGCCCTTAACTCTCTGCGGTCCCGGCCTGCAGGCTGGGACTGCAGAGAGTTCACATTTCCAAAAACAACGCAGTACACAGTTAACAGCACATTCTCACTCAACTATAAAGTACAACCTTAGTGTAACAATAACAAAAAAGTTCTCCCTGAAGATGACCCAGCAGGGTCGAAACATGCAGGAGTGTGTTACGATTGATGATAAAACTCTCTTTGTGCATTTGTTGGTGATTAGTGTTTTTGTACAGTTATTAGTATTTATTTGTTCCTGTGCTGTGGAATTTTAACGGGACAGATGACAGATTTTACACTAAGCCTTTATAGATTTGTAAGACTGTAAACTATTGTGACATGTCCACTGTCACCAAAGTGACAAATACGGATTTAATAAATTGAATTGAATTGAATTGGATTGAACTGAATGTGCCACATGCCTTATGCTCTGTGAACATTTTGTAACTTGTTTAGTTTCATGTTCAGCAGCATTTGATACAACAAAGCACCTGTTTCAACCTGTTTTTTAAGCAAACTACACTCAATTAATAAAAGTACTTACTTATTATTATGACAATCATACCAACGTATACTTTGTTGACCATTGTTCTATTATTTACCAGAGTGCAACCACACAGGTCTCCTTACGGATTAACTATCTGTCCACTAATAAACGAGCAGTCACCACAGACCAATTTAGCATCTTAAAACCAGCTAGAGTCACAATCAAACCTACAATGAAGAACTGAAGAACAGCAAAAACCAGAATCTTATGCAGGTATAACATGACATGTAAATGACAAACCTTAAAACAAATTTTGCATTTTTGTGTTTATTCAATTACACTTATTTCATGTCTTTGCCACTTTGATAATTTGCTATTAATACATTGGTATTAAAAGTTCACAATAATTTTATGTGCATACATTATATTCAATGTGTTATGTATGGACGCTCCTGATTTTCTGATTTCTTTCCATCTTTTCTTCAGACAGAAATTCTGGGCTCAAGATGTTAAATGCATATGGTACGATGTTGGTACTATCCACATCTGTGACCTACAGCACCCAAGATATTAAACACATATAATATGACCCTGGTACTAACCACATCTGCGGTCTTCTAACTCCTCTTTGAGTTCCTTCATCTCGTGCGCCAGATCCATAAGTAGAACAGCCTTACACTTCACAATGGGCAAATTGAACCCCTTCAGCTTCTCTCGAATGACAAACTGAAGATGGCGCTCATGGTCCGTGACTGGAGGCAGACTCAACTGCAGATAATATTCTTTGATTACAAGCAGTAAGCTAACATGGAGGATTTGGGTTTCCTGGGATGTGATACTGTATCGCTGGGTGAGTGGTTACAGCGTCACAACACAAAAAACCTGAATCCTTAGATACAGTGTTGTAACACTGTAAAATCTTGCACAAATTACATTTGTCAATAAATGCATAAATTGATTCAATTTTTGTATTTAGATTCAAAATTATGAGTGCCCTCAAGTGTGTATAAAGGAATGTCTTTACAATCCACCAGTACAAAATAGCTCAAATTGTAACATTAAATCTAAATTAAAGGTGAAAACTTTCAATTTCAAGTATGTACTTTCATACCATCCAAACTGTTCACAATATACTGACCATATATATGATACATTACTAAGAATATGCATAAATGACATCAGAAACAGTGTGATATGCTGATTATGAAAAAAAAATTTGTAAGCCAATAAAAGCTACATCTCAATTTTGCTAATATGCTAAGAGATGTCTGCAATACATATTTGAAGAACAATAAATATACTTACACAACAAGAAATCTACTTACAAACAACGGAGGGATTCCTTATACTCCGTTTTGAAAGTTACTGTTAACAACCCAACCCCAGTAACCAATGTTGAGTATTTCTTACACATTCTTTACTCAAGCATGCCCCATAATCACAATTGACATAACTTTCCTTAACTTGCCAAATGCCCTGTAAAGGGCACCATGTCAAGAAATCAGGTTCTAGAGAAGAACCAGACAGACTGCTAATGTTGCACATACTCAGCAAACTGAAACATCAAACCTTATATAAAATGAAAGGCCGCAGCAGCACAAAAAGTGGTATCCTCTGAGACACGACAAAATCTATGAAACTCCACCACATAGAACCAGCATCACTGCACTTTCCTAGGTCTCTGATTGTTCGTGCAATGCGTGGCCAGTCAGCAACCAGCTCAACCTCAAAGCAGACGGTCATGATTTTCAGAGCTGTAACAAACCAAATAATCAAAGTTTCTAATCAGGAATCAGAAACGAAAACGTTCAAATTTGCTTCAATTTGAAGTATATGCCAATGTCTAGTGTTTGTTACGTTGGTATGAACTGAACTGCAATTTGTTTACATTACACAAATCCAAAACAGGTTACTACCATTGGATACAGGATAAGTCATGGAATTTAACATATATACAATAGCTGTTGGTACAACAGAGTTAGTTTAAAACTGATTTATATAGTAGCGTAAGGCTGTCCATATGCTTAATCAGCACCAAACATACAATAAGGACACATCCCTGCACATAATTACAGACAGACAGATTGCCAAGTATGTGGTGGGGAAAAAAAGTTTTTTTTTAATTCAAACTGTGCTATTGAACAACACTGTCAATTGCAGAGATTATATAGCACCAGATGGATGGATGGATGGATGGATGGACGGACAGACGAACAAACAAACTAATGAATGAATGAATGAATGAATGAATGAATGAATGAATGAATGAATGAATGAATGAGTATGGAGCATTGGTGGAATAACATTGATGGGGAAAACTGAAGTACTTCGAAAAAAACTTGTCCAAATTCCACTTTGTCCACCATAAACCCCATACAGTCTGGTCTGGGATAAAACCTGGGACTCTGCAGTGACAGACCAGCCACAAACTGCCCAAGAGGAGAAGGCTGCACTTGTAACATATCATATGAGCACTTGGACACAGTCTAAACTGTTTTTCTATTCTTCTCACTGAAAACTGAAGTAACACTAGTTTCTTGGACATAATTTATAACTTGGCATGGCAGAGGATTAGAGTCAGAAAGTTTTGACAAAACTGAATTATGTCCAACACAGAACCAACAGTTCACAATGCCATGGTGGCACTGATGATAAAAAGAGTGTAGCCTTTTTGTGTTGTTTTCACCAGATGCTAAAGGTAAGGTCATGATCTTCCATGCAAAAGATCAGATTTCAACAGGCTGGATCATCATTTGTTCTGGGAATCATAACATTCTACATTCTACGTTCCACCTCATGAATGTTACTGCCTTACAAGCAGATGGATGGCTTTACTCTTGCTATGTGAGCAGAAAAATGGGAGGTTGATACATGTAGCTGTACGTATTAGAAACGTAAGTATGTTGCATGGGGCAGTGGTTAGGATTACTACTAGACTATAGGTGGGCACATTTTGTTAAAAGATAACCCAAAAACAAAGATTGGAAGAGGTGAATTCTTTAATAGAGCACACAAACTCCCAAGAGCAATTTTTGCAGTTCTTGCGGCCCACTTACAAAACTTTATGAGTGGTTTATGAGAAATATGAAGAAGTCCTTTTTGGCCTTAAGTGGACTCAATGATGGAGTCAGTATGGCTGAATATCAAAACAGTCTGGCTACAATTCATGATAGTCTCCTGCGTCAAATTAGAAACCAATCAGTCTAGTGGTCTAGGCAGTGATAATAAGTCACTAGGACAGACAAGATATCCACATATGGCATTGTTTACATTGCTCAAAAAGGCTAAACATAAAAATGTCATGACAAAGTCACAGAGCAATGTTACAGTAAAACTGACTCAGTACTTTGAAAGAATGTTACATTGGAACTTACCAAGGAATGCTACTTGCAAGAGTGACACAGATATTTTTTGCTGTTTCTTGCTGTCACTTCTACCACTGCAAGTGAGGCTGCCTGTTCTCATCTCTGATACAGTCTTTATGCTCTGGGCTGTAACTGGAGCAGTCTTGCTGGCAGGCGGACTCATAGCATGCAGCACAACGGTCAGAGCAAACCTGATGTCAGTTTGCCTCATATGAGGCACATCTACAATAACAAAATATTCTGTAGGCTTTATGTATAAAAAAAAAGGCATAGTTTTCATTTTATTACCCCCATTCAACTACATCAAAACAGATCAACTTAACCTCTAAATGTTATTAGTTTTTCAATGATCAGGTATTGAACATAAGTCAGGGCTGGATCAAACATCAAAGGAAAATCACACCCCTTCCCCAAATATTTAAGTGCTAAAGTACACTGTTTGTGTACAGCTATGCAACACTTTTTAAAGTTTCATACATGAACACCAAAGGGAAAATTAATACTCTGCAAAAAGACTTGAACATGAATTACCTTTCCTGCCACTACCAACGCGAAGGCACAGAGGCATCAAAAGATTCATAAGCATATTTTCTGTCTTATCTTGCGTGGGAAAAATAGAACTGCCACCACAAGCCTGCTCTAAGGAATACGTCTCCTGAAACACACACTTTATACTTAGCATGCTTGTAACCCTTTGTATTTAAAGACAGATACTGCATTATAGTTTCAATAGCCACAGTTGTTTTAAACTGACAAGACGGACAACTAGTAAGGACACCGCCAGAACCAGTATCTACATAACACATAAAGTATTGTAGTCTAGCTACACAGACAGTTTCATGTATGTTTGCCACTGTTCAGTTGCAACTAAAATGGAAACTTGTTGTACTGTTTGCATGGTATAAAAATTTTATGAGTGAAACCTGGTTCCATGTTAGGTACAAATGTTAAACATTGATGGCACTGATTTTCCTTGTCATGATTCTTCAATAAGAAAGAGAGGTGAGTTGCTTTGTAACTTACAAACCCAAAGCCATACAAGGGAACACAAAGCAAAATCAAACAAGCAGAATCCTTCCTGAGGATCCAATATAATAGTACATCTGGCAGTATCCTGAGCCAGATAAATCCTGTCCATCCTTTCAACCCTGTGTCCTTAAGATTCACCTTTGAGTTCTCTTCCTACCTGCACCTAGGACACTTAAGTTTTTTCTTCCCTTCAGTTTCTCTAACTAAAATTCTGTAGGCATTTCCTATCCCCCCATGTGAACATATACATTGAAATGGCTCTTGCTTACCCCTATTGCCAGTATCTGCAATACTATGAGACGGACAACAGTTGAACAGAAGTGTGGAGGAGGTACTTGACCCATCAAAGCGGCTGTGGCTGAAGATACGCATTCACCCACACCACTTGATGTTGTCTCTCCAACTATCAAAGCCTAAAATAACAGATTTAATACAAACAGTTCATTCACATTCCATATCATTCTGTGTATATTATGTAAGATATATAAGTATTAGATGCAATGCATGTTTATGATAACAGCATTTAAAAATGTCCATAACTGAGGATTCAGGTCTTCTAAGACGTGATGCTATTTCATTTGGTGAGTTGCTTCAACTTCAGGAGTTGATGGGTGCACAGCACTATATTTCTTTGAAACATCAAGAAACAGTGACACATATGCCAGAAGAACTGAATTCTCAACAATGTGGAAACCTCAAATCTTGCAATCTTCTTAACTAAGATTTTGGACAGTGTTCATCACTGCAGTCTTCTCAAATCACATTGTTTCAGAAACCCACTGTTTCCTTCTTCAGGTGGCAGTCCCCTCAAATATTAAGCTGCGTTGAGTGGCCAACAGTTACCAACATCTTACAGAATCACAGTGCTTTCATCTTCATGGCAAAGCAGTATACAAAACACTATGGTCCTTCAAGATGTCAGTAACTATTTACCAGTCAGGTGGCTCAGCATCTCCAAAGATGTGGAACTACATGTCCTAACATGCTGAACAAATATAATGTTCATTACCTGGCAGGTGTTAACAAGTGTCTTAAGATGCTGCATATGGACTATATATGGGTAACGAGCAAGTGTCTCATAAATACCCTTCAGTAAACCAGCTGCTGCCTCCCAGTCTGTGTGCCGCTAAAATACAGAAAAGAAACAAATATTATGTTCCTGATAGTCTACTGTCCTTACTGACATAAAGTTACATCCCCCCACTCAGACAGTTAGTTGATCATGGTTGTTTCTGTGTTAGCTCAAAACCATGTAACTGTGAAAATGCTGAAATGATATGTTTTTGACACACACACACACACACACACACACACACACACACACACACACACACAGACACACACACACACACACACACACACACACACACA